>JBBPFJ010000237.1:0-103187 GCA_037975025.1 Excoecaria agallocha
TGATAATTTACACTATTATACTTATTTATGGATACTTATACAAGCATGAGAATAAATACATACTTAACATATGTTTTAACCATACTGTATGCTTTAAGGAAAAGTGAAATAACCTGTATAACCAAAAATAAATTGTTTTAATATCCTAAATTAACTAAAAACTATAAAATAACAAAATATGTAAATAACCATCAATCCAACTTTAAAGATAGAAATGAAACCTCTCGGCCTTGGCATGTTCCATCAAAATATACCTTACACCTTTGTCCATTAACCTTAAACAAATCCCCCTTATCATTTTTAAGTTCTAAATACCCATGGTCAAAAACTTATGAGATTTCAAAGGTTCACTCCACCTAGATTTCAATTTTCCTGGGAATAATTTGATTCTAGAATTGAAGAGAAGAACTTTATCCCCAACCTTAAAACTTTTAAGCCTAATATGAGTATCATGCCATTTTTTAGATCATTCTTTATATATCTTGGCATTTTCATACGAAAATAGTCGTAATTCATCAAGCTCATTAAGTTGTAAACACCTCTTAACATTCGTATCCTTAATATCATAATTCAAAGTTCTAATGGCCCAATATGCTCTATGCTCTAACTCAACAGGCAAGTGGCATGCTTTTCCCTACACCAACCTATATGGTGTCATACCAATAAGTGTGTTAAATACAGTGCAATATGCCCATAATACATTGTCAAGTTTATATGCCCAATCCTTCCTAGAATTAGAAATATTTTTTTCTAATATCCATTTGATTTCTCTATTTGAAACCTCTACTGGACCACTTGTTTATGGATAATATGAAGTGGCTACTCTATGATGCACACCATATTTATGCAATAATGATGCAAAAGAATGGTTAATAAAATACGTACCGCCATCACTTATGATAGCTTGTGGCACTCCAAACCTTGAAAAGAGCTTCATTAAAAATCTTATCACTACCTTTGAATCATTAGTATGCAAAGCTTTTGCTTCAACAAATTTTGATACATAATCTACCACAACCAAAATATAGTTTTGTCCAAAAGATGTAGGAAAGTGACCAATGAAGTCTATTCCCCACACATCAAATATCTCAACTTCTAAAATATTATTTAAAGGCATCTTATCTCTCTTCCCAATATTACCAACCCTTTGACACCTATCACACTGAGCTACAAAAATCCTAGCATCATGAAATAGGGTAGGCTAATAAAAACCATATTCGAGCACCCTAAAAGCAGTTTTTATACTACCATTATGACCCGAATATAAAGGAGAATGACAATGTGTCAAAATGCTTACACACTCTTCCTCACTTACACATCTCCTAATTACACCATCACCCTTATCTTAAACAGATAAGGCTCCTCCCAAAGGTAATATTTTATATCACTAAAGAACTTCTTTTGTTGCTAAGACAATCCATGAGGAACAATACCTACAGCAAAAAAAAAATTAGCGAAATTCGCATACCATGGTACATTCATTTGTTCAATAGCCATTAAAGATTCATCCGGAAAGGATTCATTAATTTCAGTGCTATCCCCTATAGGTCCTTCATCATTTTCTAATCTCGATAAATGATCAACCACTAAATTTTTAGAACCATTCTTATCTCTAATCTCAAGATCAAACTCTTGCAACAATAAAACCCAACGAATTAACCTAGGTTCAACATCTTTTTTAGCAAATAAATACCTCAAAGCTGCATGATCTGTATAGATGATAACTTTAGATCCTAACAAGTAAGATCTAAATTTATCACATGTATAAACAATAACTAACATTTCCTTTTCAGTTGTAGTGTAATTCACTTGAGGTGGTGACAATACATGACTAGCATAAGAAATCACATGCAAATGTTTATCTTGTCTTTGTCCTAACACACATCTAACAACAAGATTACTTGCATCACATATGATTTCAAAAGGTAATTCTCAATTAAGAGAAATGAGTATGGGTACACTCATAAGAGCTTCCTTTAATGTGTCAAAAGCTTTCAAACATGCATTAAAAAATTCAAATGGCACATCCTTTATCAGCAAATTTGTTAAAGGCTTAGCAATTAATGAAAAATCCTTTATAAATCTTCTATAAAAATCAACATGCCCTAGAAAAGATCTTACACCCTTAAGTGTAGTAGTTGGAGGTAATTTTTTATTAATTCAATTTTAGCTCTATCTACCTTAATCCCCCTACTTGAAATTTTATGGCCTAGAACTATTCCCTCTTCCACTATAAAATGACATTTTTCCCAATTGAGCACTAAATTGGTATCCTCACATCTAGCCAATACTCTATCCAAATTACTCAAACATAGCTCAAATGAATCACCATAAATAGAAAAGTCATCCATAAACACATCCATGATATCCTCTATCATATCCCCAAAAATAAAAGTCATACACCTTTGAAAAGTTACATGTACATTATATAGCCCAAAAGACATTCGTCTATAAGCAAATGTCCCATATAGACAAGTAAAGGTGGTCTTTTCTTGGTCACTAGGGTATATAAATATTTGGAAATACCTCGAATAACCATCTAAAAATTAATAATGAGAATGGTCAGCTATCCTTTCCAACATTTGATCAATGAATGGCAAAGGAAAATGATCCTTCCTAGTAGCTGAATTCAATTTTTTATAGTCAATACACATCCGCAAACCCGTGGTGGTTCTAATAGGAATCAAATCCCCACTCTCATTTCTAACTACAGTCATACCTCCTTTCTTAGGCACACAATGAATAGGACTTACCCATGCACTATCCGAAATTGGATAAATGATTCCAGCATCTAATAATTTAATGACTTCCTTCTTTACTACCTCCTTCATATTTGGATTAAGTCTCATTTGCCTATCAGCTCTAGGTTGACACTCATCCTCCAAATTAATTCTATGCATGACAACATTAGGATTAATTTCTTTTAAATCAGAAATTTGCCAACCTATACTCTTTATCCTTTTTCTAACAACCTCTAATAAAGAAAACTCCTGCTTACTAGTGAGCTTGTTAGAAACAATGATAGGTAAGGTGTGATTAGAACCAAGAAATGTATACCTTAAATGACATGGCAATTCTTTCAATTCCACATTAGGTGGACTTATAATAGAAGGTGGTAAGGATGCTTCATTTCTACATAAATTTTTTGTCTTTAAACTTTCTTACTCCACCTCCTCATGGACTTTTTCACCAACATTTTCCTCCTCTCCACCTGCATTGTCCAATACTTCCAAAACACAAGCATTAATGACATCTAGTTACATGCATACATTCTCATCCATGGGGTATCTTAGTGCTCTATCCATATGATATTCTACCCTATCTTCCCCCACTTTTAGAATTAAAGTACCCTTAAAGACATCAACTAATGCCCTACCAGTTCTCATGAAAGGTCTTCCCAAAATCAATGGACATTTAACATCATATGAAAAATCTAGAATTACAAAGTCAGCAAGCAATATGAATTTATCGACCTTTACTAATACATCTTCCACTATGCCATAAGATTTTTTATTTGATTGGTCAGTTAATTGTAATACCATTAAGGTAGGCTTAACATAATCCAATCCTAGCTTCTTAAAGATAGTCAAAGGCATTAGATTAATACTTGCCCCTAAATCACATAAACATTTAGGAAACTCAACATCCCTTAAGGTACATGGAATAGTGAAACTACCATAGTCTTTAAGCTTAGTAGGTAAATTATTAGTTATTATTGAACTACATGCCTCTGTTAACTCAATAATAGGCACATCTTCCCAATTTCTTTTCTTAGAAACTAAATCTTTAAGAAACTTTGCATAATTTAGAATTTGTGTTATAGCCTCTACAAAATTCAAATTAATATGCAAATGCTTTAACTTATCGATTGAAATTGGTTATCTTGATTTTGTTGCTTCAAACGTTGCGAAAATGGTGAATGAGGCTAAAACACTTTCAGAGAATTGGACTTAACAGCTTTTTCTGTCACACCAGTGATAGGTGCCGTGCTCGCGATAGAACACTCATCCCCCTCAATCTTCGCTTTTTGCACATCATTAATGTTAGTATTAAGGAACTCATTTGAATAGGATTTACCTGACCTTAACTTCTCTGCCTTCAAGTGTTCTCGTGATTTTTCCTCCGTATTACTTGGTAAATTTCCTTGCAATCGGGAAGGTAACGCCTTAGCAATTTGCCCTAATTGTACCTCTAAGTTATGAATGGATGAGGCTTGATTTTTAGTAATCTAATCAAACATTGTCTCCAACCTCTTTTGATTATCTTCTTGTAAACTAAATTTCAAATTAATCCCCTCTAAAAACCTATCCATCTTAACCTTTAAGGCTCCAAACCTATCTTGAGGTTGTTGAAATCCTACACCCCTATTTTGATTGCTACTATTTTCCTAAGAAAAAATTTAGGTGGTTCCTCCAACCAGGGTTATAAGTATTCGAATATGGGTTACCATGCCCTTGCCCTTGTATAAAGCTAACTTGTTCCTCCACACTACTTCCCAATTTACATACCTCACTTGCATGACCTTGTTGGCCACAAATGGTGCATGCATTTTGTGAATTTCCTTTCACTCCTAGGCTATTAATCTTTTGAGTTAATGCCTCTACTTGGGCTTGCAATGCCACAATAGAATCTATTGAATGCACTTCCCTAGCACTAGCATTAGGTTTCCTTAACCTCTCAGTTGGCCATATGTAATTGTTAATAGAAATCTCCTCCAGCAACTCAAATTCACCCTCCATTGTTTCTCTCATAAGAGAACCTCCAGTTACAACATCTATGGTCCCTCTAGTGGTGGGATTCACTTTATTATAGAATGTTTGCATTAACAATTCCCTTAGAAGGTTGTGGTGTGGAAAAATTCTTTGCAACTTCTTAAATTGCTCCTAAGCTTCATACAAAGACTCATTATCATATTGAATAAAAGTAGTAATATCCTTTATGATTTTTGCAGTTTTTGCTAGAGAAAAACATTTGGATAAAAATACCTAGGCTAATTGATCCCAAGTTGTTATAGATCCTCTAGTTAGTGAATTCAACCAAGCCTTTGCTTTATCCTTCAAAGTGAAAGGGAAAAGCCTAAGCTTAATTGCATCCACCAAAACTCCATTAATCTTAAAAGTATCACAAATTTGTAAGAAATTTGCCAAATGAGCATTAGGATCCTCATTTGCCAAACCATAAAACTGAATACTATTTTAAATCATTTGTTAAAGAGAAGGTTTAATTTCAAATTGGTTAGCATTTACCATAGGTCTTACCACTCCTTGTTGAGCATTACTCAGTGCAGGAGTGGCAAAATCCATCAACCTCGGTGGATTCTCTTGTTAAGATATGATTAATCTTCTATTCTTATTCTTCTTCTTTTTGGATTTACAGTTACTTGAAATAAATCTTTCTATTTCTGAATTCAATGGTTCAAGTTCGTCCTGAGAACTTCTTGCACTCTACATAGACTCGAACTACCAAATCCTGTAAAGACAACACAAAACAAAACTAATTAAATTTTGTAATCTAAAATCATAAATCAAGATTTATAATGACAATAAATTTAATTAAACAAAGTTCCCCGGCAACGATGCCAAAAACTTGTTGCGCTATTTCTAAGCATCAATTTCGCAAGCATACGGTATACCGATTATAGTACTTAAGATATCATTCCCACAAGAACTGCTGATTAAAATTGTACACTATTACTACTCAATTTTTATTTTGTTTACAATGATCATTACTTTGCAAGTTAAAACTATTACTAATTCTACACAACACTAAATTGAATGTTATTCTAGTTTAATGATAATTGGATAAGACTTATGATTATGATGAATGACACATATACATAAATATGGAACTTGTTATTTCTCTCTTATTTAGAATTTAATCTTTATCATGCAAGCCAAGTTGAAAGATTGTTCTATGTCGCATCTTTCGCATTAAGATTAGATTATGCCTTAAACATGCATTTATGGTTCTAAATCGCAGCTCTCGCATTTAGATTAGAATTACATAAACAACCTATAACAACTATCACAACATCCTGATCTCTCTAGTGATAGTTTGATAATGAATATCCTATTAACTATCAGAAAGAGTTTACTCTCACAACTCTCTTACTTAGAACCACTTTGATAATTCTAAGAGAAGGAATTGCCAACTAAGGTCTTTTTCCTTAACTTATAATGATACTAATAAATTTTTAATAGAAAATCCTACATTTAAAGATAAGTGAAAGAGAAATGAATAAATATGAATATTGTCATTCAAATTCCTAAAAAATATTCATAATAATTACAAAGAAGAAAAGTAACAAGAAATTAAGTAAAAGAATTCTAATCCTTTACTCATGAATGATGACTCTTCTTCCTTGTTCATCTCCACTTCAAATCATAAACTAAAACTATAAATTAAAACCTACAACTATTGTTCTTTAATTACACTTCCAAGATAGATAAATAAAATAATTCCTTCCTCTTGATTATATATATATATTTGTTTTAGTTGAAATTAATATTTATATTGCTCTAAATGAGCTGTCCCTTGAAATGCCTTCTCAAAAGGTTGTAAATCTTGGTGGAAAAACACAACTCTTCAAGCTCAACTACAGTTCAACTGCCATTTGTTGCACTCGCGACCTCTGTCTCGCTTGCGACATAGCATGCCCAGGCCTTGCCTCCTCTTTCCTCATGCTACTGCCTTCGTTCTTCCCTCTAGCTGTTGCGACCTAGCTGCTTTAGTCGCCCTCGCGACAATGCCTCCTCTTCACTTCTTCAACTGGCTCTTACTTGGCCATATGTCCCAATTTAAGCTCTAAACTAATCCTTTACTCCTGTAAAATAAGTAAACACACACACAAAAATGTGTAACACACATAAAAGGAATAAAATACACATAAAATACCAAAATATTAAAACACTATACTTAATAAAACTAAACACATATACGTACTATTTATGAGCTTTTCAAGCTCATATCATTTACTTCACATTATGTTATATTTTTCCATAAATTCTTATGTCATTCACATTATGTCACATATTCCACTTTTTCATTTTTTCTTCATTCAACATCATCATAGATGAAATCATAGCAACATGATGAACATCATTCAAATTTGGTGAAAACATGCCATTTTTCATATATACACTATTCGACCATGTATAGCGCATAAGCATACATTATGTTTTTTCCTGTAAAATCATATGTTGCATGCTTTCATAATCATTTCTAGCTTTTACATGCAATTACATATTCAATTTAAGCTTGTATTCTTTTAGTAACAAAATGAACATCCTAAATGTGACACCCTATGTTCACTTAAAAATCCATACACTATAGAATATTGTTGATGATGCCTCATAATTACTTATCCTGATTATCCTTTTATGTTGTTGGCTAATAGCTTAATTTAACATTTAGTTTCCAAATTCATTTTAGTGTCACATGGTTACAATTCATTTGGTAAAAATTTTAGCAGCATAACGACTTGTAAACCGTGTTATCCAAACCTGTAAATTTACAAATTAACACTTCCTAAGTTCAACATCCACCTTCAGTAGTCCAATCGCGATTATAATACTTCTAATACCAACCACGAACCATCATCACAACACAGTTCCATAAACATCATCTATGTATCTATCATAACTTATATTACTACTAATTAGCATATGTTATATGACATAATATATTACATGCCAATTATCAAAATCCCAATACACAATACGTCTTAACTCCACATCTACAAAAGGGTTACATGTACATGCCATTTTGCTTCTCTTTTGTAGAGTCTTCAGTTACCTATCCCTATACGAAGTCAAACAAGCCACGAACTAAGCAACATTGTTGCCTAGTGGTGGATACAACTACAAATGATTTAATCTAATAACCATAACAAATAAAATTACTATTTTACTCCAAATTATCATTATAATTAATTAAATTAAAATTTGTTCTCTTATTATCTTAATTTATCTTTTAATAATTTCCATACTTATTTTTCACAGTTAATCTCACATAATTCTTACTTAAGAGGAAATTTATCATTAGGTCCCTAAACTTTTTTTCATCATATTTTACTTTATTTAGCCTCAATTTTGACCCTTCTTGATTCCTTTGACTTTTGTTCCATTTTAAGTGTAAACTTTACATTTTAATTCTACTATTCTATCATGAAGTGGTAAATTATAGTTTGGTCCCTGAAACTTTTCCAAATTTACAATTTGTCCTTTTTTTGCTTATTTGACTACTTTAACTTTTTTTACCACATTTTTCTTATGCAAGTTCATGATTTTGCCCTCAGTTTCTCACGTAATTATGTTTTTATCCCTTACTACTCTATTCATTACATTTTCACTTTTTTATTGTCTATTCGTATGTATGACATACTTTTATGTATAATTTATAATTTTGATCCTATTTTCTTGCATATTTATAATTTTGACCCGAATAATGCTTAGTGAAAATCTTTAAGCCTAATATATGGAGTGAGTATTTTTCAATGATACTAACTGAATTGGAGAGGTCACTTGGGTTGATCTAACTATTCCAGAATATATTAAAGGATCACTTGGGGTGATCAACTCCAGAATTGTAAATCTACTGCAAGTGAGGGATCACATGGGGTGACCAACTTCTCACTGTGAGCATAACATGAGTTGAGGGGCCATCTAGGGTTACCAACTCCTTAACTTTGTATATAATATGTACTTCAATCTGAATTAACCTTAAATAATCTTAGTTTATTTGTTAGCAAATATTTTACTTCAAATTATGCTATATTTTCCCATAAATTCTCATGTCATTCACATTATGTCACATATTCCACGTTTTCATTTTGTCTTCATCCAACGTCATCATACACGAAATTATAGCAACATGACGAACAACATTCAAACTTGGTGAAAACATGCCATTTTCCTTATGTACACCATTCCACCACGGATAATGCATAAGCATACATTATGATTTTTCATATAATATCATATGTCACTTGCTTTCATAATTGTTTCTAGCTTTTGCATGCAATTACATATTCAATTTAAGCTTGTATTCCTTTAGTAACCAAAGGAACATCCTAAATGTGGCACCCTACATTCACTCAAAAATTTGTACATTATGGAATATTATTGATGACACCTCATGGTTACTTATATTATCCTGATTATCCTTTTTATGTTGTTGGTTAATAGCTTATTTTAACATTTAGTTTCGAAATTAATTTTAGCATCAAATCGTTACAATTCATTTGGTAAAATTTTTGGCAATATAATGGCTTGTAAATCATGCTATCTAAACCTGAAAATTTTCAAAACAACACTTCCTAAAGGCAACATCCTCCTCCAATACTCTAATGGCAATTATAGCACTTTTAATACCAAGCACAAACCATTATTACAACACAGTTACATAAACATCATCCATGTGTATTCACTAATAATTAGCATATGTTATACAACATAATATATTACATGCCAATTATCAAAAGCCTATTACGCAATATGACTGTACTCCATATCTACAAAAGGATTACATGTACATGCCACTTCGCTTATCTTTTGTGGAGTCTTCAGTTACCTGCCCCAGTGTGCAGTCAAATAAGCCACAAACTAATCAATGTTGTTGCCTAGTGGCAGATACAATTACACAAAGTTTAATCTGATAACCATAACAAGTAAAATTACTATTTTACAATAAATTATCATTATAATTAATAAAATTAAAATTTATCCTCCTATTGTCTTAATTTATCTTTTAATCCCTTACATACTTATTTTTCTTGGTTAATCTCACATAATTCTTACTTAAGTGGAAATTTACCATTAGGTCCTTAGACTTTCTTTTCATCATATTTGACTTTGTTTAACCTTAATTTTGATCCTTCTTCCTTCCTTTGATTTTTGTTCCATTTTAAGTGTAAAATTTACATTTTGGTCCAACCATTCTATCATAAAGTGGTAAATTATATTTTGGCCCCTAAAACATTTCCTAATCTATAATCTGGCCCCTTTTTGATTATTTAACTATTTTGATTCATGTGATCAGATTTTCAATGTAAATTTTTAATTTTTCCATTGATTTCTCATGTAATTACATTTTTATCCCTTACTAATCTATTCATTACATTTTTCACTTTTTTTATTGTCTAGTCACATGTATGATATATTTTTATGTCTAATTCACCATTTAGTCCATATTTTTTTAGATATTTACAATTTTAGCTTGAATAGCAGTTAGAGAAAATCCATAAACCCAATGTGTGAGGTGAGTATTTTAATGACACTAAGTGAATTGAAAAGGTGAATTAGGGTGGCCTAACTACTCCAGAATATATTAAGGGATAATTTGAGGTGGTCAGCTCCTCAATTATAAATCTATTGTAAGTAAGGGAACCCTTGGGGTGACTAACTCCTCACTGTGAGCACACTATGAGTTAAGGGGTCTCTTAGTGTGACCAACTCCTTAATTATGCATATAATATGTGTTAAAGAGTATGCTCTAGAGCCCATGTAATAGGGATGTTTTTCATATGTATAAAATTTATATTCTTAATAAAAGGCATCATTCATTTATTAATGCTATGTTTAAATACATGAGTTTGTAAATCTTAAATTAATAAATGAAGTCCTAGATATTATAAGCACAGTGCAAAGGCAATCATAAAGGTGTTCATGATGTGAGATGTCTATTGCATGCAAATGTGTTAATATCTAAATATCCCTAGTCATAGAATTAATAAGATAGGACATTGTTAATTCAGACAAACTAGCACATGTTATGCTTCTTGAATGGTTCAAGCAATGGTTCTCATAACTGTGATTATGAAAGATAATCAAAGCTAACATGTGGATGCTTGTTAGAAGAACAAGTTCATTGGAGACCTACAAAGAGAATCCTCACATGGATATTAAATCTATGTCAGTGAGGAATCTCTTCATAGCGGTTGTGCAAGTATCCTTAGACTTGAGATCACAAAAGTTATCTTAAGTAATAAGTGGTATACTTTGACTCCATAACTGATTACTTCCAACTGGAAGTAAACATAGTTAGGAGATTCGGTATATCATGACCTACTTAAAGATAGTTGAGTGATTGACAAAGGATTCACCATCCCAGATTTAATAAGGAAAGTTATCTCACATGATTCTATAATTGCCTTGTTTAGAGAATCTCTGGCCAGAGTAATATGCCAAGATGGATAGAGATCTATAGAGGGCATTTTGGGAACAATGGTTAAATTAATAGAACATACATAATTATATTTATATGAGTTAACAAAAATTTATACTCAGAATCTAATTGAGATAAGAGTGGTGAAAGGAATGATTACACGGTAACTGTTTCTATGGAAGGCTATAGTCAAACCATATGACTTTCCTGACATTTGAGTAGTCATGATGCCTAGCTAGAGGCCAATCATGAATTTTATAATGACGTATCAAAAATATCAATAGGGATTGATAAAATGATTTGAAAGAGTTTAAATCATGTGAGTTTTGGATAGAACTCATAATTACATATTATACTACCAACATGGACAGGAACCCAATAGGTCACACACATATAGAGAAAAGGATAAAATGGTAAAATGACAAGGATAATAATATTTGATATTATTATGAGGGTAGAGAAGTCAATAAGATAATAATTAATTAAAGATTTTAATTAATTATGATCAAGTAAAATTATCTATGGAACTTTTGAGAAATGTTCTGTAAATTGGACCTAATTGAAATAATGTATTTCATGATTAATTATTATTATCTTATAAGTGTTATAGAACTAATATAATAATTAATAAGTCCATTGGAGAAGTTATAAAGGGGCCAGAGGAATGGAGCTGGTGTGGAAGCCCTTCTATAGAGGGCCACACGCCAACTCCATATAGAAGGCCTTAATGGCCTATTTCTTGGACCAAATTAATTTATATATGTTACATAAGTGTTATGGAACCTATATATTTAATTTGGTTGGATTTGGAATCCATTTGGGTCTTTAAATCCAATTAGTTGCACAAAGGGCCTAATTTTTGGATTTTGTGCATTGTCTTTTATGAAAAGGTTTAATTTGGATTTAATTAAGCCCAAATGATATAATTAATTCCAGAGGCCCAATTAATAATTCTCCAGCAATTTTAAAGAGCCCAATCTCATTAAGGAGTTGGAATTTTAACCTAACTATAAAAGTCCAACTAATGAGGAATTAGGGTTAAGTGATTAAACACACAAGAAAGTCTTTTATTCTAACTCTCTCTCCCTTTTGCGCCAACTCCTAAGCTAGCTCTTGGGAATTTTGGCCAGCCCTAGTTACACACCAATTAGTTGGTTCAATTTATCCTTCTCTAGCGTGGATTACTCATTAGAGGTGTTCGATTTTGGACACTGTGGTTTGCGACAACCTGGTGCGAAGTAAAATCAACTGTTTAACAAAAATTAAAGGTGATTTTTCTTATTCTCATATAGTTATATTGTATATTCATGGCAAGATCAGTAATATTGGTTAAAAAATTTTAAATTCCGCTTATGTATGAGATGCATGTAACCGATCAATTCCAACATGGTATCAGAGCCAGGTTTTGCCATGGATATACAATTCTATATTTTTCTGCGGAATAAGTTTTGTTTTATTTTGAGTTATTTATTTCGTGAACTTTAAAATATCAGATTTAATTGTTCATGAATGAGAAATATTGATTTCTGGTTGTATGCGTGATCAAATAAATTTGACGGAAATAAAAACGGAACTTTTGAAGAAAAGTAACAAAGGTTTTGCGTGAAACCCATGAAATTTTAAGGGGCTGTTCTAAATTAATTTCTTATGGATCCATTAAAACTTCATTTAGATGATATTATATGTGATTAATATGTGATATTAAGCCGTAGGATCGAACGGAATTAAAATCGAACAAGTTTTGCATAAAAACTAGTTTAGTCGAAAAGTTCGATAAATTGGTGTTCTTCATGTGTTCTTGTTTAGAACAACTTTTAATCTTCTAAATCTGATATATATGATATATTAAAGTGTTTTTAATTAATTGGATTAATTAAAATGGGCCTTAAATTAATTTGATTAATTTTAATTCATTAAAACCACTTAATGGGCTTAATTATATTTACGGACTTGGTTTAAATTAGTGAATGACTTGGTGGGCCCAAAGAGCTAATTTAAATTAAATATTATAAACATTAATTAAGTTTATTAATGGGTTTTAAGGGCTGGAGTAGGCTTGGCTCATTCCAAAAGGCCCAAATGGTCCAAAAGACACAAAACTAGTTTGTGTGTGAACACATTTAGGGTTTTCTTTTGTGGGTTTCAGCCTACACTTGATTATATGCCCAAAATTGATTATTTTAATTATTTAATATGATTAATTAATTAAATAATCAATTTATGATTAATTAATAATCAATTGGATTGATTATTAAGGCAAGAACACATGCATGCAAAAAGGTTTCCTAAAATAAAAGTTTCCAAAATGGAAAAAGTTTCCTAATTTGATCACATCATTAAAATAACTCAAAATATTATTTCAAAGGTTGAAACAAAGTTAGTAATCCATTTATATATGTATTAGAAAGGCATATAAGGGTGTGTGATTGGCATGATGGATAGTTATGGACAAAGCCCAATGTGATTGAGCATTATGCATGTTTTGGCCCAATGAGGACTTTCATGTCCTGGCCACTTGTTTTTTGTTTGTATTTCATTTCAAATTGTAATATGTAATTAGATTACTTAGATTAGAATTAGAAATAGATATGGAGACCATCTTCAAGGAGCAAGATGGGCCGAATGGAGATCCAACAAGCTTGAAGATAATGTAATTATTTTTCTTGCTGAATCATGCATACTACCTAGGTGTGACATTTCAATTTCCCGCTTGGCTCGGGAAAATCAATGTATTAAAGTACATAACTATACCATATTTGTATGCTTATATTTATGTGATAGATATAGGATGCATACCAATGTATGCCAACCATGTATGATGAGACTTAATTAACTAAAAACCTCAAAACAAATACTAAGGTATATAAGCCTTCCATTAATTTGAGGAGAACCAGAGTTCTTTATAGTGTGCGTTGTTGACCACAGTCAAGCTCACATTATATCGAATATGTTCAAATCTAATTAAATAGGTCATCTTAGCTAACCCATTAGCTTGTTGACCACAATCAAGGCTAATGGTTCTAGAGGCAAGATTAGGGAATGCATATATGATATGAATGCATCAAGAGTTGATAACCTAATGATCCAATAGTTGTGTAGAGACACAATTAGTATAGAGATACCTACCTTTTAAGGGTATGGAGTTTGGCTTGTTGACCACAGTCAAGGTCAAATTACATATCAAGGATTGGATATTGGCCCACTAAGAAAACCATCGGGTTTTCTCGAATTATATAATAAGGGCTATTAATTCACAATAAAATAGTGGGAGTAAATGAATTAATTAAAGACCTTATTAATGCATACATATTTATGAAAATACTCTCATATATTTTCTTTTTCACATCTAGGTCATCATCATGAGCACATCAAACATTAATATACGATTAATCTTGGATAACAAGCTGGTTGGTAGCAACTATTCTGACTGGATCAGGCAAATGAGAATTGTTCTAGAGCTAAAAAGATCCACTATGTCTTGGATAAAGATCCACCACCACTTCCATTGGATGATGCCGTTGATGAGATAAAAAACAATTATCGAAAATACATGGAGGATAGTGAAGTAGCAGCATGTCTGATGTTGGGTGCTATGTCCTCGGAGTTTCAGAAGCAACATGAGATGATGGATGCTAGAACCATCGTTTTGCATCTAGAGGAGCTATATACTTCTCAGGCTAGAACTGAGCAATATGAGATTGCTCGAGCTCTATTTAGCTACAAAATGGTGGAAGGCACTTTAGCTACTACTCATGCATTGAAGATGTATGGGTATATTAAGCATTTGAGTAGACTTGGCTATGTTATGGATAATGATCTATACATAGATTTAATCTTGTACTCGTTGGCTCCAAGTTATGCACCTTTCGTGCTTAACTTCAACATGAACAAGATCCAAGTATCCATTCCTGAGTTAATCAATATGCTCAAGACAACTGATGGATCATTTAAGAAGGATCCAAAATGTGTCATGATTGTCACTTCTGCTAAAGGCAAGAAGCAGAAGAAGAAGATAACCAAGGCACAGCCAAAGAATGGTGGGATATTCAAGAAGAAGGTTGCCAAGAAAGAGAATCTCAAAGGAACTTGCTTCCATTGTGGAAAGGATGGTCATTGGATGCATAACTGCAAGGCCTATCTAGATTCTCTCAAGGAGAAGAAGCAAGCTGATGCTTCTACTTTAGGTATTCATATGATTGAAATTAATACTTATTCTATTGCTTCAAAACAATCTTGGGTATTAGATACCGGATATGGATCTCACTTATGTAATGATCTACAGGGGCTTAGAAGCTTTAGAAGAGTTGGAAAGGCAGAGATATGTTTGCAATCAGCTACTGGACAGAACATCTCTACAACAGTTGTGGAGACTTACTATTTGTCTCTTCCTAGTGGATTAGTACTGGAATTAAATAATTGTTATTATGTTCCAGCTTTATCCAAAAGTATTATTTCTTTCAGTCGTTTGATGAACGATTATGATATTTCTTTAAAGGACAAGTGTTGTTACATTTTTAAGAACAATATGTTTTATGCAAAAGATATCATTGAGAATAGTATATTTGTTATTGATTTAATTAAAGAAGTACATAATGTGGATACCAAGAGAACGAAACATGATAATCTAAATACCTCATACTTATGGCATTGTCGTTTAGGCCATATAAATGAAAAATGCATGACCAAATTGCACAAGTCAGGTGATTTGAGATCATCTGATTATGAATCATTTGATACATGCGAATCTTGTTTATTGGGAAAAATGACAAAAGTTCCCTTTATTGGTAAAGGAGAACGAGCTAAAATGGTTTTGGACTTAATACATTCAGATGTATGTGGTCCAATGACTACACATGCCAGAGGAGTTACTCCTACTTTAATACTTTCATAGATGATTATTCCAGGTTTGGATATATCTATCTAATGAAATATAAATCAGAAGCATTTGAAAAGTTCAAAGAATTCAGAAATGAAGTAGAGAAACAACTTGGCAAAAGTATTAAAACACTTAGATCAGATCGAGGTAGAGAATACTTAAGCCAAGAGTTTCAGGATTATCTTAGAGATAATGGGATTTTATCTCAATGGACTCCACCATATACACCACAACACAATGGTGTATCTGAAAGGAGAAATCGAACACTATTAGATATGGTTCGATCAATGATGAGCCGAGCAGACTTGCCAAAGTCCTTTTAGGGATATGCACTAGAAACTGCTATTTATGTGTTAAATAGGGTTCCTAGTAAATTGGTTGATGTTACTCCATATGAGATGTGGAATAACAAGAAACCCACGCTTTCTCATATAAGAGTATGGGGTTGTCCTGCTTATGTGAAGAGGACAATGTCAGACAAACTGGATGTTAAGTCTGACAAATGTTTATTTGTGGGTTATCCAAAAGAAACGTTTGGATATTATTTCTATCATCCCTTAGAACAAAAGGTGTTTGTTTTAAGGCATGTTGTCTTCTTGGAAAGAGAATTTCTCCTACGAGAGGACAGTGGGAGTAAAATTGAACTTAGTGAAGTTCACGACCCACAAATAGAAGAAGATCAGCCAATTAAACCCGAAACTGAATTTCATAATGATGAGATTGTAGTTGAACATAATTACACAAAAAATCCTAGAAGATCTACTAGGATGCATTCTATCCCTGTGAGATATGGATTTCACATTGATTCGGATAGAAGCATAACTGTCGTAGAGGACAATGAGCCTACAAGCTATCACGAAGTTTTGAACAGTTCAGAACGTGATTTACGGCTTAAGGCTATGCAGTCTGAAATGGACTCCATGTATGAGAATAAAGTATGAACTTTAACTCAACCACCTGAAGGAATAAAACCCATAGGGTGCAAATGGGTCTTGAAAAAGAAGACTGACATGGAAGGTAATATAGTCACCTATAAAGCTCGCTTAGTAGCTAAAGGTTATCGTAAAAAAGAAGGTATTGACTATGACGAAAGTTTTTCTCCTATAGCGATGCTTAAGTCTATATGAATACTTTTAGCCATTGTAGCTCATTATGATTATGAGATTTGGCAAATGGATGAGAATACAACTTTCCTTAATAGAAATCTTACTGAGGATGTGTATATGACACAACCAGAAGGATTCACATCGGGAAATGGCGAAAAGGTATGTAAGCTTCAAAGATCCATTTATGGATTGAAGCAAGCCTCTAGGAGGTGGAACATACGATATGGATTTCACATTGATTCGGATAGAGGCATAACTGTCGTAGAGGACAATGAGCCTACAAGCTATCAAGAAGTTTTGAACAGTTTAGAACCTGATTTTTGGCTTAAGGCTATGCAGTCTGAAATGGACTTCATGTATGAGAATAAAGTATGGACTTTAACTCAACCACCAGAAGGGATAAAACCCATAGGGTGCAAATGGGTCTTGAAAAAGAAGACTAACATGGAAGGTAATATAGTCACCTATAAAGCTCGCTTAGTAGCAAAAGGTTATTGTCAAAAAGAAGGTATTGACTATGACGAAACTTTTTCTCCTGTAGCGATGCTTGAATCTATAAGAATACTTTTAGCCATTACAACTCATTATGATTATGAGATTTGGCAAATGGATGTGAAGACAACTTTCCTTAATGGAAATCTTACTGAGGATGTGTATATGACACAACTAGAAGGATTCACATCAGGAAATGGCAAAAAGGTATGCAACCTTCAAAGATCCATTTATGGATTGAAGCAAGCCTCTAGGAGCTGGAACATACGATATGGATTTCACATTGATTTGGATAGAGGCATAATTGTCGTAGAGGACAATGAGCCTACAAGCTATCAAGAAGTTTTGAACAGTTCAGAACGTGATTTATGGCTTAAGGCTATGCAGTCTGAAATCGACTCCATGTATGAGAATAAAGTATGGACTTTAACTCAACCACCAGAAGGGATAAAACCCATAGGGTGCAAATGGGTCTTCAAAAAGAAGACTGACATGAAAGGTAATATAGTCACCTATAAAGCTCGCTTAGTAGCAAAAGGTTATCGTCAAAAAGAAGGTATTGACCATGACAAAACTTTTTCTCCTGTAGCGATGCTTAAGTCTATAAGAATACTTTTAGCCATTGCAGCTCATTATGATTATGAGATTTGGCAAATAGATGTGAAGACAACTTTCCTTAATGGAAATCTTACTGAGGATGTGTATATGACACAACCAGAAGGATTCACATCAGGAAATGACGAAAAGGTATGAAAGCTTCAAAGATCCATTTATGGATTGAAGCAAGCCTCTAGGAGCTGGAACATATGATTCAATGAGACAATCAAAGAGTTTGGTTTCTCACAGAATGAAGATGAACCTTGTGTGTATAAAAGGGTCAGTAGGAGTGCAATTGTCTTCCTAGTTCTATATGTGGATGACATATTGATCATGGGAAATGACATTTCTCTTCTCCAATATGTTAAAATATGGTTATCCAAGCAATTCTCCATGAAAGACCTTACAGAAGCATCCTATATTCTGGGAATAAGGATCTATAGAGATAGATCCAATAGGTTGCTAGGTCTTTCTCAGAGTACATATATTGATAAAGTATTAAAGAGGTTCAATATGGATCTCTCTAAGAAAGGGTTTATACCCATGGTGCATGGGAAACACCTTTCTAAGTCTATGTGTCCTCTGACACTAGAGGATAGAGAGAGCATGAATAGAATAACATATGCATCTGCAATTAGTTCTATCATATATGTTATGTTATGTACACGTCCAGATGTAGCATTTGCTTTGAGTGTCACAAGCAGATTCCAATCCAATTTTGGAGAGGAACACTGGGCAACTGTAAAGAATATTCTTAAGTACTTGAGAAGAACTAAGGGTATATTCTTGGTATATGGAGAGGCCAGTTTGGAAGTAAATGGGTATACAGATGCTAGCTTCCAATCTGACAAAGATGACTGTAAATCACAGTTTGGTTATGTGTTCATAATGGGAGGAGGAGCAGTTAGTTAAAAAAGTTCCAAATAAGAAACAACTGCCGATTCCACAATGAAAGCTGAGTACATTCTTGCTTCAGAAGCAGCCAAAGAAGCAGTCTGGATCAAAAAGTTCATAACTGAACTAGGAGTGGTGCCTGGCATTATTGATTCGATTCCTTTATATTGTGACAACAATGGAGCTATTGCGCAAGCAAAGGAACCACGGTCTCATCAGCGATCCAAGCATGTTCTCAGACGCTACCATCTCATAAGGGAAATAGTAGCTAGAAATGATGTGAAAATAGAGAGGGTTCTCACATATGACAATGTGGCGGATCCCCTCACTAAAGTACTTTCCCAGATTAAGCATGATCACCATATAAATAGCATGGGTCTGAGACATATGAGTGATTGGCTCTAGTGCAAGTGGGAGAATGTTAGAGAGTATGCCCTAGAGCCCATGTAATAGGGATGTTTTTCATATGTATAAAATTTATATTCTTAATAAAAGGCATCATTTATTTATTAATGCTATGTTTAAATACATGAGTTTGTAAATCTTAAATTAATAAATGAAGTCCTAGATATTATAAACACAGTGCAAAGGCAATCATGAAGGTGTTCATGTTGTGAGATGTCTATTGCATGCAAATGTGTTAATATCTAAATATCCCTAGTCATAGAATTAACAAGATAGGACATTGTTAATTCGGACAAACTAGCATATGTTATGCTTCTTGAATGGTTCAAGCAGTGGTTCTCATAACTGTGATTATGGAAGATAATCAAAGCTAACATGTGGATGCTTGTTAGAAGAATAAGTTCATTAGAGACCTGCAAAGAGAATCCTTACATGGATATTAAATCTATGTCAGTGATGAATCTCTTCATAGTGGTTGTGCAAGTATCCTTAGACTTGAGATCACCAAAGTTATCTTATGTAGCAAGTGGTATACTTTGACTCCATAACTGATTACTTCCAACTGGGAGTGAACATAGTTAGGAGATTGGGTATATCATGGCCTACTTAGAGATAGTTGAGTGATTGACAAAGGATTCACCATCCCAGATTTAATAAGGGAAGTTATCTCACATGATTCTATAATTACCTTGTTTAGAGAATCTCTGGCCAGAGTAATATGCCAAGATGGATAGAGATCCATAGAGGGCATTTTGGGAACAATGGTTAAATTAATAGAACATATATAATTAGATTTATATGAGTTGACAAAAATCTATACTCAGAATCTAATTGAGATAATAGTGGTGAAAGGAGTGATTGCACGGTAACTGTTTATATGGAAGGGTATAGCCAAACCACATGACTTTCCTGACATTTGGGTAGTCATGATGCCTAGCTAGAGGCCAATCATGACTTGTATAATGATGTATCAAAAATATCAATAGGGATTGATAAAATGATTTGAAGGAGTTTAAATCATGTGAGTTTTGGATAGAACTTACAATTACATATTATACTGCCAACATGGACAGGAACCCAATAGGTCACACACATATAGAGAAAAGGATAAAATGGCAAAATGACAAGAATAATAATATTTGATATTATTATGAGGGTAGAGAAGTGAATAAGATAATAATTAATTAAAGAGTTTAATTAATTATGATCAAGTAAAATTGTCCGCGGAACTTTGGAGAAATGTTCAGTAAATTGGACCTAATTGAAATAATGTATTTCATGATTAATTATTATTGTCTTATAAGTGTTATAGGACTACTATAAGTTTTATAGGACTAATATAATAATTAATAAGTCCATTGGAGAAGTTATAAAGGGGCCAAAGGAATGGAGCTAGTGTGGAAGCCCTTCTGTAGAGGGCCACACGCCAACTCCATACAGAAGGCCTTAATGGCCTATTTCTTGGACTAAATTAATTTATATATATGACATAAGTGTTATGAAACCTACCTATTTAATTTGGTTGGATTTGGAATCCATTTGGATATTTAAATTCAATTAGTTGCACAAAGGGCCTAGTTTTTGGGTTTTGTGCATAGTCTTTTATGAAAAGGTTTAATTTTGATTTAATTAAGCTCAAATGATTATAATTAATTCCAGAGGCCCAATTAGTAATTCTCGAGCAATTTTAAAGAGCCCAATTTCATTACAGAGTTGGAATTTTAACATAACTATAAAAGTCCAACTAATGAGGAATTAGGGTTAAGTGATTAAACACACAAGAAAGTCTTTTATTCTAACTCTCTCTCCCTTTTGCGCCAACTCCTAAGCTAGATATTGGGAATTTCGGCCAGCCCTAGTTACACACCAATTAGGTTGTTCAATTTAGCCTTCTCTAGCATGGATTACTCATTGGAGGTGTTCAATTTTGGATACTGTGGTTTGCGACAATCCGATGCGAAGTAAAATCAACTATTTAACAAAAATCAAAGGGGATTTTTCTTATTTTCATATATTTATATTGTATATTCATGGCAAGATCAGTAATATTGGTTAAAAAATTTTAAATTCTGCTTATGTATGAGATGCATGTAATCGATAAATTCCAACATGGTATCAGAGCCAGGTTTTGCCATGGATATACAATTCTATATTTTTCTGCGAAATAAGTCTTGTTTTATTTTGAGTTATTTATTTCATGAACTTTAAAATATCAGATTTAATTGTTCATGAATGAGAAATATTAATTTCTGGTTGTATGTGTGATCAAATAAATTTGACGGAAACAAAAACGGAACTTTTGAAGAAAAGTAACAAAGGTTTTGCGTGAAACCCATTAGGGTTTTGCGTGAAACCCATGAAATTTTAAGGGGCTGTTCTAATTTAATTTCTTATGGATCCATTAAAACTTCATTTATATGATATTATATGTGTTTAATATGTGATATTAAGCCATAGGATCGAACGGAATTAAAATCGAATAAGTTTTGCATAAAAACTAGTTTAGTCGAAAAGTTCGATAAATTGGTGTTCTTCGTGTGTTCTTGATGTGTTGTTGTTTAGAACAACTTTTAATATTCTAAATCTGATATATATAATATGTTAAAGTGTTTTTAATTAATTGGATTAATTAAAATGGGCCTTAAATTAATTTGATTAATTTTAATTCATTAAAACCACTTAATGGGCTTAATTATGTTTACGGACTTGGTTTAAATTAGTGAATGACTTGGTGGGCCCAAGAAGCTAATTTAAATTAAATATTATAAACATTAATTAAGTTTATTAATAGGTTTTAAGGGCTGGAGTGGGTTTGGCTCATTCGAAAAGGCCCAAATGGTCCAAAAGACACAAAACTAGTTTGTGTGTGAACACATTTAGGGTTTTCTTTTGTGGGTTTCGGCCTACACTTGATTATAAGCCCAAAATTGATTCTTTTAATTATTTAATATGATTAATTAATTAAATAATCAATTTATGATTAATTAATAATCAATTGGATTGATTATTAAGGCAAGAACACATGCTTGCAAAAAGGTTTCCTAAAATAAAAGTTTTCAAAATGGAAAAAGTTTCCTAATTTGATCACATCATTAAAATAACTCAAAATATTGTTTCAAAGGTTGAAACAAAGTTAGTAATCCATTTCTTTATGCATTAGAAAGGCATATAAGGGTGTATGATTGGCATGATGGATAGTTATGGACAAAGCCCAATGTGATTGAGCATTATGCATGTTTTGGCCCAATGAGGACTTTCATGTCTTGGCCACTTGTTTTTTGTTTGTATTTCATTTCAAATTATAATATGTAATTAGCTTACTTAGATTAGAATTAGAAATAGAGATGGAGACCATTTTCAAGGAGCAAGATGGGCCGAATGGAGATCCAACAAGCTTGAAGATAATGTAATTATTTTTCTTGTTTGAATCATGCATACTACCTAGGTGTGACCTTTCGATTTCCCTCTTGGCTCGGGAAAATCAATGTAGTAAAGTCCATAACTATACCATATTTTTATGCTTATATTTATGTGATATATATAGGATGCATACCAATGTATGCCAACCATGTATGATGAGACTTAATTAACTAAAACCCTCAAAACAAATATTAAGGTATATAAGCCTTCCATTAATTTGAGGAGAACCAGAGTCCTTTATAGTGTGGGTTGTTGACCACAGTCAAGCTCACATTATATCGAATATGTTCAAATCTAATTAAATGGGTCATCTTAGTTAGCCTATTAGCTTGTTGACCACAGTCAAGGCTAATGGTTCTAAAGGCAAGATTAGGGAATGCATATATGATATGCATGCATCAAGAGTTGATAACCTAATAATCCAATAGTTGTGTAGAGACACAATTGGTATAGAGATACCTACCTTTCAAGGGTATGGAGTTTGGCTTGTTGACCACAGTCAAGGTCAAATTACATATCAAGGATTGGATATTGGCCCACTAAGAAAACCATCGGGTTTTCTCGGATTATATAGTGAGGGCTATTAATTCGCAATAAAATAGTGAGAGTAAATGGATTAATTAAAGACCTTATTAATGCATACATATATATGAACATACTCTCATATATTTTCTTTTTCACATCTAGGTCATCATCATGAGCACATCAAACATTAATATACGATTAATCTTGGATAACAAGTTGGTTGGTAGCAACTATTCTGACTGGATCAGGCAAGTGAGAATTGTTTTAGAGCTGAAAAGATCCACTATGTCTTGGATAAAGATCCACCACCACTTCCATCAGATGATGCCGTTGATGAGATCAAAGGCAATTATCGAAAATACATGGAGGATAGTGAAGTAGCAGCATGTCTGATGCTGGGGTGCTATGTCCTCGGAGTTTTAGAAGCAAGATGAGATGATGGATGCTAGAACTGTCGTTTTGCATCTAGAGGAGCTATATTCTTCTCAGGCTAGAACTGAGCAATATGAGATTGCTCGAGCTCTATTTAGCTGCAAAATGGTAGAAGGCACTTCAGCTACTACTCATGCATTGAAGATGTATGGGTATATTGAGCATTTGAGTAGACTTAGCTATGTTATGGATAATGATCTATACATAGATTTAATCTTGTACTCGTTGGCTCCAAGTTATGTACCTTTCGTGCTTAACTTCAACATGAACAAGATCCAAGTATCCATTCCTGAGTTAATCAATATGCTCAAGACAGCTGATGGATCATTTAAGAAGGATCCAAAAATTGTCATGGTTGTCACTTCTGCTAAAGGCAAGAAGCAGAAGAAGAAGAAGATAACCAAGGCGCAACCAAAGAATGGTGGATATTCAAGAAGAAGGTTGCCAAGAAAGAGAATCCCAAAGGAACTTGCTTCCATTGTGGAAAGGATGGTCGTTGGAAGAATAACTGCAAGGCCTATCTAGATTCTCTTAAGGAGAAGAAGCAAGCTGATGCTTCTACTTCAGGTATTCATATGATTGAAATTAATACTTATTTTATTGCTTCAAAACAATCTTGGGTATTAGATACCGGATGTGGATCTCACTTATGTAATGATCTACAGGGGCTTAGAAGCTTTAGAAGAGTTGGAAAGGCAGAAATATGTTTGCAGTCAGCTACTGGACAGAACATCTCTACAACAGTTGTGGGGACTTACTATTTGCCTGTTCCTAGTGGATTAGTACTGGAATTAAATAATTGTTATTATGTTTCAGCTTTATCCAAAAGTATTATTTCTTTCAGTCGTTTGATGAACGATTATGATATTTCTTTAAAAGACAAGTGTTGTTACATTTTTAAGAATAATATGTTTTATGCAAAAGCTATCATTGAGAATGGTATATTTGTTCTTGATTTAATTAAAGAAGTACATAATGTGGATACCAAGAGAATGAAACATGATAATCCAAATACCTCATACTTATGGCATTGTCGTTTAGGCCATATAAATGAAAAATGCATGACCAAATTACACAAGTCAGGTGATTTGGGATCATTTGATTATGAATCATTTGATACATGCGAATCTTGTTTATTGGGAAAAATGACAAAAGTTCCCTTTATTGGTAAAGGAGAACGAGCTAAAATGGTTTTGGACTTAATACATTCAGATGTATGTGGTCCAATGACTACACATGCCAGAGGAGGTTACTCCTACTTTATTACTTTCATAGATGATTATTCCAGGTTTGGATATATCTATCTAATGAAATATAAATCAGAAGCATTTGAAAAGTTCAAAGAATTCAGAAATGAAGTAGAGAAACAACTTGGCAAAAGTATTAAAACACTTAGATCAGATCGAGGTAGAGAATACTTAAGCTAAGAGTTTCAGGATTATCTTAGAGATAATGGGATTTTATCTCAATGGACTCCACCATATACACCACAACACAATGGTGTATCTGAAAGGAGAAAACGAATACTATTAGATATGGTTCGATCAATGATGAGCCGAGCGGACTTGCCTAAGTCCTTTTAGGGATATGCACTAGAAACTGCTGTTTATGTGTTAAATAGAGTTCCTAGTAAATTGGTTGATGTTACTCTATATGAGATGTTGAATAACAAGAAACCCGCACTTTCTCATATGAGAGTATGGGGTTGTCCTTCTTATGTGAAGAGAACAATGTCAGACAAACTGGATGTTAAGTCTGACAAATGTTTATTTATGGGATATCCAAAAGAAACGTTTGGATATTATTTCTATCATCCCTTAGAACAAAAGGTGTTTGTTTCAAGGCATGCTGTCTTCTTGGAAAGAGAATTTCTCCTACGAGAGGACAGTGGGAGTAAAATTGAACTTAGTGAAGTTCAAGACCCACAAATAGAACAAGATCAACCGATTGAACCCGAAATTGAATTTCATAATGATAAGATTGTAGTTGAACCTAATTACACACAAAATCCTAGAAGATCTACTAGGATGCATTCTATCCTTGTGAGATATGGATTTCACATTGATTCGGATAGAAGCATAACTGTCTTAGAGGACAATGAGCCTACAAGCTATCATGAAGTTTTGAACAGTTCAGAACGTGATTTATGGCTTAAGGCTATGCAGTCTGAAATGGACTCCATGTATGAGAATAAAGTATGGACTTTAACTCAACCACCTGAAGGGATAAAACCCATAGGGTGCAAATGGGTCTTGAAAAAGAAAACTGACATGGAAGGTAATATAGTCACCTATAAAGCTCGCTTAGTAGCTAAAGGTTATCGTAAAAAAGAAGGTATTGACTATGACGAAAGTTTTTCTCCTATAGCGATGCTTAAGTTTATAAGAATACTTTTAGCCATTACAGCTTATTATGATTATGAGATTTGGCAAATGGATGTGAATACAGCTTTCCTTAATAGAAATCTTATTGAGGATGTGTATATGACATAACCAGAAGGATTCACATTGGAAATGGCGAAAAGGTATGCAAGCTTCAAAGATCCATTTATGGATTGAAGCAAGCCTCTAGGAGGTGGAACATACGATATGGATTTCACATTGATTCGGATAGGGGCATAACTGTCGTAGAGGGCAATGAGCCTACAAGCTATCAAGAAGTTTTGAACAGTTTAGAACCTGATTTATGGCTTAAGGCTATGCAGTCTGAAATGGACTTCATGTATGAGAATAAAGTATGGACTTTAACTCAACCACCAGAAGGGATAAAACCCATAGGGTGCAAATGGGTCTTGAAAAATAAGAGTGACATGGAAGGTAATATAGTCACCTATAAAGCTCGCTTAGTAGCAAAAGGTTATTGTAAAAAAGAAGGTATTGACTATGACGAAACTTTTTCTCCTGTAGCGATGCTTGAGTCTATAAGAATACTTTTAGCCATTGCAACTCATTATAATTATGATATTTGGCAAATGGATGTCAAGACAACTTTCCTTAATGGAAATCTTACTGAGGATGTGTATATGACACAACTAGAAGGATTCACATCAGGAAATGGCTAAAGGTATGCAAGCTTCAAAGATCCATTTATGGATTGATGCAAGCCTCTAGGAGCTGGAACATACGATATGGATTTCACATTGATTTAGATAGAGCATAATTATCGTAGAGGACAATGAGCCTACAAGCTATCAAGAAGTTTTGAACAATTCAGAACGTGATTTATGGCTTAAGGCTATGCAGTCTGAAATCGACTCCATGTATGAGAATAAAGTATGGACTTTAACTCAACCACCTGAAGGATAAAACCCATAGGGTGCAAATGGGTCTTAAAAAAGAAGACTGACATGAAAGTAATATAGTCACCTATAAAGCTCGCTTAGTAGCAAAAGGTTATCGTCAAAAAGAAGGTATTGACCATGACAAAACTTTTTCTCCTGTAGCGATGCTTAAGTCTATAAGAATACTTTTAGCCATTGCAGCTCATTATGATTATGAGATTTGGCAAATAGATGTGAAGACAACTTTCCTTAATGGAAATCTTACTGAGGATGTGTATATGACACAACCAGAAGGATTCACATCAGGAAAATGACGAAAAGGTATGAAAGCTTCAAAGATCCATTTATGGATTGAAGCAAGCCTCTAGGAGCTGGAACATATGATTCAATAAGACAATCAAAGAGTTTGGTTTCTCACAGAATGAAGATGAACCTTGTGTGTATAAAAGGGTCAGTAGGAGTGCAATTGTCTTCCTAGTTCTATATGTGGATGACATATTGATCATGGGAAATGACATTTCTCTTCTCCAATATGTTAACATATGGTTATCCAAGCAATTCTCCATGAAAGACCTTACAGAAGCATCCTATATTCTGGGAATAAGGATCTATAGAGATAGATCCAATAGGTTGCTAGGTCTTTCTCAGAGTACATATATTGATAAAGTATTAAAGAGGTTCAATATGGATCTCTCTAAGAAAGGGTTTATACCCATGGTGCATGGGAAATACCTTTCTAAGTCTATGTGTCCGCAGTCACTAGAGGATAGAGAGAGCATGAATAGAATACCATATGCATCTGCAATTGGTTCTATCATGTATGTTATGTTATGTACACGTCCAGATGTTGCATTTGCTTTGAGTGTCACAAGCAGATTCCAATCCAATTTTGGAGAGGAACACTGGGCAGCTGTAAAGAATATTCTTAAGTACTTGAGAAGAACTAAAGATATATTCTTGGTATATGGAGAGGGCAGTTTGGAAGTAAATGGGTATATAGGTGCCAGCTTCCAATCTGACAAAGATGATTGTAAATCACAGTTTGGTTATGTGTTCATAATGGGAGGAGGAGTAGTTAGTTGGAAAAGTTCCAAACAAGAAACAACTGCTGATTCCACGACGGAAGCTGAGTACATTCTTGCTTCAGAAGCAGCCAAAGAAGCAGTCTGGATCAAAAAGTTCATAACTAAACGAGGAGTGGTGCCTAGCATTGTTGATCCGATTCCTTTATATTGTGACAACAATGGAGCTATTGCGCAAGCAAAGGAACCACGGTCTCATCAGCGATCCAAGCATGTTCTCAGACGCTACCATCTCATAAGGGAAATAGTAGCTAGAAATGATGTGAAAATAGAGAGGGTTCTCACATATGACAATGTGATGGATCCTCTCACTAAAGTACTTTCCCAGATTAAGCATGATCACCATATAAATAGCATGGGTCTGAGACATATGAGTGATTGGCTCTAGTGCAAGTGGGAGAATGTTAGAGAGTATGCCCTAGAGCCCATGTAATAGGGATGTTTTTCATATGTATAAAATTTATATTCTTAATAAAAGGCATCATTCATTTATTAATGCTATGGTTAAATACATGAGTTTGTAAATCTTAAATTAATAAATGAAGTCCTAGATATTATAAACACAGTGTAAAGACAATCATGAAGGCATTCATGATGTGAGATGTCTATTGCATGCAAATGTGTTAATATCTAAATATCCCTAGTCATAGAATTAACAAGATAGGACATTGTTAATTCGGACGGACTAGCACATGTTATGCTTCTTAAATGGTTCAAGCAGTGGTTCTCATAACTGTGATTATGAAAGATAATCAAAGCTAACATGTGGATGCTTGTTAGAAGAACAAGTTCATTAGAGACCTGTAAAGAGAATCCTCACATGGATATTAAATCTATGTCAGTGATGAATGTCTTCATAGCGGTTGTGCAAGTATCCTTAGACTTGAGATCACCAAAGTTATCTTAAGTAGCAAGTGGTATACTTTGACTCCATAACTGATTACTTCCAACTGGGAGTGAGCATAGTTAGGGGATTGGGTATATCATGACCTAGTTAAAGATAGTTGAGTGATTGACAAAGGATTCACCATCCCAGATTTAATAAGGGAAGTTATCTCACATGATTCTATAATTGCCTTGTTTAGAGAATCTCTGGACAGAGTAATATGCCAAGATGGATAGAGATCCACAGAGGGCATTTTGGGATCAATGGTTAAATTAATAGAACATACATAATTAGATTTATATGAGTTGACAAAAATCTATACTCAGAATCTAATTGAGATAAGAGTGGTGAAAGGAGTGATTGCACGATAACTGTTTCTATGGAAGGGTATAGTCAAACCACATGACTTTCCTGACATTTGGGTAGTCATGATGCCTAGCTAGAGGCCAATCATGACTTGTATAATGATGTATCAAAAATATCAATAGGGATTGATAAAATGATTTGAAGGAGTTTAAATCATGTGAGTTTTGTATAGAACTTACAATTATATATTATACTGCCAACTTGGACAGGAACCTAATAGGTCACACACATATAGAGAAAATGTTAAAATGACAAGGATAATAATATTTGATATTATAAGAGTTTAATTAATTATGATCAAGTAAAATTATCCGTGAAACTTTTGAGAAATGTTCAGTAAATTGGACCTAATTGAAATAATGTATTTCATGATTAATTATTATTGTCTTATAAGTGTTATAGGACTACTATAAGTTTTATAGGACTAATATAATAATTAATAAGTCCATTGGAGAAGTTATAAAGGGGCCAGAGGAATGGAGCTGGTGTGGAAACCCTTCTATAGAGGGCCACACGCCAACTCCATATAGAAGGCCTTAATGGCCTATTTCTTGGACTAAATTAATTTATATATGTTATATAAGTGTTATGAAACCTAAATATTTAATTTGGTTGGATTTGGAATCCATTTGGGTATTTAAATCCAATTAGTAGCACAAATGGCTTAGTTTTTGGATTTTATGCATAGTCTTTTATGAAAAGGTTTAATTTGAATTTAATTAAGCCCAAATGATTATAATTAATTCCAGAGACCCAATTAATAATTCTCCAGCAATTTTAAAGAGCCCAATTTCATTAAGGAGTTGGAATTTTAACCTAACTATAAAAGTCCAACTAATGAGGAATTAGGGTTAAGTAATTAAACACACAAGAAAGTCTTTTATTCTAACTCTCTATCCCTTTTGCGCCAACTCGTAAGCTAGCTCTTGGGAATTTCGGCCAGCCCTAGTTACACACCAATTAGTTGGTTCAATTTATTCTTCTCTAGCGTGGATTACTCATTGGAGGTGTTCGATTTTGGACACTGTGGTTTGCGACAACCCGATGCGAAGTAAAATCAACTGTTCAACAAAAATCAAAGGTAATTTTTCTTATTCTCATATAGTTGTATTGTATATTCATGGCAAGATCAGTAATATTGGTTAAAAAATTTTAAATTCCGCTTATGTATGAGATGCATGTAACCGATAAATTCCAACAATATGTGCTTCAATCTGTATTAACTCTCTATAATATTAGTTTATTTACTACCAAATATTTACTTCACATTATGCTATATTATTACATAAATTCTCATGTCATTCAAATTACGTAACATATTCCACTTTACCATTTCATCTTCATTCAACATCATCATACACGATATCATAGCAATATGATGAACATCATTCAAACTTGGTGAAAACATGCCATTTTCCTTATGTACATCATTTGGCCATGTATAGTGAGCAAGAGTTTTAATGTAATATCACATGTCACATGATTTCATAATCATTTCTAGCTTTTACATGTAATTACATATTCAATTTAAGCTTGTATTCCTTTAGTAACCAAATGAACATCCTAAATATGGCACCCTACATTCACTCAAAAATTCAAACACTATAGAATATTGTTGATGACACCTTATAGTTACTTATCCTAATTATCCTTTTTATGTTGTTGGCGAATAGCTTAATTTAACATTTCGTTTTAAAATTCATTTTACCGTCACATGGTTACTATTTATTTGGTAAAAAATTGATGGGATAACGGCTTGTAAACTATGCTATTCAAACCTGCAAATTTACAAAACAACAATCCCAAGTGGCAATATCCATCTCCAATACTCTAATGGCAATCATAGTATTTCTAATACAAACCATAAACCATCATCACAGCACAGTTACTTAAACATCATCCATGTTTGTATCATAACTTATGTTCACTACTAATTGGCATATGTTATACAACATAATATATTACATGCCAATTATCAAAAGCCTAATACACAATACGTCTACACTCCATATCTACAAAAGTGTTATATGTACATACCACTTATTTTCTCTTTTATGGAGTCTTTAATTACCTGTCCCTATACGTAATCAAACAAGCTGTGTGATAAGCAAAGTTATTACTTAGTGGTGGATACAACTATACAAAATTTTATCTAATAACCAAAATCGAAAAAATTACTATTTTACCCCTAATTATTATTATAAATAATTAAATTAAATTTATTCTCTTATTATTTTAATTTATCTTTTAATCCTTTCTATACTTATTTTTCTCATTTAATCTAACATAATTCTTACTTAGTTGAAAAATTACCAATAGGTTCCTAAACTTTCTTGACGTCATATTTGACTTTGTTTAACCTCAATTTTGATGCTTCTTATTTACTTTGACTTTTGTTCCATTTTATGTGTAAATATACATTTTAATGCTATTAGTTTATCATGCAATGGTAAATCATAGTTTGGTCATTGAAATATTTTCTTATTTATGATCTAGCCCCTTTTTTGCTTACTTGATTATTTTGACTCTTTTGATTACATTTTCAATGCAAATTTATGGTTTTGCCCCTTATTTCTCATATAATTATGTTTTTATCCCTTATTAATCTATTCATTGCATTTTTCAATTGTTTTATTATATAGTAACATTTATGACATCTTTTATGTATAATTTAATGTTTGGTCCCTATGTTTTTGCATATTTACATTTTTGGCCCAAATAGCGCTTAGTGAAAATCCTTAAACCCAATATGTGGGTCGAGTATTTCAATGATACTAAGTGAATAATAGATGTTACTTGGGGTGACCTAGCTACTCCATAGTATATCTAGGGATCACTTGGGATGATAAGCTCTTCAATTGTAAATCTAATGTAAGTAAAGGATCATTTTGGGTGGTTAGCTCCTCACTATAAGCATAACATGAGATGAGGGGCCACTTAGGGTGACTAATTCCTCAACTGTGCATCTAATATGTGATTTAATATGAATTAACTCTCTATAATCTTGGTTTATTTACTGGCAATATTTACTTCACATTATGCTATATTTTTGTATAAATTCTCATGTCATTCACATTACACCATATATTCCACTTTTTCATTTCATCTTCATTTAACATCATCATACATGAAATCATAGCAACATGATAAACAACATTCAAACTTGGAGAAAACATGCCATTTTCCTTGTGTATACCAGTTGGCCATGTAAAGTGCACAAGTATAAATTATTTTTTTTTCATGTAATATCATATGTCACATGCTTTCATAATTGTTTCTAGCTTTTACATGCAATTACATATTCAATTTAAGCTTGCATTCCTTTAGTAACCAAATGAAAATCCTAAATGCGACACCCTATGTTCACTCAAAAATCCATACACTTTGGAATATTATTGATGACACCTCATGGTTACTTATCCTGATTATGCTTTTTATTTTGTTGGCTAATAACTTCATTTAACTTTTGGTTTCCAAATTCATTTTAACGTTAAATGGTTACTATTTATTTGGTAAATATTTTAGCAGCAAAACGGCTTATATACCATGCTATCCAAACTTGAAAATTTACAAAACAACACTACCAAAGGGCAACATCCACCTCTAATACTCCAATGGCAATCATAACACTTCTAATACCAATTGCAAAGCATCATCATAGTGTAGTTACATAAACATCATCCATGTGTATATAAGAACATATGCTCACTACTATTTAGCATATATTATACAACATATTATACTACATGCCAATTATTAAAAGCCTAATACATAGTACGTCTACACTCCACATTTATAAAAGGGTTACATATACATACCACTTCTCTTCTCTTTTATGGAGTCTTCAGTTACCTATCCCTATACGTAGTCAAACAAGCCACGTGCTAAGCAACGTTATTGCCTAGTTATGGATATAACTATGCAAAATTTCATCTAATAACCATAATAAGGAAAATTAATATTTTACCCCTAATTATTATTATAATTAATTAAATTAAAATTTATTCTCTTATTGTCTTAATTTATCTTTTAATCATTTCAGTGCTTATTTTTCTCATTTAATATCACTTAATTCTTACTTAGTTGGAAAATTACCATTAGGTTCCTAAACTTTCTTTACATCATATTTGACTTTGTTTAACCTCAATTTTGATGCGTCTTATTTACTTTGACTTTTGTTCCATTTTATGTGTAAAATATACATTTTAGTATTGTTAGTCTATCATGAAGTGGTAAATTATAGTTTTATCCCTAAAATGTTTTCCAATATATGATCTGACCCTTTTTTGCTTACTTTATTTTAACTCTTTTGATCACATTTTTAATGCAAATTTATTATTTTGCCCCTAATTTCTCATATAATTATGTTTTTATCCCTTACTAATCTATTCATTATAGTTTTCACTTTTTTATTATATTGTAACATGTATGACATCTTTTATGTATAATTTACCATTTAGTCCCTATTTCTTGCATATTTACTTTTTTTGGCTCGAATAGCATTTAATGAAAATCAATAAATCCAGTGCGTGGGGTGAGTATTTCAATGATACTAAGTGAATTGGAGAGGTTACTTGGGGTGACCTAACTACTCCAGAATATATTGAGGGATCACTTGGGGTGATCAACTCCTCAATTGTTAATCTAGTGCAAGTTAGGGATCACTTGGGGTGATCAACTCCTCAATTATAAATCTAATGTAAGTGAGGGATCACTTGGGGTGACCAACTCCTCACTGTGAGCATAAAGTTAGCTAAGGGGCCACTTAGGGTGACCAACTCCTCAACTGTGCATGTAATATATACTTTAATATGAATTAAGTCTCTATAATCTTGGTTTATTTACTGGCAAATATTTACTTCATATTATGCTATATTTTTTATAAATTCTCATGTCATTCACAGTATGTCACATACCCCATTTTTCATTTCATCTTTATTCAACATCATCATATATGAAATCATAGCAACATGATGAACATCATTCAAATTTGGTGAAAACATGCCATTTTCCTTATGTACACCATTCGACCATGTATAGTGCACAAGCATACATTATTGTTTTTCATGTAATTTCATATGTCACATGCTTTCATAATCATTTCTAGCTTATACATATAGATACATATTAAATTTAAGCTTGTATTCCTTTAGTAACCAAATGAACATCCTAAATGTGACATCCTATGTTCACTCAAAAATCTATACACTGTGGAATATTGTTGATGACACCTCATGGTTACTTATCTTGATAATCCTTTCTATTTTGTTGGCTAATAACTTCATTTAGCTTGTGGTTTCCAAATTCATTTTACCATTAAATGGTTACTATTTATTTGGTAAAAATTTCAGCAGCATAATGACTTATACACTGTGTTATCCAAACCTGTATATTTATAAAATAACACTCCCAAATGGCAACATCCACCTCTAATACTCTAATGGCAATCATAAAACTTCTAATACCAACCACAAACCATCATCACAATGTAGTTACATAAACATCATCCTTGTGTATATCGTAACATATGTTCACTACTAATTTGCATCTATTAGACAACATAGTATATTACATGCCAATTATCAAAAGCCTAATACACAATTCATCTACACTCCACATCTACAAAAGGGTTACATGTACATGCCACTTTGCCTCTCTTTTTTAGAGTCTTCAGTTACCTAACTTTCAGCATAGTCAAACAAGTTGCATGCTAAGCAATGTTGTTGCTTATTAGTGGATATAACTACTCAAAATTTCATTTAATAACCATAACAAGTAAAATTACTATTTTACCCCTAATTATCATTATAATTAATTAAATTAAAATTTATTCTCTTATTGTCTTAATTTTTTAAATCCTTTTCCATACTTATTTTTCTTATTTAATCTCACATAATTCTTACTTAAGTGAAAAATTATAATTAGGTCCCGAAAGTTTCTTTTCAACATATTTTTCTTTATTTGACTTTAATTTTAACCCTTCTTGCTTCCTTTGACTTTTATTCCATTTTAAATGTAAAAATTATATTTTAGTCATGCTATTCGCTTATGAAGTGGTAAATTATAGTTTGGTCCCTAAAATTTTTCCTAATTTATGATATGGTCCCTTTTTTGCTTATTTGACTATTTTGACTCTTTTAGTCATATTTTCTATGCAAATTTATATTTTTCCTTTAATTTCTCATGTGATTACATTTTAATCCATTACTAATTTATTTATTACATTTTTTACTTTTTTTATTACCTAGTTACATGTATGATATCTTGTATGTATAATTTACCATTTAATCCCTATTTTTTAGCATATTTATAATTTTTCCTAAAATAGTGCTTAGTGAAAATCTGAAATCCAATTTGTGGGGTAAGTATTTCATTGATACTAAATGAATTAGAGAGGTCACTCATAACTACTCTAGAATATATTGAGGGATTACTTGGGTGATGAGCTTTTTAACTGTAAAACTAATGCAAGTAAGGGATCACTTAGGGTGACTAACTTCTCACTATGAGCATAATGTGAGTTAAAAGGCTATTTGGAGTGACCAACTCCTGAATCATAATTTTAATATGTGCTCCAATTTGAATTAAATCTCTATAATCTTGGTTTATTTACTTATAAATATTTTACTTCACATTATACTATATTTTTACATAAATTATCATGTCATTCACATCATGTCACATATTTAACTTTTTCATTTCTTCTTCATTCAACATCATCATACACGAAATCATAGCAATATGATGAACATCATTCGAACTTGGTGAAAACATGCCATTTTCCTTATGTATACCATTAAGCCATGTATAATGCACAAGCATACATTATGGTTTTTCATGTAATATGATGTCACATGCTTTCATAATCATTTCTATCTTTTACATGCAATTGTATATTCAATTTAAGCTTGTATTCCTTTAGTAACCAAATGAATATCATTATGTTTACTATACACACATTATGTTCATATATGTTCTACAACTATAATTATGCTTATTAGGTTCTTTTACTATCTTAATGCCTAAATTAAGCCTATTATCCAATTAATTATCAATTTATCAATAGTACTATTATATTCACTGGTCAATCACACATTATCCAAGCTTTCTTTTGCCTCAATGTTGTTGCTATGTTGAAGAGGATAATTTATATTCTATCTAGATGAAATTTGAGCTTAAATTATGGTAGGAATTAAAAGCAGAAAGATGAAAAACAGAGGAAAGGAGAAAATGGTGAAATTTCACTAACTTTTTGTTTTATATTTTGGAGGAGAAGGGTTTAGTTCTTGTTCAAAAATTTATGGATTTTGGGTGAATATGTAATCCAAAACTTAGCCTTAAAATTAATGATTTCAAGGGTGGATATAATTGTACCACTTGTCAATTTCTCATTGGCTCTTCCATCCTTATTTTATTTTTCCATAAAATTATTCCAAAAGTTCTTAAATATTATGATTAAAAATTTTTAAAATTTTAGGTCAATCAGAGTTCATTTTAATAGATTTAAGAGCATCAAAACATTATTAGTTGGTCTTAAAACTTAATTTTTTGGCCTTTTTTCAGATTTCAATATTTCCCTCATCAGAATTCTATAAATATTTTTCTAAAGTTCATAAATATATCCATTAATATGTGTTTAAAATTTTGGATCATTCTAACATCATTTTGATATACTTATAGTCTAGCGAAAAAATTCATAAATCTAAAATTCAAAAATTTAACACTATCAAAAAAATAATTTTTCACTTTCAAATATTAATTAGGATTATTTCTAGTAGATCTGGGAAAATGGAAAATTTTTGAAGGTTTATGGGATATTTTTAGGCCAGTTAAACTTATGGTCTATCGTATAATAGTATTAAAAAATTTCTTCGTTGTCTATTTTGGGACCTATTTGGGCTGAAATTTTGCTCAAACTGTATCAGCGGACTCTATTTAATTCATATTATCTCATCTAATATTTAACACAAATTTTCCAATAGGTCAACCTCCCTAGGATTTCTCTAGGCTATACATATTTAACACTTAAACACTTCTAAATTTTACTATATTATGCCAATGTATTCATATCAGAAATCATTCCAGTATTATTGTTCATGCTTTAGAATATACTGATCATATTAAATGAAATTTTAGGGCATTACAACTTTTGTATTAATTACAAGTACATAATGTGTTTATATGAACATATTTATGATTTTATACTCATAAACATATATATATATATATATATATATATATATATATATATATATATATATATATATATATATATATATATATATATATATATATATATATATATATATATATATATATATATATATATATATATATATATATGAATGAGCTAAAGATATATTCTATGTAAAAGAGAAAAGAAAAAAGGATTTAAGAAAAGGTTACAATTACTTGCGTCTATAGCTAGGTTATGGATAAATAGGCATGCCTATAAGGGTATCTTTTCGTTGCCATAGTTTTGATCCCATTTGGGTTATAACATAGAATTGACCCTATTTGTGTCATTAGTCAGCCTCATTTGGGTTTGCTTGATTGGTCCATAATATAAAACTAACCCCATTTAGGTTTATAGTTTGATAACTTTAGGTATCTTTATTATTCCTTTAGGTACCATAATAGCAAGAAGAAATGGCTTAGTAATTTCTAAATCAAAAATCTTTCTTTTTCAAATAAAAATTTGTTTCTTAGGTCATTATATTACCCAAGGAATAATTACTCCAATCGAGAGATCTTTAATTTTTGCAGAAAAATTTCCTCATAAAATTTTGGACAAAACCCAACTCCAAAGATTTTAGGAAGTTTAAATTATATTTTAGATTTCTATCCAAATATTAACCTCCTTGCAAAACCCTTGCATGATAGTTTAAAGAAAAATCCAGTGCCTTGGTCTGATGAATACACTAGGGTTGTTCAACAAATCAAAAAACAAGTAAAAGAAATCCAATGTTTGTATCTTGGTGACCCTTCAACATTTAAAATCATAGAAATAGATGCTTCAGACATAGGATATGGGGGAATATTAAAACAAAAGGTCAATGGCAAATAATGCATTATCCAATACACATCTGCACACTGGAATGACTACAAAAAGAATTATCCAACCATCAGAAAAGAAATTCTTTTGATTGTCATGTGCATTCAAAAATTTCAAAGTGGTTTACTTAATCAAAAGTTTTTACTTCGCATTGATTGTAAATCTGCTAAAGAAATTTTACAAAATGATGTTCAATACATTACATCAAAACAGATTTTTGCCAGATGGCAAATAATTTTTAGTATTTTTGACTTTGAAATCGAATTTATTTGATGAGATAAAAATTCAATTCCAAATTTTCTGACCAGAGAGTTCCTTCAAAATAGGTCTTGAGTGAACCCACAAATGCCCAGAAAATCAAAAAAGGGAAAAGAGGTCCAAAAGGACCCAGATGAGAAAGAGATAAAACTAGCTTTCTATACTGTTGTTCCAATAAAATCTTGGGCCCAAGTGGTCGAAGAAGATGAAGAAAAGGCCAAACAACAGCCCAAACGATCCAAAATTGGATCCAAACTATTCAAAAGGATCCAGAACTAAAGTTTTGGTTTCAAAAAGCCCTAGAGGATAAAGAAACCTTAAAATCCCAAAAAGAGGAAAGGCTTCAAGCTCTAAAGGCTTTCCATAAATTGAGGCCTTAAAGGCAAAAATTGCAGAAAAGAACGCCTTCATAAGTAAAAATCTAAACTTTGTTGCAAAAATAGAGAAATAAGAATCTTCAATTCCAAAAATCTTTCTCAAAGTTCTTCGAAAACTTTACAAGAATCATCTTGCAATAAAATTATTATTTCAAAAAACTCTTGTTAAGAAATCATTTCAAAACCCTCGAAAGAGGAATTTTCACAAATAGTTTTATCTCAAAATGATTTTAAGTTAGTTTTGTCTTAATCAAAACTACCATAAGCAGAATATTTTGTAAAATTTGAATTTCAATATATATAGACTATTGAGGATGGTTTTCATTTTCAAAATCCTCAATAGGCCATATCTCAAATTTTTCTAAAAGGCTGGTATTTTAAACCTTGGGATTTGATAAAACTCCAGCCTTATTACTTGGCAATATTGGAATCTACAGGTTCTGTGATGGTTACTCATAACCCCAAAAATAGCCCTAAAATCCTATATTCCATTTTAAAATCCATAAAATCCTTTCTCCACTTGAATGGAGATCGGCTCTTCATACCTCCAAACACTTTCCAGTTAACTTTCAAACAACCCTAAATCATTGTAGGACATACACTTACTGGAATTATCAACAAGTTTGGTATAATGCATTCCTACTCCAAAACCAAAAATTTAGCCACACATGGCTATTTTTCTTCCTAAAAATAGACCTCTTAAAAATTCCATTTTGGTTCAACCATTGGTGGAAATTATATGGAGCCTCTCTTGAAATTATATGGAACCTTTATTTTAAATATGGATTCGTTTTAAGATCCATACTCTATAAGCAGGCCTAGCTCAAAGCCTAAATAGGCCTATAAAAAAGTAAAAATAAAAGTAAAAGAAAAAAGAAAATGATTAGATTCTTTTCTTATCTTCAACAGATATCTGCTCCCCACATGCAGTGTCTCCACCAACTCCAAAGTGGGTCAAAAGGCTACTTCACGAATACTAATAAATGGGTCCAAGCTCCCACTAATTGATGAAAGTAGTTGCATCCAACTATAGTGGGTCCAAGCTCCCACTAATTGAGGCTAAACAAATAGAGATTTTCTTCTATAAAAGGGACTCTCCATCTCCATTCAAGGTAGACTCTTTTTTAGGCATAAAAACCTCTCAAGCTTAGAATATTAGGAAGCTTATGTGCTGAGTACACCTATAATCTTTTGACAGCTTAGAGTATTATCTCCAAAAAAAACTTGTAAATTTTATTTTGTTTTTAGAAAATGTAAGTATGCTCATGTGTTGAGCTTTACTTTCTTGTAATTTATTTTCATTTATAAAATTATATTTTTCATATCTATGTTCAAGTGTTGCTGCATTCATAAGTATGCTCTGTACCTGTAGCTTATGCTGATCTCGGGCGTCAAAAACTCTTTTTGCATAATGCTTGTGTTGCATTAAAATGGTATATCGGTTGGAATATGTAGCCTTTCTTCGAGAGCTATACTGAATGGTATAGTGGGCTATTACGCCATGTATCTTGCATTCATTTTTTAATTTTCTGCATTTAGTTTAAAAAATCTTTAATAAACATCCCTTCAGGTCCCAGGCATTACTGGTTAGGTACGTTTTCTCTATTTTATTTGCTAACACTTAAATAATAATCAATTAGCTAGTATTATTTTAATTAAAAAGTAAAATATAGTTATAAATTTAAGGCAATTGGTATTATAAGTGTCACATAGACGATAAAGGAATTGTTATAAGCAAGTGTGCATGTATACACATATATATACATATGTAAATAGAATTTAGGCTTTTAAATTGCAATAAATAAATTAGATTCTTTGCTTTGACAATTTGTAGTCATTAGTTTTAAATGCATTGAGTACGCATTAATTTTATTAACTAACAACTATGAGTAGAAAATGTTTACAAGTTAAGGGATTGATTGAATTATTGTAAATATAATTTGGGGATTTTAGATGCACTTTTATGAACTTAAATGTAAAATATAAAGAATCGACTAAATCTCACTTCAAGATTGACTTAGCATCCAACTAAAATGAGAAGTGAATAAATTAGTTCAATTTTGGTAGAATAATATATTATAAGAATATATTTTCAAAGGAGAATACTTATCTAGTGGTAAAACTATGATTATTTGTAAAGTTTACATTGAAAGCTTGAAGTTCCAAGTGAAATTATCAAGTATTGTACAGATATGTGTTAAATTTGGAAATAAATTCATTGTTCACCTTTGATATGGTTTTGTTTTAAAGGGATATGCTTGAGGCTAATATTTTTATGCGTAAGCTTATGATCCCTTTAAAGGTATGGAATTTCTCATTATGTTATGAAGCTTATGTATATATATATATATATATATATATATGACATTACTTATTCTTAGAGGTTTATACTAACATGTAATTTAAAATGACTAAATTAACCTAGAGTTAAAAGACTAGGATGTATAGATATACACTTATATGAGAAATATATTATGGAATAATAATCATCATAAGATGATTTACTATGATGCACAACTTATAGAAATGAAAATGCGTATTCTATTTTAAATGATTTTTGGGTGTTAACTACATGAACTAGATTAAATTACATATTCAAAAGTCATGATGAGTACATAAGGTTGACTATGAATCCCTGTGTATAACTTAGGCAAGATATCTAATGCAAGAATCATACTTAATAATCAGTCTAATGAAAAATGGCAAAGTTGAACATTTTGATGTTCTTGGCATTAAATGGCATGGTTCAATTATATTTCAATGAAATAAATGCAGAAATGTGAAGTATTATTAATATCAAGCTCACATGAAAATAAATTATGACATAAAGTAAGTAATATATTGTGATGAAAATAATTAAGATATAAAAATGAAATAATTTTAATGCCCTTACGCTGTGTTTGGTAGCCTGTGTTGTAATGTAATGTAATTAATTATGTAATTAATTCCCTGTTTGTTAATAAAAATACCACTAATGTAATGTAATTTTATTTACTGATGTAATCCTGAATGCATTAGTAAATGTATTTTCCATTACTTTCCTTAACCCAAGTAATTCTTATTACATTACAGCCTCTCTCTACAGTAACTAAACCATCGTCCTTCTTCCTCCTTCATCTCCATTACCATCGCCGTTGACATCGCCACCATCCCTATCAGTACCATCCTCTTGTCGATGCCTTCCTCCTTCGGTGACCACTCTCTGCTCAGATTTTCTCTTTACGGTTAGTTTATCCTCTCCTTCATGATCTATCCATTTCGGTTCGGGAAATTTCTTCATTCTCTGCCCTATATTTCTTCATTGTGTTGCTTCTCTGTTTTGCTTCTCCTGCAAATAGATTTTGAAGTGGTATTCAGTCTAGTGATATTAAATCCTTATAGGGAAATAAGGTAGTTGATTGGGTTTCTCTAGATGTTATCGGTAGCAGTGGTGTGATATTAATGTCGTGGTCCTCAACCTCTTTTCAAAGATTTTGGTGAACTTGGGTTCTGAAAGATCTAAATATACAATGCTGGATATGAATTTGGTATAATCAAAAACCATTTAAATTTTCATATATTCTAATTAATTAATTAATATATATATATATATGAATTTGGTGTCCTTGTGTAGCCATAATATTTTAGACAGAAAGAAAATGGTTCTCTTACATTAATTATTCTTTGGTACATAAGGGAAAAGGGGCCAAGTACTATTCCTCCTTCCCTTGCTGTGCTTGTCTACATTTTATGTTTAAGGGAACATTCTTTTTTAGTATGACTGGGAAGTTAGGCTGCATTTTTAATGAGATATGCAACCTTGTGTCCATAATATACAAAATAAAGTTTATACATAAGAGAAGATGAGAACAATCAACTTGTAACTTTTAGTGCCTCTATTTTAATCCGGGTGGTCTTGCGAAGATATAATTTTTCACCTTACTGTTATCTTAAAGATGCTGTTGTATTTCTATTTGGGATGTTATTGATTTATTATTGCTGTAGAAACTATATTTTCAAATTTTGTTGTCAGACCTTCATACTTAAGTAGAATTTTTTTATGGAACTATGTTTTGAAAAAGCTACACACAGTTATATCTACTCAAGGTACAATTTGTTTGTTTCAGTTCTCTTATTTGGTTGAGTGAGCTGACATCTGGTTTTGGGGTCTCTAGTTGAAATCCTCTTGTGCAAATTTTTTTTGGTTATGTTATAGTTATTATTTATAGTGAAAGGGCAGCCATTGGTACAACTTAAAAAGAATATCTTAGCTCAGTTTCACTTAATTTAATGATTGGCTCAGCCATTGGTGTTTGTAGAGCTTTTATATTTGACATTAGATTTATAGCAACATATTTATGAGCCAATTAACTGCTGCCTTGGTCCCATCAAAGGGTACGGATTCGAGGTTTTAGTGTCATAAAGTAGGCAAGATGCTACTTTGTCAATTTATTTATGGTTCTTTGTATCTAAGCAATCATCATGATTGTTTTTTTAACACTTATTGATTGTATTTTTTTAACGCTAGGACTTTTGTGATATGTTTGTCATGTAATTGTTGTCTTGGCAATTAGAACTTCTTCAGGGCTATCCGATGAGAACTCAAAATATGGAACCCCCTATTTATTTTTCGACTTGGGATAAGCATGTAGATGAACAGGTGAAGATGACACAATGGATTGATGGTGGTCTTTTTCATTTTCGGGTTATTTCAATTCATATTTATTACTTTTATATTTATCTATAAGCCTTTAACATTAGAACTTCTTTCTTATTAGTTTGGTGCACTTTTTATACATCTATGATGAAATTGTTGCAGCATTGCCAGGTTCTAGAAATGTCGGATTCTATTAAGCCAAAAAGACCAGGAACAAATAAAAAGATATGGACATTTGATGACAAAACAAAACTAGTTGAAAACTCTTCTCGAGTTAAATAATACTGGAAGATTTAAAGTTGAACGAGGTTTCAAACCTAGACATTTTAATGCTGTGGAAAATAGTCTTTAAGAAAAGTTACCAAATTGTGGAATTAAAGAAAAGCCTCACATCGAGTCAAAAGTAAGAAGTTTAAAAGCCAATTTTGGTGTTGTGCATGATATGTAAGCTGGTTGTAATTGTAGTGGATTTGGTTGGGACTCAGATCGAAAATGTATTACAACAAAAAATGCAGTTTGGGATGAGTATTTGAAGGTACAATTATAATTTTTTTCAAATCTTTTTTTTTAAATCTAAAAATTATTAATTTAAAAATGGTTATATATTTTTGCAGAGTTATTCGAATGTGAACCATTCAGGTTCAAATCTTTTCCATTTTTAAGATGAGCTTTGTATTATTTTTGGAAAAAGATCGTATGACTGGAAAAGATGTTAAAATGGCTATAGATATTATAGAAGAGTTGGACAAACAAACGACAAGTGAAGTTAATGAAAATGAAGTAAGCTCTATTCTAAATGATTATGCTTCATTTTTTGGGGCAAATGAAGAGGGTTCCAAGGAAAAAAAAGAGTAGAAGTGAAAGTATTTTAAGTTTGGCTAACTTTATTAAAGAGCCAGCTTCTATTATTAGATCAAAATTGGAAAGGCTAGTGATAGACTTAGTCGAGCATTAGAAGATGGCAATGAAAATGAGAAAAGATTGATGATCAATAGTAAGTTGACAAAATTGGGTGGTTTGACTATGCATGAAAGACATCAGGCAACGAGAAAAATTGGTTGTGATCGTGAAACAACTGATATATTTTTCACTATACCTGATGATGAGAAAGAAATTTAGGTAAAAACTTTACTTAGTGGAGATATTTGAGTATTATTAAATAATTTATTTGATATTTTTAGTTATTATTAATATGTAAACTTTACTTTGAATATTAGAGTTAAAAATTATATTTTTATGAGTTTGCATTTTTAATATAATTTTTTTAACATTATGTTTTATTAAGTTTAGATATTTAGATATTTATAAGATAATTATATAAAAAAATTATATTTATAAGATAATTATATAAAAAATTAATTAATAATTATAAATACAATTACATTTCAAAACATATATATAATGCAATCAAATATAGGAATGTATTTGTTATTACATTACATTACTAATGTTACCAAATATAGTAATGTAATCAAAATTACATTACATTATATTTTTTAATCCATTAAGTTAGCCATTACATTACATTCCTTTATGCCATACCAAATGTAGCCTTAGTGTTCAGTGGGTGATCCAGGACTCTAGAATAGTATGGCTAGCCATAGGAGCACTTACCTAGTGGTGTACCATATATTGTATTATTACTGTACTGAAAAATATAAATATACTGTTAGCCAGCTTGTTTTACTGATATACTAGGGAGTAGCATCATACCCTAGTAGTACAGTCACTCCCACACACTAGATTTTCTCATCCGCTTATTCGATTAGTGGTTTCCTACTATTGACAACTAGGGGTATAATCATAAATTATTTGTGTAAACAAAGTAAAAAGGGGGTAATTACGGTATTAAAAATGTTGTAAATACAAGTAAAAGTAAAATAAAAAGAAAAATGATATAAATCAAATTTAATAAAGTATCATAAGTCATAATTTGGGTAATAATGTTAAGTATAATCATGATTACAAACTTCTTAACACCAGGAAGTGATAAGGGTAACATGGATTTTAAAGTAAAATATAATGAATATTTGAATGTTGTACAAATGATTATAGATAAATGATTAAGGCTTAATGTCAACCGAAATATCGATATGTTACTATGAGTTGACACTTAAATTGATTGCTTACCCAAGTATTTAATGACATGAGAAATAAATATAAAATATATAGGAGTGAATGTAAATTAGAGAAACTTGTTCGCTCATTTTGAATAATTGAATATAAACAAATTATGAAGTGATATATGAAGCAGCAATATATGCGCCTTGCATATCAGAAATATAGAATTATGTATATGTGTTGTGATGTTTACATTGAAAATAAGTATTTATTAAAGTGTGGTGTACATTTCTACATTTTGATACCAATAACAACCTATGGATAGATGAAATAATTAAATATAAAATTTTATCTTGTCAATTATAAACCTGATAAGATTAAATATAGTCTAATAAATGATCCGATGACAATGAAAGGTATGACTAAATTACAATATTTTCTATAATACTATTTTCTAATTGTTTAAAGTTGTATGCGCTATATGCTGTGATTTATAACCTTCATATGTTTTATAAATTGGCATATGTGTATGAAATTTATGAATACATTTTTATACTATATCTATTGAGAAATAAATTGGTAGTCACCACTAAGCATATAGCTTAGCACATGATTTTCTTCGCACGTAGGTTGATTCGATATTCAGTATCTTCGATGTAAATGAAGGAACCTTCATAATTTGCTACAGCTGGAGTTATGGGCGATCATTTTTACAAAGCAAGTTGATTATGCTATTTATGTATTTTGTCATTTAGCATGTACATAGGTATTAATATTGAATGATTTAAGTTAAATTTTATAAGTATCTAGTTGAAATTCAATATTATGATATCAGTACAAACATGTGATTATATTTTGTATAAACATTATTGAGAACAAAATATTCGAGTATTGATATAGTAATATAGTGACAAATAGATCAGGTTAAGTATTGACTGAGGAGGATAGGAATACTTATGTTGGAGTGTGCCCAATGTTGTGATGAAATAGTTGGACAAGATTAGAAGTGTTTTTACTTCTTTTTCTACAAAAGGCTATAAATATTTAGCGGAGCCTTTAAGAGTAAAGTATTTAAAATTTTGATGAATTAAGCATAATTTGTGGTGATTTAGTGGTATATAGATCATAGATCGATTCATGATATTCGTATCTGGTTTGTCTACCAGACCGGGTATAGGGTGTTACAAATATCATAGAGATGATATGATATTTGTATAGCAAATGGTAAACACAAAATTAATTAAAGTTATCTTTAAAACATGTAAATTTATAGTATTATAGTATCACATACATGAAATTGTTGTTGTAAATACATAATGCCTTCTACACTTAAAGCCAAAAGTTATATATGAACACTTATGATTATTTGATGGTTTGTTATTAATCATATTAAAAATGCATATCCTTTATAGCTATATGTTGCATACTTGATATCGAACAATTGATGTGTGAATCATGCATAATTTGAGATTGAAAAGCTAATTGCATATATGGACTTTTCAAATATAAACTTCCAACTTATGTATGTAATTTGGCTTGATTTGTGGGTTAGTTACAAGCTACTATTCTAATGTGTTAATAAGCCAAAATATATGTGAATAAAAAGATAATATAATAATTATAACCAAATTAGGACTACTAATAATTGCATATGATACATGAGATAGTAAAGTAATGTAAATATTTGTATGTTATGGAAATTGTTAGTTTGAATAGATATATATAGATCTAATTAACTAGCCTAATCACTCAAGAACAACTATTAGGATTCAGTTATAAATTTACCCCTGTATATACACATACATATGAAAGTTATGTGAGTCACTAAGGGTAACTAAGAATAGTAAATATGAACCAAGTAAAAAAATAAATGTATATACGTTTAAGAGTTACATAAATGTGCTTAAAGGAAATAAGGAATTAAGTATGTAAGCAAATTAGTAGTAAGTGATAAAGTTGAATATGAATATTACATGTGGCAATGCTAGAAAAGTTTGTAAATGCACAGAAATAAATAGTTTATATGATCTTACATACATGAATATTGCTTTAGTAAGGAATTTAACTTAATAGGCATGCTATTATCCAATAGGTTAACATTATAAGGATGATATAATAATTAAGCATGATAAGCAAGTTGTATAATATATCTGTAGTGTTGTGAATATATTATCTACTGTTGTTATTATTTTGATGTATGCCTAATAGTATGCTCATACAAGTGTGTATATTTGTGATGACCTTCTGTAAGATGTCATCTTTATTTTTTTTTTATTATGTTCCACACTAAGCTAGTAAGCTTAGCATGAATTTTTATCCGTGCAGGTTCAAAATTAAGGAAGTTAACTCCGAGATCATCTGCAGCATTAAAGGCCAATACCAAGGGAAGATACTAGGATTTTCTTTAAAGTTTAAAATTTGTAATAATATTAATGTACTTATATGAACTTATGTTGTCTAAATGTATAATACCAAGTTATTTACTATAATCTAAACTTAATATTATGCAATAATGGATGCTAAGGATTAGTAGTTAGGTTACATTTATCATCAATATGGTATGAGTGGTAGTAGAGAAAGCCTCTAGAAAAAGCATTACACTTCTTCCACTACAAGAAAATTGCAATTTAGCAACGGAAAATAGCAACAGAAAATGTCAATTTTTCGTTGCTAATAAAAAATAGCAACGGAAATTAGCAACGGAAATTTCGGTTGCTAATTCGGCGGTTGGTATTTTTAGCAACGAAATGTTTATTCCGTTACTAAATTTAGCAACCGAATTCAAATTTCGTTGCTAAACTAAATTCCATTGCTAAATCTAACCACTAACATTTGGTAAATTAGTCAAAATTAGCAACCGAATTCAAAATTCGTTGCTAATTTTAGCAACGGATATTATTTTTCCTTTGCTAAATTTAGCAACTGAGTTGAATTCCGTTGCTAAATTTAGCAACTATTATAAAAAAATTTGTGACGATTTTTTCGTCGCTATTCCATCATTAAAATAGAAAACCAACAAATTACACTAAAACAACAAGCTGTTTTAGTGTAAAATATAAAACCAACAAATTACAATGAGGACAACGAAAAAAATGAAACCACAAAAGCCATCCTAACACAGAAAACAAGGGAATGTTAGGATAATTTGTTTAGCTTCTAGCCGGTGCTTGCTTTCCTAACACTGGAATAGTACCTTCTCATAATCCCATATATTCGGAATACCATCCTCTGCAGAGCTTCCAAAGATAGAAGACTTGTCCGGAGACCACTGGAGACAAAATGCATAATCTTTTTAGAAGTAAAAAAGGCATTAAAGACTCTTTGTTGAAACATTCAACGAAATTAACAAGTAATTTAATTGTAAGCAAAAAGAATTTCCAGACCTGTACACAAAGAACAGCAGCAGAGTGACCCTCAAATTTATGAACAGGTGATCCAACCCCACGAGAAGCGAGGCTACGGAGATCAAACATATGAATGGTATTATCAGCAGATCTGAACGAAAAGGGAACCGTGTAAAGACATACAAGGGGTAAGATAAACTTAAATTGATTAAAACACAAAGGTACAAGGAACTACAAATGAAACAGGCTACACACATACCGCCAGACATCCCATATCATTCCTCATGATAAAGCATATGCATAGATGGACTAGACATTCACATGATGTAGATTACATGCAGAAGAAAAAACAAGAAATATCAAGTACCCTGTCAGAATGAGATTTATATCATGAGGATTCCAATCAACACAATGAAGATCAACCTTATGAGCTTTCTCAACCTGCCACATTTAGAAGAACGAAAAAGAGTGACAGAGAGAGAAAGAGTAGCAATGCTAAATATATTATCATAGGAAGTGTCGACTCAGATCTGACCATTAAATGCCAATTGGAAAAGTAACTGCAGTCGGAAAAGAAACTCATATCTGACCATTAAATATTAGTATACTATTCTTTGATATATTTGTACTAACCATTATTTAATTGATATTTGAATATAAAATTATAGCACTATATTAATTTTATGGTTGGATTAGTGTTATTGTCGTTAAATATTAATAATTAATTAACTAAAAGCATAATTTGACATTCGTATGCTAAAGTTACAAAACCAACAAAGAAAAATGATGAAATTAAAGATAATGAACTCATAAAGACCTCATAATTAGCGAAAGATTTTTAATATTTGAAAAATAAGAAAAACAATATAGCTTTTGGAAAGCAAATTGGTGCTGCCTTGTGTTATTTGCAATATTATCATGCTGATTTCCTTGTCCTTGGGTCAGTTAACTTGTATTTGCCCATGGGCTGTTTCATGGCTCATTTAAAAAATGAAATTTACTTTCTCCTGAAGATTGATCCAAAGCACTAAGAATCCAAAAATAACATTTTGTTTGCAGCAGATAGAAGTGCCATATATACATCAATTCATTTAATAATGAAAAATATATCAACATATTTTTATATAATAAACTTCCAGCAAAGCCACAGTTTCAGTTCATATTTGTAATATGATGATTTTGAAAAACTTATAGAGAAGAAAAGAAATATTAACCTGAAGAAGTGCAAGAACATTGCAAACTTGATTTGACTGAGCCGGGGAGAGGTTAGGTGGTGATAAAACAGGGTATATTGAGACAATCTCCTGCAGAAAATAAAGCTCATTCATTATGGAAATCACAGATGCAAAAGCTTAGATGATTATGAAGTTAATCTATATTGACTTCCCAATAAGAATTGGAATTAGGTAAGGAGCTCACAACCAGATAATCTCATCAGTGTATTTTCCCTATTAGCCCCCAACTAGAAGTAACCCATTAATCACATTATCACATGTGCAATTTGACAAGATGAAAAACCAACTTATAAAAAAAATATATAAGACAAGAACCATAACACTTTGACCAATAGTAAATATTACCCAAGCTTCTTCCCTTTATTTAGTTATGTCGCAAATAATTATTTTGCACCAACAATGCCATCGAAAGTTCTCTTTGAGACATAAGATAGCAAAAAAAATAATAATAATTCGACAATGAAAGTTATCAGTTTCAGGGACATTATGCTGAAATATATTATATAGCAATATGATTGACAATATTTCCTGCATTGCACAAAAAGAGGTAAAACAAAACCCCACTTGCACTATACTTCAAGAAATCGTATAAAGTCAGTTGTAACCTTTAGCTTACAGTTTAGGCGCCTTTTTAGCTATTTGCATGCCTATGATGGCTTTATCATCACCAGCCTGAAAAGAACAAGGAAAATATACCAGAGATCATACGCCTAAGATTGATGTTCAATATTTTCATAAATTCGCTCCTGAGTATTGCAAGAATGATCAGATGGCCATGAAACATTACCATAAAGTATATAATTCAATGAAATTTATGAAGCCGGCAACGACACCAACATCATCTGAATCATTAACATTCAGCTTATAATCTTGATTCTCGTTATGCAGTTTAGGTCCACATAATTCACCAATTAGAATCTTCCGCCCACAGAATTCACCAATTAGAATCTTCCTTTCCTGACTATTAAGACAAAGGAAAGAAGGGAAGAAAGCATCGAACATAAATGAAGGTGTAATGACAATTGGTATTACTTGAACTTAAGACCATCCAGAGGTCAAAAAACAAAACGAACTTAACAGCATCCCACTATCTAGCATCCTGTGTATCATCTTTAATGGTTTTTTTTAAGGATTCAGAGAATTGAAACAGCAAGCATCTAAGCATTTTTATTCAGCCGATAGCAAGTTGCTAGCTGAGGTTTTGGGATATTGTCTTTGCAAGCATCCGGTATCACCTTTCACAACTTAATACAATAGACAACAATGATGGCTATAATGGACACAATAGGAACCGGGCTCCCAAGTTCTGAATATCAGCTTTCAAACCCAAACAAATGCAATATGCAGCAAATTGACACCAATGTACATAGTAGATAATCGCTTTCAAGTTTCTGATATCAGTTTTCACAACTCAAACAAACACACTAACTAGTACAACAACTGCCATCACTTGGCCTAACAACATGAGCAGACAAAATTTAATACTTTGCTTAGCATTCGATTCTGAAAGACCAAGATATTAGGCAAAGAGATATTCACCAAGTTTATCATACAACTAATACCTGACTGAGAGGTTGCCATCTGCAATAGACGGGTCATATTTCACATGTAGTATACTCGATAAACTAGTATGGAACCAACCTAAAGACTAACAAATGATGAAGTATATGAATGGGCACACTAGAGGCAATTTCCCCCGTTGCCCCCTTTAAGTCGCCACAGAGAATAACATATTGTATTAGGAAAGGCTATGAACGGAGGATAAATTCAGGATGCCAATTTAAAGACTTACCATGTACAATAGTAGAGCGCATTCCATGATAGTTTAATTATTACTATTCATCAATGTGAAATATTGAAGAATATAAGCAAGATAAAAGCAACGGTAGAGTTTATACCAACAAATAACAAGAACAAATAATTTCTGAACCCTACCAGAACAAAACGCAGCAAAGCGAATAATTCCAAAAATGATTGAGGAAAGAAAATTATGAAGCTAATTGAGAAGAAGAAAATAGGAAGTTGCAAAAAATTAAAAATTTAAAACGTAGGAATCACATCAACTGACCAACAGCTTAGAAACGAACAACTAACCTTAAAACTCAAACAGAGAAGTTGGAGCTTTCTCTTACATTCCCCAAACTTGCCAATTTAGATTTTAGATGGGTTTTTTTGTATTTGTTATACTGAAGGAGAGAGCGAGTAAAAGACAGAGAGCATATATTTAAAAACTGTCACTGGAAGCAAAGCAGATATTTAGAATATAATATATATATATATATAAGAAAAGATGGAAAAAAAAGAAGAATCAATTGCTAGATTAGACAATTTCATTCCGTTTCCATTTCCAGATGTGGACTAAAACTAATGAAAAGAATCAATTGTCAGCACCAATAACAAAGTTCTACTGGAATTTCTAAGAAACTCTTAAATTATGACAGCTATATAATATGAAAAAGAAAAATCATTGTTTAGTTTAACAGTAAGGACACAGCAATCTAGCTTGAACAGATCTAGATCTAAAATCAATTAAATAATACAGTAAATTACAAATCAGGAGGCAAGAAGAACAAGAATAAAGAATATAGTAATTCATGGAATATCATTCCTCACCGATTATTGTGCTCGCCGGACAAGCGTCGGAACTTCGCCGGACCGGTGACCAGAGCCTCACCGGTGCAAGACCAAAACCACCAGGAGTTGGATGACGTTGAGGGGAGTCCACCGAAGGTGGTCACGCGCTCAAAGGACTCCGTTCATGGCCAGGATCTAACAAAAACCATCGGAGACTTTCTTTCTTCGATCTCTACGTTACGGCGATGGGAAGGGAGAGGAGGGTGGCGAAAAGGAACTCCTCGCTGAGGGGAACTCACCGGCCTTATTTGTGTCTCCGTCAGCCGCCTCACTTCGCCGGAGAAAAGGAAAGAAGCTAAGGCAGATGGAGAGAAGAACGGCAAACGTAAAGGGGACACTGTGATGACGTTAGCAGACGGACTGGTGTTCTGCTAGTGGCCAGTAACTGGAGCGAACTGCGGTGGGCCGGTAGCCTACATCGTTAATTGGCGCTCCTTCCTCCGATCTCCCCTGTTTCTTTTCCCGATCCACTATTCTCTTCTCTTTTTTTTTGATATTAGACATTTCATGGGACTTCAAGAAAACTTTCCCCCCAAAATATCTATATATGTTCTCTTCTTTTCTTTTTATTATATACATTTATTTACTTTAATTCCTTATTTATTAATAAAATATATTTTATTTTAAATTATAAAATCAAAAACTTAAAGATATTATTCACTAATGTTATCTAACATTTTAATAATTAGAAGAGAAGAATTTAACACATTTTAATAAAAAAATTAAAGATAATATTCACTAATGTTATATCACATTTTAAGATATGCACATACATACACATGTATTTATGCATACATACATATGTACATGTATGTGTATATATGCACATACATATACATGTATTTATGCATACATACATATGTACATGTATGTATATATATGTACATACATATATATACATATCCATATGTATACATATGTATGTACATACATATCCATATGTATTTATGTATGCACATACAAGCACATACGGATATATATATATGAATATGTATGTATATGTATGTGCATATGTATATATATGTATATACATAAATACATATTTATATGTATAAGTATGTATATAGATACATACATGGATGTATGCATGTATGTATGTATATTTGTATATGCATATGTATGTGTATATATGCACATATATATACATACATATACATATGTATGTATACATATACATATGCATATGTATGTATATGTGTGTATATACATATATATACATATCCATATGTACTCATATACAAAATTTAGCAACGAAAATGAAATTCCGTTGCTATTTTAGCAACCGAAATATTTTCGGTTGCTATTTAGCAACGAAATTCTATTTCGGTTGCTATTTTAGCAACCAAAAAAAATTCCGTTGCTATTTTAGCAACCAAAATAAATTCGGTTGCTATTTAGCAACGGAATTCTATTTCGGTTGCTATTTTAGCAATCGAAAAAAATTCCGTTGCTATTTTAGCAACCGAAAATTAATTCGGTTGCTAAAATAAATTCGGTTGCTATTTAGCAACGGAAATATATTTCTAGCAACCGAAAAAAATTCCATTGCTATTTAGCAACCGAATTATGTTCCATTGCTAAAATAGCAACGAAAATTTAATTTCGTTGCTAAATTAGCAACAAAAAAAATATTCCGTTGCTATTTTTCTTTCCAATTTTTTTCCGCCATCTATTGGCGCCTTAATTAGCAATGGAATAGTGATTCCGTTGCTAATTTTTGTTGCTGAATTTTGGCGCCAAAAATTCCCACCACTTTTAGCAATGGAAGATAACCAAAAATTTTTTCGTTGCTAAATCTACAAAGTTTAACCAATTTTAGCAACGGAAATTATTTTTCGTTGCTAAATAGCAACGGAATTGGCTTTCCGTTGCTAATTTACAAACGGAATCATTTCCGTTGCTATTTTCAGATTTTCTTGTAGTGTTCGAATCAACAATTGTATCTTCTTTAGCAACACCACATCCCTTAAAAATGACGGTCGCAGGCACTATCTTTAGAAATCAACAAGCCCATGTTTTGTACTCTATCCAAAATAACCACCACTCCACTATTGCCTCTCCACTAAGTGTCTCTTCATTTTTGAAGTCTGCATCCAAACCATTGTCATATCACTCTCAAGTACGATCAATTTAAGCTGATTCATGCCCTTTCATATCAATTTCGTTGTGGACTTTGTACTGTGATAGGACACAAATGGGGTTTACTTGGAGAAAAAAGGCGAGCGATCAAAAGCATATGGTATTAGAACAATGTAATCAATTTTGTCCCTAAAAATACTAGTAAAAATTATATTGACAAAAAAAATTATACAATTAAAATATAATCAAACATATATTCGAAATCTTCAAATAAAATAATAGAATCAAGAACCAAAAAAAGGAGAGGCCCATTTTCCTTTAAATCTTGAGGATTAAAAAGAAAAAGAAAATGAAGAAGATACAATAGTAAACAATAAGAAAAACAAAAAAAGGAAAAAAATAAGTGTAGCAAAAAATTACAAGTCATCAGCAAAATCAGATACAATGTAACAAAAGATAAATAATTAAGTTAAAGTTCAAACTTAATGTAACAAAAGCAAAATCAGATAGAATATTGGTAATTTATTGTTAGGATTAATTTATTTATGTTAATTATATTTAAAAATAAATACCTTCACATTATTTCATTCTCTTCAACTTAAGCTACTTATTCTATTCAACTAAAATAGTTACCTCTCACTTTTCCAGTCCAAAATGTTAGATTTTAATGAATTCAAGCATTTCATATAAGGTGAAAAAAAATCAAACCATTAAAAGGGTTAATCTTGCCATGAAATCACTTAATTTATATTAAGAAATTTTGAAAATACCTTGAATTATTATTAATCAGTTGATTTTCAACGCACCGTATTGTGATAAACCACAATGTGTAAAATAAAACACCTTTAATATAATAATCTAGACTAGAGAAAGGCAAAAGAACCAAAGAATCGAAACTATACCAGCTAAAAATTCTAGGTGCTAGTAGGAAGAATTCAGTAGGAGAAAGAAAAAGAAATGGAGATAGTTAAAAATCACTTAACCTAATTCCACTTAAATTAGATTTTTATACTTTCATTAAAAAACCTAATTCTAAATGAATTAAACCTCTTTAAAATTCTGTAGAGAATTAATTAAATGGGTTTTAGTCTATTTATGCTTTAATTAAATCACGCACAAGCCCACTTAAAGCCCTGTGAAGAAAGCCTTTTGTGAGCTTTTTTATGTAGATTATTGATTTAATATCCCAAATCATTTTTAAATCCCATCAAATTAAATATGTTAGATCCATGACACTTATAAAATATATTTAATTTTTTTGACCAAAAAACTAAGCCCTTTAGACCTTCCATTAGTGGTATCACAAATCCCTCTCATAGAGGGTCTTCAACATAAATAACTATTATTTAGGATCAAAATGGATAATTCTAGCCCATTTATCTTGCTCATACGAAGATTTCATCTATGAGGGTTATACGTAGGGATAACTAATTAAACTCTTTAATTAATTGTGAAATTTTATGATTTAAACTCTTTAAATCATCATATTGATTCTCCAATTAATATTTATCCATACATTTATGTATAAATCCTAAGAGACTTCCAGCCAAGTATCATGACTATATAATGGTCTAAAATTTTAATTTTCATGAATAGTATTCTCTAGGCCATAAATAGTAACATTGAGGTGACACCAAGGTAAATAGTATCATAAAAAATATGTAAAAATAATTTTTCACCATCAAAAAGTATAAATTAAGATGAGTTCGATGGTATAATTTGAGATAAAATTAAGGTCAAATAAAACTTCAAAAATGGATAGTTAAAAATTTTCCTTGACTATTTTAAGATTTGATTGAACTTTGACTAGCCTGAAAATATTCCATGGACCTCAAAAAATTATTACAATTGCATAAAATCACTAAAAATAATCTCAATTAATATTTGGAATTGAAAATAAAACTTTGGACAACTTTAAAAAATTAAAGTTTTGGACTGATAATTTCGCCTTCAATCTATGAAATGTATTGAAATGAATTTAGATTGATTCAAAATTTTAAAAACACCTTAATTGATATTTTCTCATATTTTTAGACTAATTTTAGAGGTGGTTTAACAATCGGAGCATATAGCCAATGAGAAATTAACAAGTGGCACAATATGGATCACACCTTTAATAATCTAGTTTGACCCTCATATTGGAATGGGGTATAAAAGGCTAAAAAAGGCATATTTGTCTAGAGAAAACTAACCTCCTCTCTATCTTTTTCCTTCTTCATTTCTTTCTTCCATAATTTTCACCATAACTAACCATAATTCAAAGTTTTAACCTACATAAATTCTCACCCAAATTTCATCTTAAATTTCCTTTTCACATTATTTTCTACAATAAAACAAGTTTAAATGGAGTTTTTATGGAGAAAAGTGAAGAATTCTAAGTTGTGAAAATTTGCCAAGTAAGTTAATTTAGTGAAATTTTTATGAGTTTGATGGATGTTTAGGTAGACCTTAAGGTAGAAATTAATATTTTAAGTATAGTTTGAATTATGGATGAAGAAAATTAAGGAAAGAATTAATGGAGGAATTTTTCCAAGGTAGGAATTCAAGGGAAATCAAGTGAGATCGAAGGGAAAAAGAAGGAAAAGGTAAAAAAGGAAGAGAAAATAGAAAGAGAGCATGGAAAAATAGGTATGTGGATACCTAAATAACTTAGGATTTTTATATGTATGATTATGGCTAAATAACTTAGGATTTTTATATGTAAGATGACTAAAAATTGAATTGATCTTAAATAAATAAAGATGTAAAAAAATGTGATTGGTAAAAATTAATGCATGAAAGTATGATTAAATGTGGTAGAGTAGTATTGGAACCTATTATGTTACTTAGGGTTCATGGATATAAAGTTAGTTTAAATCTATTTTAATGTTAAATAAATGAAATTAAATAATAAATAATGAAATTGATGAGGTTAGATACATGAAAACATGATTAAGTATAGTAAGTTAGTATTAAAACCTATTATGTAAGTATAAAAAATAGGGTTATACATGAAATTAAATTAATTAAATGCTAGAATTATGTTAATTATACTTAGAAAACATGGTTAGAATAATTTATGTGAATTAAATAATGTTATATAGGTAAAATGCCATTATGGTTGAATGGTATTAAGGCATACTAAGATAAGATAAATGTTAACTATAACAAAATAATAGTAGAAAAATAAGATTTAAGTCTTAAAAAGATGATGAGAACACTTAGGACATAAATTAGTATGTGCATGGTTGTGTACACATAATGGCCAAATGGTATACCAAATGTATACATGAAACAATTTGATGAAATATTTAAGAAAATGTATGAAATATTCAATTTAGGATGAAATTATAGGCAAATCAACCATTATATATAAAATATAATATGAGGCCAATATGAAATGAATGAAAACAAGTAATGGCATAATAAAGAAAATAGGAAATGTAACACCTTGATTCTAATAACCTAACCATAGTACTATGCCATGCATCATTAATCAATTTTACTATGTTATTATACCATTAAAGAATACTTTGATCATACTATTACATCAACATGCTAGTTATCATAAATATCTATTAGATGTTACTATAGTTGTTCATATTCTTTATCTCTTTTAGCCAAACATACATACTAGCACTATACAAGATTACTTTAGATTATACATGCATACATATCACATTACATGTTAGTTGCTTTAGATCATACTGGTGTACATTTATCATTCTCTTATAAAAGTGAGCTTGTACAACTCAATGTACTCATACTTGATACGTCATTACATATATATTACTCTTAATACAAAATTACCAAAAATATTCATCAATAAATCCCTATATCAACTTCTTTCCTAACTTGTGTTGGCCTTTCCTAGTGCAAAGATACGTTATTTTGCAAAAGTTTTAACTATAGAACCTACACGGATAAAATAACTTATGCTAAGATATAAAGCTTAGTGTGGAACAAGTCATAATGGATGACCACTCATAGTGGTCATCGACAAACACACTCAACGTGCATCATTTGTAACAAAAGAATATCAATGAAAATACATTATTAATTCTAGCAACATATTAAAGTATATAATCAATAAGATAATAAAGATAAACAAATATCTCAGCACATAATTCATATGTTTGATTGATATACTTTAAGCATTTTATACTTGTGATACAATTTCTATAATTAGAACCAATCATATAATCCATCGAAAACATCTAAGCTTTCATGCTTTGATATAAATATAGTAATTATAATTATAGTTTGAATTAGCCTATCTAAGTTCTAAAAATGGATAATAGAATGGTGGATACCTATAGGTATCGATCATGTATATACCCCGTAGGTATTCAGTTCAGTAGATCCAAAAGGGATTAAATGGTAGTCCAAAATAGAAACAATGGTAGACTCAAATGGGGTTAAATGGTATCAGCTATAACTCAATCCCTATAAAATAATTTTTCCCTTAGTATTCATTTATGAAACCAAATATATAGGATACAACGGCTAGCCATAAGGACATTCACCACGATAGCAAATCATGACGACTCATAATAGTGGACCAAAGGCAGTTCAACACCATGAATACGAGAAAATATGATAGAAATAAGAAAAAGAGAGAAAAAATTGTATGATGTGGTTGAGGTGCCCTCTATATGGCTACCCAACTTATATTTGATATATGGGCTCGTATCCCACGCGTCTAACTCGAAGGTTTCATATACTTTGAAAACTACTAAGGGCGAAACTATAATAATGCTAATATGATAATAAATAGAAGAAAATGATAAATAATGAATAAAAATGGAAATTTAGGATTAAAATGGAAGCAATTTGGAAAAAGGAGCATTTAAGCGTAAAATGGTCAAAAGATAATAAAAATGTACTTAGAAAGGGTAAAAATGAAATTATGAAATAATTTGGTAAACAAAAGGCAAAACAGTAATTTGGTAAAAAAAATTGTAAAAATATAGACTAAATTGAAATTTTGATAAAAGAAATAAATTTTAGGACTAAAATGAAAGAAAATGGAAATTAAGGATTAAAAATGTAAAAGTATGGTAAAAATGCTTAAAAAGGAGAAATTAGGGGTAAAACGATAATTATGAAAAAAAGTGGGACATAGATGTTATTTTAATGAAAGAGAGGACATGGATGTCATTTTGGAAAAGAGAGGGACTTAGATCTCATTTGGGTAAAATATGGGACTTAGATGTCATATTAATAACAAATGAGACTTAAATATAAATGTAATTTTGACAAAAGATGGGTACATAAATATAATTTTGATATAAGATGAAAATATTAGGTAGTAAAAGTGAAATTTTATCCTGAATTAAGGATAATAGTAAAAATTAGTATTAAAATAAAAACAATTGTAAATATAGTGAGTAATTAAAGAAGAATTGTAAAAATTGAAAATTAATAAAGAATAATTAAAATCTAAATGACATGATATTTTATTTGGTGAATTAAATAAGGAATTTAATTATATCAGGATTTGAATTAATATAATTGGTAAGTTTAATGAAGACTAAATTTGTAAATTATAATGAAATTAGAATAAAATTAAAGAACTGTGGTAAATAAAATAATTGATTAAGAATAAATTGTAGGAAAAAATATGGTTAGGTGATGGATAAGGACTATTATGTAATTAAGTGAGAAAATAGGGGTATAAATGTGAATTAATGCTAAAATTATAATTAAGTAGGGTAAAATGATAAAAAGGATGAAACGTAAGAAAATAAAGTCAACAATAACTAAATGGTAATTTACCACTACATAAAGAAATGTTAAGGACTAAAACGTAAATTGAGAAGAAAAAATGAAATAAAAGATATAAAAATAGTAAATAGGATAAATTAATATTGTAATTAATGAATTATGAAATAAAATGAAAGTTTAGAAACAAAACTGTAATTATCCCTAAAAGTTGAGAAATAAGTGAGTAAAATAAAAAAATAGTAATAAAAGGGATCCAAAGATAATTAGAAAAATAAGAATGTAAATTCGAGTTATCAAGGCTAAGAATAGCAAAGAATATACTTAATAAGGATCAAAATAATAATTTACCATTGTGTAAAGATAATATGGGAATTAAAGTGTAAATTAGGGAAAGAAGATAAAATAAAAGATATAAAAAGGGTAATTATGTAACTAATGGTGAAAAACAATTGAAATTGCAAATAATTGGATATGAGTGATTTAGGTATAAATAAAGAATAAAAGAATAATTAAAACGTAATTAGGAGGATAAAGGATGGTAAATAGGGAATAGATTATAAAATTTGTGTGACCTAAATAGATTGGCAAAAGAAAGGATTAGTGAAGGAAAGAAAAATATTATGCAAGTTAAACGAAAATTTTACTAGTAATTAATAGCACAAGGGCCAAAATTGACAAATTAGAAAGTAAACATGTGAATTTAATTTAAAAGGATAAGAAAATAAAGGTAAATAGCAAAAATAAAGGCAAAGAGGAAAACATAAATTAAAAAAAAAAGGGCCATAAAAACTTGAAATAGAAATAAAACATTATGAGTTTATTGTATATGTACATCAAACTTTAGGATTGTGAGTGTGAGGCCCCTATCATGGCCCTAATCGTATTATGGCAATTTAATGAGGATTATAGTTTAATAAGACAAAATTAGATCAGTTTACATTATTAAAGTTAAGTCATATAAAGGGGTATTTTGGTAATTATACCTATGTGTAATTGAGGTGTGGTTAAATTGAAGGAGGATGCAATTGAAGTAAGTTAGAAGTTTGGGGTTAAATATCAAGAAAAATAAGATTTGAGAGTTAAAAATATATAAGGGTAATTTTAGAATTTCCTTGGGGAGATATTTACCGCACTCAGCCATTTAAAGCTTCCTGGGGAAGAGGAGATCGGGAAAAATGTAGGGAAGGTCTCTCTCTCTCTCTCTTTCTCTCCCTGGTTACGGATTGAAGGAGATGATGGCTTAGGGTTTTAAGAGCTAGCATTTTAAGGTAATGTTTTCCTCTCTTACATCCTTTCTGTTTAGGTTCTATTTCTAGATTTAAGGGTTTAAAGGATTTTGATTATTGTCTCTATATGTAAGGAGAAGAAAGAAAAGAAGATAGATCAAAAGTAGGAAAGAAAGAAGTAGAACAAAAGAGCTAGAGGAGTTAAAGCATTAGTAACAGGTATAAGAATTAGATTTATTGTACTGTTCATATGAATGATTTAGGGATTTTTCCCTCTTTTTGGGTATGTGTTCTCCTTGATGAGTTTAAAGGATAAATATAGTAAGTTTTGATGAGTATAATATGATTTGAAACTTAAATGATCATTTAAGTTAATGGGGAAGTGAGATCTGGGATTTAAATTAATGTGCTGCATAATCGGGGTTTCTGGGCTTCTTTATATCTCTGCCTGCCAAGGACCCATGCACGGCCACGCATGGTGTGCCTCACTCCCATGCATGGCCACTTATGGATTTCACCTTTGCTTTGCACGGCAACTTGGCCATTTTCTTCATGAAATGCATGGCCACTTATGGCTTTTCTTCATGAAATGCATGGCCACTTATGGCTTTTTCCCCTTGAATGCATGGCCACTCATTCCTTTTTCTCCTTGAATGCACGACCACTTGTGGATTTCACCTTTGCTTTACACGGCCACTTGTCCATTTTCTTTATGAAATGCACGACCACTTGGCCATTTTCTTCATGAAATGCATGACCACTTGTACATTCTCTTTTCAATGGTTCTTCTTCACCCCAAGCTACAAATCATTCATAAATCCTGAACCATTATTGTGTGGTATAAAATATTTAGGAAAACCAAGTTAGAAATGAATAATGATGATGGTGATTGTGTATTAAAGTGGTGGATAGTATGTTATTGGATTACTAATGAATCAATACAGTTGTAAAGTCTTCTCAATGCTAAGTAGTAAGATATAGTAAGAATGGTGTGACCTTAAGATGAGTTGTTATATGAATTTGAATGACATGAACGTATTTATATGAGGGAACGGATTGAACTAAATTGTAAGTCATCTAAGCCATCGATATGCTGTATAGGGCAATATCATTTAATTAAAGAATCCCTATGTATGTAAATAGAAGAGTGAAAAGCTTTAGAATAATAAACCTGTTGAAATAAGGTAGGGGTTCATTTGAAAGCTAATTTTTAAAGGAACTTGAAAAAGGTAATATGTATATTAACCGTTTTGATTATAATGTGGTTTAGTGCATAACGAGCACAAATCTAAGTAAAGCAAGAGGCAACCTAGTAACCTTAAATCTAGATGCTAGTTGACGTGTCCTATAAAGTTGGGATATGGTATGTACTCTTTCAGAGTAAATGGTTTTACCAAAATATCATTTGCTAATATTCCTATGCAACGACATGACAATACTATGATGCAGTCTATTGACAATTAGAGGATAGTTACAGGGTTGAATGTCTAAGTTAAAGGAATGGGATATTATATGTTGCACTTAATTATGAAACTATAGGATTTGGTTATATTCCAAGTCATAATGAAAATTAATGATTAGCCTTGATGTAAAGGAAAACTACTTACCTGTCTGTTCATAATATGAAACCAAGTCTGCAAGTAGTGTGCTAATTAGTAAGATGAAATACTCTTACATAACTTACCTTGGTATAATATGATTATAAGATGAACAAATACTAGTAAGACGATTGAATCCTATATGACCAGGTTAGGGTAGATAACCTGTTGTCCATGATATAATAGACTATAAAAAAGATGTAAAGGGGATTAAAGATGAACAAATGATAACCTTAGGCCAAAAAGAACCTACTCATACTATTATATGGGTCATAAATGCATAAGCATTGTTTAAATTAATTATGTACTGATGTGAACTATAATGATGTGTGAAAGCTGCTCACGACAAACAACAACAAGGCACGTCATTAAGAATTATCTATGAGTTATGTAAGTCAATGTTTTATAATTGATTCAACCATGCTATGATGAGTAGTTTGACACATTATGTGAACAAGTAATGAAAGCATGTATTGTCATATATAAATATACACACACACACACACACACACACACACACACACACATGTGAGTGTGTGGACATGCATAATGCTAATTGTGAAAGATCATGCTATATGGATGAATGAATGTCCATGCAATTATGTGATCATATGACGGCATCTATATGTAATGGAGCTTAGGGCTCAACATGGAGGTATGATAAGAATGATGTACATTCTTTTATGAAATGCGATTTTAAGCCAATAATGTACTAAGTAAAGCAGAATATATTAAATCAAAGATGTTCTTACAGTGGTTAAGCCTGTGGGTCTTATTTCAGTTATGGATTAGATAGGCATGCCTAGAGGGATACAGTCGCAGCTGCCATAGTTGACCCAGTTTGGGTCTTGTTCTTTAATGGAATCATCGTTCGGCCCTTTTGGGTCAATAGTTTGTTCCTTATTGGAACCATTGTTTGACCTCTGTTGGGTCCATTGTTTGATATCTTTGGATATCCATAGTTTGATACCTTCAGGTATCCATTGCTCCCGTTATCCACCCTTTGAACTAGTACTTAGGCAGGCTATTAAAGATGCTAATATATACACAAGATAAAGTAAAACATGCATTAATTGCCCCACTTATGAAATGTAAGCATGATAAATGACATATTATTTTGATTGTCTTAAATTCCTTTCGACTATAAATTATTTTTATGAAATGAAATGTCATGTTTCGTATTACATGATTGAGATGTCCAACATTATTGAGGAAGGTTCGCGTGTGAGTGCTGGTGTGAGTTGATCTCCACCGATGGGATTCTGTGGAAAATATATAGATCCTAAAGTGTACATTATTGTACTAGAAGTTATATGGACTGTAACATGTACACTAAGTTTCATGTACTTTGTTTTATGAAATGCATACATATGACATGGAGACTTTGTCTAGTAATCATGATATGTAATGCTTGTTCTTTGTGATCGCATGCAACTTCGTTAGTCTGTTATATATAGATAAATGTTTACACATATGTATGCATAATGATAACATTGATAAAACCAAGTGCAATGCATGACTTAAAATGATGGTGCAAGAGAATTCAATTACCATGCTAAGATAACATTAAGGGTATAAAGATTATGGATCTAATATGAGAATTGTATGATATATGTGAAGTGATAATGCCTACCAGGATTATTTGTAGATGCTATATGACTTAAGTACGCCCTTATGCTATGAATTAACGTCGAATGCCTATAATATGTGAACAATAAGATTTAAGGCAATAAGTTAAAGTTTTGTACTATTAATAGCTATGATGTCTAGACTCATGAATAAGAGGACTATAAGGTGCATGAACTAGGCTAGTTAAGTTAAAAAAATGATTATATGATGATAGTGAAGTGCCAAGTATTCAGGAACAGGATAAGTTAAGTAATATTCTAGATTATGATAACATGGTATTTATTGATTAAAGACGAGGACTTCCCAAAATGCCCACTAAGAAATGATTCATATGATAGATATATATGATCTCCTATGTTATAGTGGATGTTGTGTAAGATAAGATATAATTGCAAGAGGATTGTCTTTAGAGTTTTGTTTCCCCCACTAAGCTTTATAGCTTAGCACGGGTTTATTTATTTGTGTAGATTTCAGGATAACCTCTAATGGATCGATAGCTATAGTGGCTAGACAACCAGTGAAAAGAAGATCTGGCAGATTGCAGTTGTCTTTGAGGATTTCATTATGTACTGTTGGCCAATTATGTTAGGCCTTCTCATTTATAAGTTGATTTAATTTATTATGGCATGTAATTATGGCCTGTATTATTTATTATTATTTATGCCTGATCTTTACTAGGTTTATAATGACGATTGATGATTATTCATGGTTATTGGATTATAGTGTTACAGTGAGGCCCTAACTTTAACCCTAGTAGAATTATATAAATTAATGAGAAGGTCTGGTATGAAGAAGGATGTAGTGGATTATGTTTTCAGGTGTTTGACTTGTTAGCAGGTAAAAGCGAAGGCCCAACTTCCTTCTAGATTGTTGAATCCCATTTCAATTTTACAGTGAAAATGGGAAGATATTACTATGGATTTTATGGCAGGTTTACCTCTAACACATAAGAAACATGATGCAGTATGGGTAATTATTGATATGTGACTAAAGCAGCAATTTCATACCGGTTAGAACAAACTATTCCATGGATAAATTAGCGAAATTGTATGTGAATGAGATTGTTTGGTTGTATGGAATACCAGTATATAATTTCGAATCGAGATCCAAGTTTTACATCTAGATTCTAGTAAAGTCTACAGCAAGCTTTGGGAACAAAGCTACGATACAGTACAACTTTTCATCCCCGAATAGATAGACAATTAGCAAGGGTTATACATGTTCTAGAAGATATGTTAAGGGATTATGTTTTCGATTTTTCAGGAATTTGGGATAGATATCTAACTTTAATGGAGTTTGCATATAATAACAGCTATCAGACTAGCATAGGTATGGCACCATATGAAGCTTTGTATCGCTGTAAATGTAGAACTCTAGTGTGTTGGACTGAGCTAACTAAATGTAAAATGATTAGTCCATATTTTGTTAAGGACACAAAGGAAAAAAGTACAGGTTATCAAATAAAGATTGAAAGAAGTTAGTGATAAACAAATGTCCTATGCAGATTTAAAAAATAAGGATATTGAGTATCAGGTTGGCAATAAGGTATTTTTGAAAGTGTCTCCTTAGAGGAAAGTGCTGAGGTTTGGGATGAAAGGTAAACTTAGATTGAGATATATTGGTCCCATATGAAATTCTACAAAGGGTTGGACCAGTAGCATACAGATTGGCTCTTCCTATGGAATTATCTAAACTACATAACATGATTCATGTTTCTATGCTTCAAAGATATCACTTAAATGAATCTTATATGCTACCAATACAAGTTATTCAAGTTCAGATAGATTTCATATATGATGAAGAACCTAAAGAGATTCTGGCTAGAGAAATTATACAGTTAAGGAACAAGTATATTCCTCTTGTTAAAGTACTTTGGCAACATCATGGTGTTCAAGAAGTAACATGGGAACTAGAGTCAGTTATGAAAGTACAGTATCCTCAGCTATTTAAAATAGGTTTGAATTTCAAGGCAAAATTTTTTTTTAAGGGGGAAAGAATTGTAAGACTTTAACTTTGACCCTAGTAGAATTATGTAAATTAATAGGGGTTATAGTTAAATTAATGTTCAATTAAATTAAATAATGAATTAAAGTCAAAGTCTAAAGAGGGGTAAATTGGTAATTTTACTATATATGTTTTGTATGTGGTTAAATAAAGGACTAACCTAGGATATGGGTATAATAGTAATTAAAGGAAGTAAAGTTAAGGGTTAAATTTATAAAGAATAGTAAATTATGGGACAAATATTGATAAAAGAAGAAGATTAAAGAGTTAAATGGATTTTGTTCACCATTTAAATTCTTTGGAAATTTCACATGACTAAGGGAATGTAAAAAGTTAGTTAGTAGAGAGTGGTTTGTCCAGTGAAAAACAAAAATCTAGATTTTAACTCTCTTTTTTTCTTTAAGATTAAAGTTTCTCTCTCTAGTTTTTCTTTAAGTTTTGCAATTAGGGTTTAATTTTAGAGGAGTTTGAAGTTTGATGCTAAGGTATTGGGTTTAGCATTTTTTTTCAACCTTTATCTTCTTCTTCTTAACATAATGGTAATGCATGAAGATTTTATAATTGAGAAGTTAATGAAGATTTTATAATTGAGAAGTTAAGAACGTTATGAATCTTTGTAAAAGGAGATTTAAGTAAGAACAAAGGAAAAGAAGCTTTGAAAGGAGTAAAGGAGTTTTAGCTTCACAATCAGGTATGGGAACAATGACCAAATAATGAATTGCATGTGGATGTTCTTATCGGATTATAATGAAATTTTAATTAATTAAGAAGATTTAGACCTCAAAATAAGCATGAGAATTTCGATTACATTTGATTAGCATGAGTTTAAATATAGGAACGAATCAGAAGAATAATGTTTTGGTAATATTGGGATTAGCAAAACTCTCAACTCTGTATATGGATAACAAAGGGAGTGTTTGAGTAAAATGGTTTTAGTTTCTTTAATAAATTTGTAATTGATATTTGTTGATGATTAAAGCAAAAGAATATCTGGCTTTATAAGAGTCCATTATTGGAAAATTAGTTAACAGTGATTTGAGGTTGCTTGGGAATTTAAACTTATCAAAACTAGGAAATTATATGTTTCGATTTGAGTTAAGCAGAGGTGGAATACTCGACTGAGGGAAAAGCTTACTTTTCTGAGGTAAGGCAACCCACTTTCGAATATAATTCACACTCATCTAAGTAGTTTTAGTCTGTTATGTGTAAACAATAGAGGAAGCACACACCCGAGGTATGTAAGCCCTCACCCAAGTATATTACTCCCTCACCTAAGGTACAACTTCCTTTTTTGATAGATTAAAGTCCTTTTTAATTGCAATAAAGACTCATTTTTAATAGAGTAAGGTTAAATTGTTAGACTTTATTATTCTTTTGTAAAGAGATAGAAGAATTAACCTTTTGAAGAGAAGATAAGATCAAATAAGAAGAAGACCATTTAATGAATAAAGGATTGAGAGATTAACTTTTATTTGTCTTCCAATTAATCTTCTCTTCTTTATAATTACTTGAATGATATTTTTTAGGAACTTGAACAATTATGTTAATGTTTGCTTATTCTCATTAATATAAGTAATCTTTAGTTGTAGAGTTCTCTAATAGTATTTTGTGCATATTCATTGTAAGTGAGAGTATAGTTCGAGAGATATATTCTTACTTAAAGATATTCGAAGTTCATTATCAAAACATTGCTAGAGAGATCAGGATGTTAAGATACTTGTTATGGGTTGATGTCTATTCTTGAAATATGTGAATATAATGACCTAATTCTATAATGTGAGTTAAGGGTTAGAAATTATACTTGCATGTTTTAGGCATTCTATTTCATGTCAAGAGAGTGATTTAGAAATTCATGTCAACTTGACTTGCATATTAAAGATTAATTTCAGACTAAGAGAATAATATCAAGTTTCACATTTGTCAATGCATATCATATTTTGCATGTCTTATTGGACCATAACTGAGGTAAGATTAGTTAATATCCTAGTTAAGGTAAAACATTAATAGTTTATTTTTGTAAAAAAAATTAACAAAATTTGCAAACAAGATTAAGATTAAGTCATAGTGAGTAATAACCAAACATTTTCTCATGGGAATAATATCTTAAGTACTAAATAGTAAAACGTGCGGTTGTGATTTTACAACAACAATAGGCCCAAAAAAACCGTTGAAATTGGATATATTACCATTTTAGATGGTTTCATTTGGATTGTTATGAATCATATTTTTTTATGTACAAATTAAGTCGTTAATTTAACTATAGAATTAGTTTTGTCTAAGATCACATTAAAATAAATTTTCTTAAACAAATTTCTTGGTGGCCATTGGGAACTATGTTATTGCTTTTCAAATGCTTTTTATACAGGAGGCAAGCATAATTTTAGCCAAAATGCTATCGAAATTTTGTTAAAAATTTCATGAATAGTCATAATTTTAATTCCTTGATTGTCGTCAATGCTTGTTAGAACATCCATTGATTGGTTTAGGACTTTGTAATTTATTTTGTGATATTTAACATGTATTTCGATGCAGGTCGGCTAGCATTGGTTTGTATTTCGATACAGGTCGGCTAGCACCGATTTGCATTTTGATATAGGTCGACTAGCACCGGTTTAAGCCAGCATGCTACCAAAATTTTGATAGAATTCATGCGAATTTCATTTATGATATTACTTGCAACACATGTTATTTCCAAAAAGGTTAACATTAAATTTTTTGCAGATGCCACGTCATGAAGCCCAGGCTACACCGGTTCCATCTACTCTGTAGTGGATAATTTCATGAGAGGCTAACATATATCAACCCTTATCTAGGATTTAGTATAGTGCCAATAGGTTCGTGTCACAGTAATTGCTATAGAGTGTAGGCATACTAGATGAGGTCGATGGATTATTAGCCGTTGCAGGGTGGATAGCATTCTTTGCCTCTCTTTCCTATTTATCTAGATGTGACATGCATGTTTTTAGCAACTCTTCAGTATAGAGGTTTTAGAGGCCAGGCACTGAGGAAGGAGTCATTACATTCAAAGTGTGTGGTGTCCCATCAACATCACATGGCACCATTTCATTGAGGTTATAGGGCTACCTACTAGACCAGATATTCTAACCCTAGAGAAGGGAGTGGAGGGACAACATTAGGTGGCAATCACATTTCTCAAAGCTATATACCACCCAAACATGGAAAAGAGTACTATGCTAGCTATACAAGCCTATAGGTACATCTAGAGGGTCCTGGCAACATTGTACCTCGACCATATCGATAGGCTTAGGTCGGTTAATAAGATTGATATCATCTACCTTTAGGCTATGCATACCCATAAAAGGGTAGAAATCACTCATAATATCATCTCTACATTGCTCAGGGTACCACACAGTCTACCATATAGATCTTCATTGGGGGAGTGGTACCCATTTATTGTTAGAATTGGTAGCAGATGAGAGGACTTTTGACATCTTTGAAGACCTACAAGCAGCCCTCATCATGAAGATAGCCGAGCAAATTCGTAAGCAGTATAGATAATTCATATTGTTGATAGTCCTGTAGACCAGAAAGAGGTATAGATTGCCACCTATTATAGTAGAGCCACCACCAAAGGGTCAGGACCAAGATCAGCCACCTCAAGCACCACCAGCTCATCCAGAAAAGGTTTCTCAGGATGAGCTGCAGTAGCTCTAAAGGGTAGATATGGATATAAATTTTGAGATGGATAAATAGGTGGATCTAAATGGCCTTGCTCAATGTATCACCTCCTCCTTCAATGCCTCTACAATCCCCTATTCAACCATGACCATTGCCATTCAGAGTATCTAAGAGATTTTTAACCTTATGGGGATCCTAGTGCATCCACCTTAAGAGCACCACCACCACCTCAGCCTATATAGACCTCTATAGGCCCTACATATAATGAGCTAGCTAAAAGGATAAACAGATTAGAGGCTTCTATGTAGGTTCTTATCCAACGACATCAACAAGATGTGGATAGGATCCTGCGGGCACTTACAATGGTCGAAGCTAGATTTGACGTTGTATTATAGGTCATGAATGCCTCAAACTCGAGAATGAGCTAGTAGACCACCAAGATAGAGGGGGTTAGTCAGCATATTTTAGATGCTATGGGATAGGCTAAGGAGGCAAGGGATGCACTGGACACTTATATCAGCAATATGAGAGAAGATTTGAAGGGTTATGTGAGCCAGCATACATCAACCATTAGGGAGCTAGGCACATGGCTTAGCAGGCTAACTGAGATGATCAAATGGATTTTATGCATATTGGCTAGCTATATACCGCGATTTCATTCCAGGGTCCCATCTCCACCCCTATAGGCTTTTGTGACAGTAGTGCAGTAGTATCATCAACCTCGTCCATCATCATTAAGGCCTTTATCTTTATGTCCATCTTCGTCAAGACCATAATCCTCATGCCCATTGTCATTATGATCATCCACACATTTCCCACCACCATATGAGATAGCATATTGCAAGAGACTTGATCCATCACAGTAGTTATATATTTTGTATCCAAGGAGATTCGATACTTTTTGGAAATTTTGATGTATATAAAATTGATGGTGTGTATTTATTTATGTTCCATTCTAATTCAATTATTCTGGCATTGTATCTTTATTATTTCTTTATTCAAGACTGAGTTGCATGACAAAAGGTAATAAAAATAACAAAAATAACAAGAATGACAAAAAAAGGTAAATAAATAGAGGCTAAAAAGAGAAATGATAGAGAAAATGACAAAAGAATGAATTGACAACATTTGACCATGATCAACCATAAATAATACACAATAAAATAATAAAGTCTTTCAAATTCAATAAGCAAGACACTAATATTAAACCTTTCTCACAAGTACCAAAGTCCTCTTAAGAGGCACACATATTCCATATCTAATAGACAATCATCATATAGACAACCCTAATGATGATGGTTTTTCCGATATTGGAGACACAATCATGGAAAAGTGTCAGAACCTATAGTAGACATATTATCTACTTATGGAATGGAGAAACTTGTTGATGACACCAATGCTAAATTGGACCAGAAGGATAAATTTTTATGGAAGGGGAATGGCTGGTAGTCTGTGATGGTTTTCCTTCCTTTGCCATTGCTCTAAGACACGATGGTGCCACAAGAAACCACCCGAATAGGTTAAAATCAAAAGATAAGTAAAGTAAAGAGAAGTGCAGATATTTTTTGACTCAAGATGGATCTAAAAGAGATGGTTATAACCCTTCCCACCTCATTTAGGCAAAGGAAATATTAAATTGGTGGAAAGGAAGACAAAGTAAGAGACTTCAACAGTGATTGATCCACATGGCTAGAGATAAAATGAAAGACTTCATTAGTGATTGTTCCACATGGTTGAAGATAAAGTGAAAGACTTCACCATTGATTAATCCATATGGCTGAAGATAAAAGTGAAACACTTCACTAAAGGTTGATCCATATGGCTGAAGCTTAGATCACAGTACAAAATTAAAGCACACTGAAAGAGGGATAGTCTAGAAAGTTATTTTAACTTTCAATGATGAGGAAAAAATTATGTTGTAATATCTCTAAGGTAGATCTATAGATGAGAAGCAAGCTATGAAGTACACTATCAGTGACTCCTTATAGATGTATACTTGCTAGAAATTTTCCAACAAGAATATTGATTCAAAAGGAGGTTAGACATACTGCCAGATGGCATCAACCAATTGTCAATAGCAAGCTTAAACATGCCAATAGATGGCATCAACTAATCAATAATCTTACCTAATTATGCATGCCGACAAGCTAGCACTAATCAGATATAAGCAACTCATCTTGATTCTATATGTCGATAAGCTAGCGCTAATCAGATAGTCAACCAAAGGTTAACAAATTCACAAGCTGATGGTAACTACCCATCCAAGGATAACATATTGATAAGATGATGATAACTATCCAACTAGAGACTCATTACCTCAAATGGTACATATTTTAAAATAAACAATTAGAGATTCGTTACCTCATATACGTGTCTTTTTTCTTTTTATTCTGAATTATGGCTCACTTTGGCACTAATACACAAGTTCCCCAAAATTGAAGGCAACTGTAGACATAGTAACTCGAGGCAGCCTAGATGATAAGAAAACAGTATATTTATGATAAAGAGCATGTTTTTTAAAGCTTTAACCTTGATTTCCACATTCTTATAAATATTTTTTGGGTTTTCCAACTTGATTTTCCAAGAGTTTTGAAAAGAATTTCAAAAACCTTGAGTTTGGTCCTCTGATAGTGACAGATGATCATTTGTCATATAGGGACGGCTGTTTGTGGCTATCTTCTTTTAGTTAAAGTTAAATTCTGGGTTATTTTTATAACTCTAGAGAATCATATAAGGGACGGCCATCTGTCAATGACAGATGCCCATCTGTGCGATTATTTTTAGATTTTCCACGTTTTCCAATTTTGAAAATCCTGGATAAAGATCAAATTTTAGAGATCTGATCCAAGCCAAATTTTAAAGGATTAATTCTTCCTATTTTAAAAAATTAGAGTTAGAGTTGATATCCAACTCTTCTCTAGATATTTAAAGAAAAAATTAGGATTTCAAAAGGGGATTCACACTTTTGGGAAAAGAGCGAACATTTGAGAGAGACAAAACTAATTCTTTGTTCTTGGAAGCTAAAGTTGTAAGTAATCTTTCACATATATTTCTTTATTCGAACGTGGAAATCAAGTATCAGAGCTTAGATCATTGCTTTCTAAAGTTACAAATCTAAAAAAAGGCTCAGTCACTTTCTCTCTCTAAGTTTAATGTCATGATCATATAGTTAGGTTGATTTATTTGCTATTTTATGATACCATGATTTATCTTATATTATATAATCTATTTGTTTATGATCCCTGTAATGCCATGACGGTCTGAATATATTTAATATGTTAAAATGGCATGTTAGGTTTTTTTCTTCATTAATGCATGATGAATATCCTGACTTAAATTTTGTTTAGGCATGTTTTATATGGTGTTGGCATGATTTGAATTTCTTTTATTGGTTTTTTAAAAAGAATTGGGATGTTTTAGGGTTATAGAGTTGTATGTTTAGGATTTAAATATGATTTTCCTTGTTTTGGGTTAAAGACCTATATTCTGCCCATGTTTTGAGTGACAGATGGAAAGAAAGCCCGATAGATGATTGTCAGTCATAGCGACCAACGAGATGTCTTGGTGCCTTCCTTCAGTCTCGTCTCTCCCTTACTTTTGGCCATTTGTCCACCCTAAGAGTTTTTTTTTAGTATTTGGTATATTGTATGCTTTTGTGTGTTTAAATGCATTTTAATATTAATTTTGCTTCTGTGTAGCATGATTTCTATTCTATTCTTTTATTTTTTAATCCAATATGTGTTTTTATGTGTTTTAATTTTATTGTTTGATGTTTTATGTGCTAATCAATTTACTTTCTTTGTGCACTTGTGCGAGCAATTTTATTTCTCTATTTTAGAATACCTTTTAGGAGAATTGTTTTTAACATGGAGATTTATCCCTTGGACGGTTCTTTTATGTTCTTTTCACCCTTTTTATTGCATTTAATTTATGTTTTCCTTTATTTTGATTTATTATGCTTTCTTTATTTATTTACTTTATTGTGTTCATTTGTCTTTGTAATTAATTATTATTTCTCATTTAGGTCATTTGGACAATGTAATAGATAGTAAAAAAGGAAATTTTAGCATGCTAATTAATTAAAAAGTCACTTAAATGTTCTGTACTTAATTAATTAAACTTTTCCAAATAAAATGGACCAATGTCTACTTTTTACCTCAAAATCACACAAATAAAAAAAATTTCTTTTTTTATCAAAATTACCATCACTCATCCCACATTTTTCAAAAAAAAATAAAAAATTTTTACCTGTATTTTGTAAATATATATGAGGGAACCAATGTTTCTAAACTTAATGAATAGGCCTTTTTATGTATCATATTTTATCTTTCTTATCCTTTGGACGATTTGCTCTTATAATTAGTTAAGTATGATCTTTTGCTTTGATAATTGCATTTTTACCGCTTTTTTAAATTGATTGATGCGTTTATTTAATTTAATTGCATTGCATCGTGTGAGAAAAGAGATAATGGATTACTAAATAAAAATTTAATTAAAAAAAATACCTAACCGAAATGCCAAGTAAAAGTTATGTTCCAAATATCGATCTCTATTTGGACATCAAAAGGTTGAGATTCATTTTTCAATGTTCTATTGGGTGACGACTCTATGATACCTGCCTCTTTAAGCCCACATTGGATGCCTTCATAGATTAACCATCAACAATAAATTAGGTCTGATCCCTTTTTTATTACGAAGTGGCCAGTTTATAAGTTATAGTGAGCTTCATCCGATTTTGGACCCTAAAAAGGGGCATTCGAGTATGAATTCATAATCGAACGAGCTCCGCACGCTTCACAGCTTTATTTATTTTGCTCTTCTCTAGCTAATCTTCTCTTTGGCTTCTTTTGGGAGCTTAAGCAGAATTTTTTGGTGAGATGGAAGAGAGAAATTTGTATCTTTTAATCCCTCTTATAGCTAACTCATGCACTTTTCCCTTTTATGCTTATCCTTTCATTTTTTTCTGGAAGCACACATGTTATTCTCCTATTGGTCCAACATTTTGGACTTGGCAAAGTTGTGTTTTTCCCCCCAAACTTCTCTAATCCATTATTTACATGTCATTTGCCTCTATTTACCTATTAACTCATGTATGATATTTATTTATTCATTTAAATCTCAATTAAAAATAAGGACGAAATTGCCCTTTAACTTTTGAACTATTGCATGGTATGTCCTTAAGCTAGTTATTAACTTACATAACCTTTAATATTCGCTTCATATTCACTCTAACACTTGCCATAATACTATTACAGTGTATTTTGGGATGTTACATGTTATGCCAAGCCAGTGGCCTACACTAGAAAAGGGATGGTTAGTGCAAAACATCAGGTTATCATATTATATATATATATATCCTTTATTATTTCTTTTAGATTATATCTATTTTATGTATCCAATTAAATTTTAAGAGAAAATGAGTAATATCAATACTGCCAGTGCTAAGAAGAAAAAAAGGCACACACGTCTAAGGGGAAAATTTATGCAAGGCATAGAAGGAGATAGGAGATGGTAATATCATAATTATTTTCTATTATGAGTTCTTGTTTTTATAGTTCCTATGTAGTATGTGACTTGAATTTCTTGATGGTAGGAAGTAGCAAGTGGAAAAAAAATCAAATATACTTAGATTTTATGAAGTAACTCATAAAAAGAAAGATGGTACTTTGTGTGGATAGAAATGCTCAACAATTGATAGTGAGTTATTAAAAAAGAATGAAGAAAAAATGGAGAAAAATGGGGATTAGATTACTTCATATTTCTTTAGTTCACTACAAGAAAATCTGGAAATAGGAAAGGAAAAATAGCAACGGAATTGATTCTGTTGCTAAATTAGCAATAAAAAAGCAATTTCGTTGCTATTTAGCAACGAAAAATAGTTTTCGTTGCTAAAATTGGTTAAACTTTATAAATTTAGCAACGAAAAAATACTTGGTTATCTTTCGTTGCTAAAAGTGGAGGGAAGTTTTGGCTCCATTATTTAGCAACGAAATTAGTATTCCGTTGCTAATTAAGGCGATAACAAATGGCGGATAAAATTTGGGACAAAAATAGCAACGGAATATGATTTTCATTGTTAATTTAGCAATGAAATGTAGTTTTCGTTGCTATTTTAGCAACGGAAAATTATTCAGCAATGTAATTTTATTTTGGTTGCTAAAATAGTAACGAAAATTACATTCCATTGCTAAATTAGCAATGAAAATATAATTTCATTGCTAAATTTCATTTTCAATGAAAAATAGCAACCGAATTTATATTCGGTTGCTAAAATAGCAACGAAATTTAATTTCGTTGCTAAATAGCAATCGAATTATTTTCGGTTGCAAAAATAGCAACGAAATAATAATTTCGTTGGTAAATGAGGGGCATTTAAGTAATTTTCACATTTGTTAGAACTATAAAACGGAAAAACCCTACATTTGCCTCTTCTCCTCCCTCACAGACACTGCCGCCCCTCTCTCTCTCTAACAAAGAAATCGAAGGCAAACTCATCCTCACTACAGTTCCTCATCGGCATCTGCTCGTCATCTAGTCTTTGGTCATCATCGTGTTAGTCTATTCTTACTGGTCTTTGGTCATCTAGCTTCCTTCCATGATGGTTGAGGAGTTAAGTTAATTTTTGTTAATTGTTTTGGTTATTTTTTTGCTTTTTGGGCTGTTAATAATAAACATATTGTTAAATTCCTAAACATGGTCTTTGATTTATTTGGTTTGGTTTGTTGTCTATAATAGAGAAACGCACCATTATAGGCCAAGACAACGCTAATATCCAAAATCACCCGCATTGACTTGCTGCCACTCGCCACAAACGGGCTATTTTTCGGTACGATTCTTTCATTTTTTTTGAAGGCCTAAATTAGATTGCATAAACTCATTGTTCTTTCACAGTTTTTAGCACTGTCTTAGATGGTGAAGTTTATCATGTATGGATTGCCTAATTTATTAAATACTCTCCTTCTTTCTAAACCTACTCCACAGGTTGTTTTCTCTTTAATTCTAGTTTATATAAAAACAATTTTTTACATTTCTCTGTGCCTAAAATTAAATGAAAGAAAACATTATGCTCGTATTGTTCAATGATGGACTTAGTTTGGATAAGTATTTATAGCTCTTGAAAGCGGACTACCTTTGTTCACTGAATCCCTGCAAAAAGTATATGTTGCACTAAAGTTTATTTTCAGACTCCAATGCTCAAGTCATATAAGTGTTCTCTAAATGATAATAAAGACAATAGTAGTTTAGAGAGAAAAAAATAATTAATGGGATAAGAAATTTCCTTTATAATATGCGTCCATGTTCAGTTTTGAGGTTGATGAGAAGTGTACTCTGAGAATAGTTGTTAACAGTAAAGTATTTACTAGAAATATCTACATGGCATGAAACTCAGTGAAACCTCAGGAAATGGGGATACCATGATTTTACTGTTGTCATTTTGTATTATTTTGCAAGATAAAGGAATTATGGTTCTGGCAGCTTGGATTTTAAAGTTATGCCATATCTTAATGCTTCATTTCCAAATGTTTGCAGGATGTGAATAACCCAATTTTGAAACAGATTCTCTTGAGCAACAACATATCAAAAACTACTTGTGTTCTTCTGTATTGCCTTATCACTCCCCTACTAGAAGAAATTATATACAGAGGATTTCTGTTGACATCATTGGCCTCCACAATAAACTGGCAGAAAGCAGTTCTTCTTAGTTTATCCATTTTCAGCGCGGCTCACTTTTCGGGTGAGAACTTCTTACAATTACTTATAATTCGCTATGTTCTTGGAAGTTGTTACTGTTGGACTCGAAACTTGAGTTCTTCTGTTGCAATACATTCCTTGTATAATTCTTTGACACTTATCATAATTTTGGTAACTTGAGTGTATGTTATAATACATCAATTCTCAAACTTGACGACCTAGAATGGTGTCCTTGTACATAAATTTATTACTAAATCATATTATTTGAAATAATTTAGTTAGTTGATTTCGGTTAGCAAAATTTATTAATTTCAATTCGTTTTAGTTGATGATCGAAACATTTTGAAAAAAACTGACATTTTAAAAATGACATGGTATTGTCTAATAAAATTGAGATAACAGTCAAATTTACTCATAAACTAATAAAAAGTTGTGTATAATTGGTCTATATTTTAGGCCAATTTGGTCATAAAATATTAAAAATAGTATATATTTATTCGACAAGTATGTTTTTTTATCAATATTATGTTCGTTATATACATAAAAGAAACAAGAGTTAATTGGCGAATGTGATTATAGTTAGGATATTGAAATTCTATGATGAACTGAATCCGTGCCTTATCTGCATTTCCCATCTCCCATCTTATGTTTGGATAGTCTAGCCTCTCCCTTAAGTCTTTAGTTTGTAGTTTAATTTGGAAGCGGTCTTCCTAGTGCATATATTTGGTGGTTTTATAGAACTCTTAGCACTGATCTTTATTAATTTGTTACTCGATTAGCAAACCCAAGTAATTTGTGTTTAACTAATTGGCAAGTTGTTGAAGGAGATTTATGTGCTAAGGTTTAAAACAAATCAGGTAAAATCCCCAACTCTACAAAATTTTCTTTTAGCTGTTACTTGAATCTGCTGGTTGAATAATTATGAGGAGTTGTTAATGCTCATCACACCTTGAATTTATCACATCTGATGCAGAGTTACTAATAGGACCTACCTTTTTTGCTACAATATCTTGCTAAATGCAGTTTATCAGCTGATGCATATGTTTCAATTTCAGTTACATCATTTTCTGTAGCTATTCTTCAAATTTATCTAGGCCTTTTGCTCGTCTTTATGGTTGATATGTATTTTTATGGAAAGCTATTCTGAGATTTACTTTCATACAAACAGAACTTTGGATTTATGAGGCCAAATACTATTTGTGGATATTTAACTGTCCACTGGTCTACAAATAGATAAATAGCTGATTGCCTCATTTTTTAGAATATTGCTTATTTATTCTCTCTAGGTTCATGCTGTTTTACTGGAATGTTACAAATGCATTATGGATTTATTGTATGTCATGTTTAGTTTTTAACATTATTGTATTTCATAATTGTTATTGACATGAAAAAATTATGGTTTGACTTGAAGCCTAGACTATTCTTTACAAGACAAGCTCTATTTACCTTGTGTTTGAATTTTAAAATGTCATTATTCTATTAGCATTGCAAAGTCAGTTTGTAATGTCAACTGCTCTGAATTCTTCCCGCTAATGCACCAAAAATGAAAACTCATTCTTCAATAACCATGAATTTGTTTGCTTTGGTAGGCAAGAGTAACTCCGCAAGTGTGGTCTAGATTGTTCTGTGAATGCGACTGCAGACAAGGTCAATATTTAATGATATGCTCATATATTGTTTTATCTTCATCATATAGCTCTAGAGATGTATTTAAGAAACTTTTCAGTACATGCTTAATAAGTTTTCTTTATTTTTTTCATCTATCGGCTCTCTCTTCCTCTCTTTCTTCTCTCTAAACATGTGGCAACTCCCTAAATAAGTTGTCTCTGGGTTCAGTTTTCCTTTATTTCGAGTCATTCATTAACACTACTGGTTGAATTTCCAACTCACCTCTGTGAATGACTAAATGTTAGATCTTTTTTAAAGTCTCTTAATGTGGCAGGCAGTTGATGATCGTACCATTGGTCACAATCCTGAGAGATTAAGCTTATTGAAAGGTGGAGTTGTATACAGCAATGTTGTAGTGTAAGTACTCTTATAGATTTTGTCACCTATAATTGTTGGCTAAAAAAGTGTCTTCTTTGCATGTACTGCTAATATTTTGTTGTGTAACCAGTTACATATAGGCATGAACATAATTCATTAATACCTGCATATCAGCCCTTATATCTGTTTTGTGACAAGTAACCAAATTTTATTTTACAGTACAGTGTCCCCTACATATCTCAAGGAAACTCTCTGCTTTGGATGGTTGGCCAACACCTTGATAGCACATCATAATAAGTATGTTCAAGGAAACTTGAATTTCAAAATATATATAGTTAACAATATACACACACTTGTATTATACTCATTTGCTTTGCCTTTTATCCTGCATTATTTTGGCCATGTTCTGTTACTCTGGTTATGCTAGTTTTTTTGAACTGAATGCTAGAACCTTCTACTATTGTGTTCTCCAACACTTCTAAATTTGGTCTTATGATACTGCCTTCCCGGCTTGGGTTTCTCTTGCTTCTCTGGGTTTGGTGCAGCCTTTCAGGCTTGATGCACATTTGATTTTGTATGAAAGAAGTTCTATCTGGGTTTGTTTTTTTCTTGGTGGATTTGTTTGTTTATGCTTGGTGGATTTATTAATGTTCTGGTGCTTCACTAGTGGGTTTTATAACTGCTGTCTATTGTTTTTATTGTGACATGATGTTTGGTTCTGAGTAAGTGCTGTGTTGTGGTGTCTCTTGTTAGAATTAGACTTCGTAGTTTTGTTTTTGGCTATAGTGTTGTTTGATAGATAGGGTTTTAGTTTTCTTTTAGTTTTTATAGCAGGCCATTTTATTTACTCTGTATTCTCTTGCTGGTTTAGCTAGTATATACTCTGTATTCAAAAAAAACAATACACACACACACACAAAAACAATACACACAGAGTTGTATATATAGTTGTAGTTATAATTTTTCATTGGTAGTATCCTACTGTATTTGCAGCTGGAGTGTGTGATATCACCGAGTCTTTGTTGTCTTTATAGAAAATTTCAGTAAATTTACTACTTATCCAATATTTTGCAACTTAAGAGAGAAATTCTGTAACTTCCACCTTTTCTTGAATGACCAAGCTGGATATCTTGGGGTCTATTTTTAGGGTCTGTATCTTTATTTTAACGCATTATTTATCAAGGAACATTTTAATCTTGTAGTAATAAGGGGTTTTGAGTCAATTGGAGGATTAGGAGTTAGTATATCAGGTTAAAGTTTCATGTGATTTGATAATCACATATGCCTCTGTTGCTCTATAGGTTGAGACACTCGGCCATTAAAATTTCAGAAATTATCTATGTTTGGATTTTGTCATGCAAATCAACTTTGGGCCAGATACCCAAGTATTCTAAGCTTGAATCTTGGATGGTGGATATTTTTTTGTTCAAAATTTTAAGTGCATTTTGATACAATTCTGGTTTTATTTTATTTCTGATCATGTAATGTAAAAAAAATCTCAACTTTCTTTTATGTAAAATCTTGAGTTCCATCGTCTTGAATTTATCACATCTGATGCAAAGTTACTAATAGGCCAACCATATTGTTTCTCAAGTTTAGTGTTGCTGTATTATTTCCTTTGGATATTATTTTGCTGATTTCAGAGCTGGTCTTTTTGTTGCTTTGTTTTTGGGTCATATGCATTAGAAAAACCTGTAGTTATTGTTAAATTGTTATAGTCTGATGTTTTAAATGCTATTTTCTTGCAGATTGTTGAGGTTGCATGTTGCAAATTGACTCCTCTACAAGCAGGTTGTCTAGTTTTGGATGCTCATGAATGAAACAACTTTTATATTTGTATAGAACCACTTCATATTTCTCTTTACAGTATGTACAAATGTAACAATCTCTTACTCCTTCATGTTTCCCATCTTTATACATGCTATTCAAATTGTTTGAAGATTAAGTAAGAAAAGCATTATGCATTAACATCATGTAATTCAGATTAACAGCATTTCTTAGCTATATTTTGTCCTTGTTAAAACCATCAATTCATTTTGTACAATCATTTTGTTGATTTACAGCAAATATGTACTTTTTTTGTATAAATTATTTCCTTTTCTAACAAATAAATATATACGCTCTCCACCTACTTAAGTCCTTATTATGTTATTAATGGTTTCTATAAAAATCTGATTCAACCATTGTGAACTAACTTGTATGCCTAGTAAATTTATCCTCAATAACTGAAGTCGCTTGCTTCACAAACAGTTTGTTTCTAACAACTTCATTTAGCAATCTTTTCTTTTTATTTCTATATACAAATGTAGCCCATGTAAACATCTATGGTTATGCGTTAAATTAGAATAACTGCGATTATATTTGATGGAGCCTTAAATTTATCTGCTACATGATTTCGTAGATTTATATTTCGAATAAAATGACTTAGAATTTCTTCGTCGTTATGTTCCTTTCTATGTTGACAGTGTAGTATCTTTGTCAAGATTTGAAAAACATTTTAGCTGCTTGAATATTTTAACATGCTTGAAAAACATTGTTTTTTTCTTGGTGTGTTTAAGTTGGCTATCATGACTTGCTAATTACTTTTGAGATGCCAATTGCTGATTCCTAAGTTATTTTTGCAAATGGCTACAGTTGCTCACATCATTAGTGCAAAGGTGGTGATTTTGAGAGCCATTAAGTGTCATTACCTGTGATGTTTTGTTTCTACAGGCATCAATATTATCAATTTTTGACTTCTTACTCTTGTAGTTACCAGCTACCATTGTAACAGGTATGAAAAATCCTGGACAGATGTTTGCTGTATATGATCATTTTGTCTTGAATGTTAATGTCTTGCTCAAGCTCATGTTTGAGTGTATCCTTTTCTATCTGCTGTCTAAATTTAAAATTCATAAAAAAATGAAATATTTACATATGAGGGTAATAGATTGTTTAGACTTGTTTATGTCAAATTCACTCTGATTTGTTGAAGTGTCAACAATATATGTATTATTGCATAACATAATGGGTAAGGGCATCTAACTCAGTCATTGCTTTATGCAGTGCAATTCTGGTTTCACTTTCACAAAATAAACTAGAATTTGCATCTGTTGCTGTCTTTCCAATCCAGCCACATTTATAGAAAAAAGAACTTCCACCACATTCAGTATCACTTCTCTTAATAGGTGACGAAATCTCATGCCATCCACATGTTAGTGTAAGCCCTAGCCCCAATACATTGTAATAAAACACTTTGGTTAATAAATGAGGTATTTGTTTTATCTATCGTATTCCAGTGCATATCAATAGATAGAACTATCCAAGAATGTTGTTTCAATTTAAATTTATCATGTGTGAGGCACATGGTTGTAGGACCTTGAAATAAATGAGACTTCATTCTAAATATCCCTAGTCAGTCATTGTTATGGGAATAACAATGAATTAAGACTAGTATGCTCTCTCTGATAAGTTGAGTTCTGTCTTATGGATCATAAGGACAAGAGTGTCAATCAGATGTCATAGATACATGTTAAAGAACATGATATCTGGATTCGATCCACTCATGAGAACACTACATGGTACAAGTCATATGTGTTTCTCATATGCAAGTTTTGTATCGGAGTTCTTAGACCTAAAATCTCTATGAAACTCTTTATGAATTACTGTGTGCTTTGACATACACCTAACGTGCTCGTAACAGAGTGACAAGTACGGGTATGCTTGGGTATACATTGATTCATGTTAGAGAGCATGAGAGAAGTGAAGGGATTACCCCTCTCTATAAGAGAGAAAATATCATCGACCACTTGATCAGTGAACTGAGAAGTGTATGGCCATACCGAGATGAAATAATGAGTAATCATTATTTATCTGAGAGTTCAGTGTCATTGGAATATCAAGAAAGGAATTAATATATATAAGGATGACTAGTTCCATGCCTTATATTAATTCTGATATTTTTGGGTAAGGGACTATGCAAAATTGGATTAGGTCACTAAATGCCATATGCATTTTCATTTAATTTGGAATGCTATAATATCTTGCTAGAGAATATTTATAGCCTTTGAATTAATTCATTAATTCATTGCCAATATTAAATGGACCTATAGGATCGCACATAAAGCATTGGGCTTAAAATAATTAAATTAAGTATTAGGCATTAATTTGAGCTTTTAATTAAATTCAAATTAATGTGTGTAATGGGTTATAAGATTGCTATTGGAGCTTGGCCCATGAGAGAGAGAAATTCAGCCCATAAGGTTTAATTTTAATTAATTAAATGTCTTGTATTAATTTAATTAATTGAGTATTAAAGCCTAAAAGACTTATGATCAAATTAAATCACTTAAATAGGGATATTAGTGGCCGAAATTCCTAGAGAAAAATTAAAGGAATTTCGGCACATGTATTATTTAATTAAGTGGTTTATTTGATTTATATGTCTTATCTTTTTATCTTGGATTAAATCAAAGGAGTTTTTATCAATATATATTACTTGTTTTAATTAAGTGATAAAGGCTAAGATTATTTATCTAGAGGTAGTAGATTTTAGATTTATCACTTAAAAAATAAATTGATATATATTGAATGAGAGAGAAAAAGAAAACCTAGTTTTTCCTTTGGTTTTGGTGTGAAAATCATCTCTCTCTCAAGATTTTTCTTTTGGCCGAATTGCTCAAGAAGAAATAAACTCCTTCATTCTCTTGTATTCTTGGATGTCTATAGCATCTTAAAGAAGTATAAGATTAAATCTTGTAGCTTAAACCCATTGCAAATACACAATACTTAAAGTGAGAGCTAGCAATCTCAATTTTAAGCTATCTTTGTGATTGTGTGTGTGAACATAGAGAAGAGTGGCGTAAAGGCTGTTCTTTTGGCATTGGTGGAGAGGATCAAAGGTTGATATATCCTTCTTGATTGTTGGTCATCATCAAAACCAAAATATTGAAGTGCATCTTAAGTTGTAAGTTCTATAACCCTAAAATTGCATGTTTCGTTTCTTGCTTTGGAATTGTATGGTATGTATGATAAAAATTTTTGTTTTTCCGCTGTGTTATCATCACATTCATACCATGTCATATTCCATCACCACAATTATGTTGAAGATTTTACTTACTATATTGAATCATTATTGGGTTACTAAATATAGTTGACAATTTTTTACTTACTGTATTGCTTTTAAGGTGGAACAACTTTTCCTTCAAGAAGGCTAGCTGATTCTATTGTATATACCATGCAATTAAAGTATATTATATTCTAAGCATTTTGTCAATTCTTATTTTTTTAGAAATAGAAGGCTGATTCTTTACTTGATCTTATATGGTCTTGTGTGTTGTTTTCTCTTTTTATATTGCTCTCGCCTGACTTGCTTAGCTTTGCTGTCTATTTTTTCTTTCTCTAGCTAGCTATTTTTACAAAGGCTGATAGTTGTCTTGATTTCTGATCTGTCCTTGTGCTCTTCGTGGGTTGTTACTATTTGGGCGGTCTCTCCGCTGTCAGGTTTTGGGTTGTTATTTTACTTTGACAGTTTTAAACTTTGTTTATTTTTCTAGTCTTGGTGGTGTGCTTATGATCTCACTTTTTTGGGACTCATCCTTTTAGTTCTGTTTTCCTTGATGCAGTTGCCTTGGGTATTTTGCCTTTTTTTCAGGTTGTTAGATCCATTTTATTTTATTTTTGGGATCTTTTTTTGTTGACTGTACTGTTGTTCTTTTCTCATAAATAAAATCAAAAGCATATAAAAAAACGTTAAAATGAACATTATCTGGAATAAATGCATATGACTTTTTTTATCTTCAAAAATAGGCTCTGTGTATGCAAATCCATTATAAAATAACATAAAATACTTCTTTTGTGTCATTATTGTATCAAGGTATATAGGCTGAAACGATTCGACCTGCGGGCTACTGGTTTTCAAAGGATAACTTGGTTATCATGGTTGAGTGTCACGTACCTCTATGCAAGTTAATTTTATGTCATGATGCTTTTTTTCATGGTAATTCTGAATTGTTTTGTTCGTATGTTAGGAGTAGGATCCAAATATATAATTGCATATTTGGGTTTGCTGAAAATCCATTATAAAATAACATAAAATACTTCTTTTGTGTCACTATTGTATCAAGGTATATACGCTAAAACGATTCCACCTGCGGGCTACTGGTTTCCAAAGGATAACTCGGTTATCATGGTTGAGTGCCAAGTACCTTGATGAAAGTTAATTTTATGTCATGATGCTTTTTTCATGGTAATTCTGAATTATTTTGTTCCAATGTTAAGAGTAGGAACCAAATATATAATTGCATATTTGGGTTTGCTGAAAATCCATTATAAAATAACATAAAATAATTCTTTTGTGTCACTGTTGTATCAAGGTATATAAGCTGAAACGATTCCACCTGCGGGCTACTGGTTTCCAAAGGATAACTCGATTATCATGATTGAGTGCCACGTACCTTGATGCAAGTTAATTTTATGTCATGATGTTTTTTTCATGGTAATTCTAAATTGTTTTGTTCCTATGTTAGGAGTAGGATCCAAATATATAATTGCATATTTGGGTTTGCTAAAAATTTATTATAAAATAACATAAAATACTTCTTTTGTGTCACTGTTGTATCAAGGTATATAGGCTGAAATAATTCGACCTGCGGGCTACTGGTTTTCAAAGGATAACTCGGTTATCATGGTTGAGTGCCACGTACCTGGATGCAAGTTAATTTTATGTCATGATGCTTTTTTCATGGTAATTTTGAATTATTTTGTTCCTATGTTAGGAGTAAGATCCAAATATATAATTGCATATTTGGGTTTGCTGAAAATTGTGATTTGTTTTGTTAAGTTATAATTGCAAACATTGATAAACCTTTCCTATTTATTTAACCCATAAATCTAATTATGAAATTACCTTATTTGAAAAACAGTTACGTAAACATGAGTAATGTTGATAGATCTTGGATGTATAGGCGATTAATGCCATATGGTCTCATTAATATTGAGTTTATCGAGGGAGTTCAATTATTCATTGAATATGCAAGTTTGCAGCCTGCATATATGGATGGTCCAAAAATCAGATGTCCATGTAAAAAGTGCAAACATATTTGTTTCCTCCCTACTGATGAAGTGCATCTACATTTGTTAAAAAAAGGGTTTGTTCCAAATTATTTTCAATGGACACGGCATGGGGAGCCAATAATTTGTAGCACGTCTAGGGGTAATCAAGCATCGCCAGCAATAAATATAGATGGATTTGCAGGGGGAGCTGGTATTCGACCAAATAATATGGATGTAAATGAAAATATTTACGTACAAATGGTTTATGATGCAGTTGGTTATTCCTTTGAAGAAAATATGCAGAATAGTGAAGAGGAACCAAACCCATATGAAAAAAGATTTTTTGACTTACTAGAGTCAGCTGACCAAGAATTATGGCCAAACTATGAGAAAATGACTCAACTGTCTGCCATTACCCAAATATTGAACATAAAGTCTGAAGGTCATATTTCTGAACAAAGTTTAGATAAAATTCTTACATGTACAATGATTTATTGCCTCCTGATCATAAAATGGTTGAGAATTTTTATGAAATAAATAAGCTTATTTAGGATCTTGGTTTGCCCATTGAACGAATAGATTGTTGCAGGTTGGGATGTATGTTGTTTTGGGGAGAAGATGTGGAATTAGAAGAGTGCAAATACTATAGCCAACCTAGGTTCAAACCAAGAATGCGTATTAGAAAGCAAAAATTAGTTCCTTGGAAGCAAATGTATTATTTTCCGCTAACTCCAAGACTTCAAAGACTGTATGCCTCTGATGTTACTGCAGCCCACATGAGATGGCATAATGAACATGAACAGAATGATGGAAGTATGATCCATCCATCGAATGGGCTCGCATAGAAACATTTCAATGACACACATACTGAGTTTGCAGCAAAAAGTTGAAATGTCAGGTTGGGATTATCGATAGATGGCTTTCAACCTTTTGGTCAATCGGGCCAACAATATTCATCATGGTCAATCATAATTACTCCATATAATTTACCGCCATGGATGTGTATGGATAAGGCATATATGTTCTTGACAGTCATTGTACCAGGGCCTAAAAATCCAAAGCATAAAATTGATGTATTTTTGCAACCATTGATATCTGAATTGAATCATCTTTGGGAATTCAGGGTTGAAACATATGACGTGTCTCTTAAACAAAATTTTAAGATAAAAGCAGCTTTGATGTGGACTATTAGTGATTTTCTTACATATGCTATATTGTCTGGATGGAGCACAGCAGGGAAATTGGCTTGTCCTTACTGTGGCAATGATTCTGATGCATTTCATCTTCCTAACGGGGGCAAAACATCATGGTTTGACAAACATAGAAAATTTCTTCCTCTAGATCATTCATTCAGATGCATTAAACAAAAATTCATTAAGAACAGGATTGTACAAATACCTCCTCCCCTTAATAAATTTGGTGATGATATATTGCAGGAGATTGATCAGTTAGGGTTACTAAAAGTTACAGAACTTGAAAGTGAAGAGGTTAATAGTAACATAAGTCAAAACTTCAGTTGGAGAAAATAGAGTATATTTTGGGATTTGCCATATTAGAGAACTAATTTGATACGACACAATCTAGATGTTATGCATATTGAAAAAAAACTATTTTTGACAATCTTTTCAACACAATCATGAACATTGAAGGGAGGACCAATGATAATGCAAAATCAAGAGCCGATTTGAAAATTTTTTTGTAGAAGAAGCCTAAAATTTCCAAATATAGGAAAATATCCAAAAGCATGTTACACTTTGGATAAAAAAACAAAAGCAAACTTTGTGTGAATGGTTGAAAAGCCTAAAATTTTCAGATGAATATGTTTCAAACTTGGCAAGGTGTGTTGATATGAGGAAGTACAAATTATTTGGAATGAAAAGTCATGATTGTCATGTATTTATGCAGAGGCTCATTCCAATTGCATTTCGGGAGCTCTTACCGAATAATGTTTGGGAAGCTATAACGAAATTAAGTTTGTTTTTCAAAACCTTAACAGCTTCTGAATTACAGTTGTCTGATATGGAAAGATTAGAAAGGGACATTCCGATTATCTTGTGCAAATTAGAGAATATTTTTCCACCCAGCTTCTTTGATTGTATAGAGCATCTACCTGTACATTTAGTACACGAGGCAAAACTTGCTGGTCCAGTTCAATATCGATGGATGTATCCATTCGAGAGGTAATTTTACTTTTATATCAAAACTTGCTAAAACTTTTATAGCTTTATACCAAATAAGTTAATATAATTACCCTAATTATAATGTAGGAATTTGCATCACTTGAAGAAAAATGTTAAAAATAAGGCTAGAGTTGAAGGCTCTATATGCAATGCATATGTAGTAGAGGAAACAAGTACATTTTGTTCACATTATTTTGAGCCTCATGTGATCACTTGAGAAAGAAAAGTTCCTCATAATGACGATGGGGGTGAGCAAATTGGTGATGATAACTTATCTATTTTCAAATATCCTGGCCAAACATATGGACACTCAACAAGAAGAATATTAACAGAGAAAGAAATGGAGGCTGCACATGGTTACATTTTATTAAATTGCCAAGAAATTCAACCTTTTGTGCAGTAAGTTTATGTTATAGTTGAAATTGGCTAAATTATTTTTCTCGATGATTGGAGTTTATAGCTAAGATAATTTATAATTTTTTAGTGAATACGAGGGGTTGTTAAGTGAGCTAATGCCAGGAAACTCACAGGATGACATCAATAAAGAAGTAGATAAAAACTTTCCACGTTGGTTTGCAAACTATGTAAGTCTGTAGAGTGCAATAAAATTGAATGCTTGTTGCAATTACTGTAAAACTTACAAAATATTATATGTATTGATTATATTTTTTTATGTAGGCTTTTGAAAATAGAATAGAAAACAGGCTCATATGTGATCTTGCTAAAGGTCCATTGTGAACTGTTAAATCATATCCTGTCTATTTAGTTAATGGATACAAATTTCATATAGAAAAGCATGGACATAGCATGGCAACAGCAAACAGTGGGATTTGCATACAAGGGGAACTGATAGATTATTTTGGCAAAATTATTGAGATACTTGAAATAGAATATCCTGCATTGCTGATAAAATGGTGTGTACTTTTTAAGTGTGAGTGGTTTGATCCAACTCCTAACGTTGGAACAAAAGTACATAGCCGATATAATCTCACTGAAATCAACCAGCGGAGAAGATTGAAGCAATTTGAACCATTTGTGTTAGCAATGCAAGCGACCCAGGTGCATTATGTCCCTTATCCCATCTTAAGAAGGGATAAGTCCAATTGGTTAGCCGTCTGCAAAGTTAAACCAAGAGGTATTTTTGATGGACAGGCAAAGGGAGAAAGCAAGACAAAAAAAAGTGAAGCATTTCAGGAAGAAGAACCGGATGTACATGAAATAAATGCATGTTTCGAGAATGAAATTTTAAATCATCCAAATAATGAATTTTTGGAAATTTTATCTGGAGATGATGAGAAATCCATAGATGGGCAGAATTTTGAAGATGAGCTTGACTTTAATTCTGAATATTTAGAAACAGAGGATGATTTTGATGTGCAATTAAGTGATAATAGTGATTAAATTGTGTATGTTTTATTATCTCAAAACCAAAATGTGTTATTATTGCAATAATGTACTAATGTTACATATTCTTTAATATAATTATATAATTCGATTTGAAGAAGTATATTCAATTTCTTTGAATTTCAGGTTTAAAATATGCCACCCAAAAGAAGAAAGTCATTGCTACCGCCAAGGTTCAGACTAACATCGAATGGAGACAACAGTGGACAAGTCCACCCATCTCAGGTTGCAGGGTCTGTAGGTTTAGGTGTGTCATGTCCATATCCTAACCAGCAATATGAGGCATCATCTTCACCAACAACAAACCACGATCACTCTCCTAATCAACCAAGTGATTCAGCATCTAACAACCCAATTATATCTGCTGACCATGTAAATGCATCTACTCCGATCCCAAACCCTGAATCTATGCCTACACAAGTACTAGGTTTCGATATTGAGGATGAAGGACTCCAGCCTGGTGCAAAGGGAGTTGATGGAAGAATTTACATTAAGATTATCAATGATATGTGAGTTTAATTATAAAAAAAATTTGTATTTCAAGATTAAAACATAAACTTATACTAATAGTATGGATATCTAATTTGATATTGATTTTGTTCATATTAATAGGTTTATTCCATCAGGTATTTGCTAAAGAAAAATCATATCCACATTCAAAGAGATGATAGAAATTGAAGGTTATATTTGGAAAAATCTTTCTCTGTAGTCAAAAGATTTTTATTATTAGGAGTTTGAGGTACAAAAAATAAATAACATTATCTGTTTCAAAAAAATTAGCTTTATACATTAATGCATTATCTATTGTACTTTGCAATACTTATGTTATTTTTTTTCAGAAATAATTTATTTGGGATTCAAAATTTAATGATGTCATTTATGGAGTTTGGGAAAAGCAGGCCTGCCAACGATATAAAGAATTTCTATGTAATTTACACAAGGGTGGTCAACGACCTAATTTTATTTCTGCAGAAATATGGAATCGTTGGCAGCAATATTGGGCAACACCCGAAGCAATTGCCAGTTCAAATAGGAATTCTTCAAATAGGTGGGGAGGCTCAGATGGTAAGAGTCTAGCCGTGCACACTAAAGGAACTTTGAGCCATCAAGAGCATGTAGCTAAACTGGTAAGTATCTGACTTTTATGCTTACATTTTATTCTATAAATGTATAATTATTATGGACAATGATTGTGTAATTGTTGTTCTGTTTTCATGGATGCCTTTGTTGTTGATATAAATTTTTTGTTTCACAGGAAGTAAACCTATTAAGATTGTTGAGTTATTTTTCAATTCCATGTAGTTGTAATGAATCAGAATTTCCTTATTGTACAACAGTTTATTGTTTTATTGGGCTATAAAGTTTGGTTATCAAGCAACATTCTTGCTGCAAGAAACTTAATAACACTCATGAGCTGAAATGGTAAAAAACCTATTGATTTACCTTCATGTGTGCTCAAATTTAGTTACACAGGATAGATAATTTTATTCAAATGAAATAAAAACCTTATAAAAAAAATTATTATATGATATTTTCCTGGTTCTTCTTTTAGTTGAAGGAGGGATGTTCTCCTTGTTGTCATTTTCACTTAAATTCTTATATAGATTACTCTTTATGTTATTTTTTAGTTGTAATTGTGAAATTTTTTCCCCTTATTGTGGAATGAACTGTGGTATTTTGATGATTATTTCTTATTGCTTGTTATACAAGAAATAACTATAGGTAGAAAGCCTACATATCTTGAAGTTTTTTTGCACACTTACACAAAAAAAGCATGATGGTCAGACATTCATCAATACCCGTTGCAGACAACTCAATGTATGTTAAATTTATACATCAATATTAATTATTTTATAAAAATATAGCTAATTAATTTTAATTATTGTAATGATAGGAGCAAATACAAGAGACTCTCATTCAACAGCAGCAGAGCTCTGAAAGTGTTGATGAGAGTCAAATTTTTCTTGAAGTAGTTGGTGGTAAGAATAATCGTGGGAGGATTTTTGGTTTAGGTTCAATTGCAAATACTTCATATTCGAATTCCTCTACATCATCTATAGCTGCTTGTAGTAAGCGATGCAAATCTTCTAAGAAAGTTGTTCAGCTAGAGACCGCACTCACCATGTTGATGGATACTGTAACCCAACTAAAGAATCAAGTAGAAGATTTGAGAAATCAAGGGTGCTCAGCAGTCACATCGTTCTCCTTCACCTCCACCAACTACATAGCTTAGACTTTTATTTTTAGATTGTTATTGATACTGATTTTATGCTGTTTTTTGTTATGGTTTTCATGGATTTTTACTTTAAAGTATATAATATATTTTTAGGATTTTAATTTTTGTGCTTTAAGAAATTTTAATATTATATTATCAATAACAATATTTTCTTTTTAACTTCATAATAAATTTGAATTATATTTATTTATAAATAAATAATTTGATTTAACTAAAATATTATGTCAAGCTAACAAAACTAGCATAATTTTACAATTGATAATGTTATAAATAGCAACCAAAGAGAAATTCTGTTGCTATTTTTAGCAACGGAATATTAATTCGAATATTCCGTTGGTAAATATAGCTACGGATTATGAATTCGGGTTGGTAATGTTGACCAATTAACCGAAATGTACATTGGTTAGATAGTAGCAACGAAATTTAGATTCCGTTGCTAATAAAAATTAGCAACCGAAAATAGCAACGAAAATTCGATTTGTATTTTTAGCAACCAAATATATTTCCGTTGCTAAATTAGCAACCGAACATATTTTCGTTGCTAAATTACCAACGGAAAAAAATTCGGTTGCTAAAAATACCAACTACCAAAATTGCAACCGAATTTTCCATTGCTATTTTCGATTGTTAATTTGATTACCAACGATAAATGCATCAAATTTGGTTGCTAATTTCCGTTGCTATTTCCAATTTTCTTGTGGTGATTTTTACAGTTGGAAACACTAAGAAAAAACATTACACACGCTCAATCTTTTGAAGATATCATATTTGGAACAAGTCAGTAATTTGTGTTTATTAATACAAAAATTAAATAATTTGGATGTTTAATAGCTCATCTTTGAAGTTTAAGTGTCAAAGTAAATTTTGAAAATTTAAAATGTCTTTTTATGAATTTACCCTTTTTATTTAGTAATATTAGGGGTACTTAATTTGATGTTCACTGTTGCTATACATAATAGGAGATACCTATGTATATGCATTTCATTCGAATCTAATTAATATTATATTAATTACTTAGTAATATTAGGTGTATTTGTCCTGATATTTATTGGGAGTATACAAAGGGTATACATATATATACCACGTGTATACTATATGCTTTCCACTTGAAGTTCTTTTTTCTAATTAATATTTATTTACTTTCTAATTAATAACATTATTTATTATTCGGTAGTATCAGATACATGATATTTATTATGGATATACATGGGGTATATATATTGTATGTAAATGATATTTATTATGTAATACTGAAAGCTCAAAAACCCGAATCTGAAAAGGCGTGCATTTCGAAAATAATGTAAAAGGACACTTAAACAGAATCTTCTACAGTCAAACATTGAGCGAAATACAGGGGACAGGAATATTTCTTTCGGCAACACTTAAAGGTAAATTCATTGTAGCTACACGTGATATGCTGATAGGGTTTAATTTCCTAAAGAAAATTAATTTATCCAGTCCTAAATTACGTTTTATAAAATTCTCAACGGAGAAAAAATAGTTACTGTTGTTCACTTCTTACAACAACAAAATTAGCATCCAGAAAGCGACCATTCATTCGCTTTCAGAAGCATCTTCCATTTGTTGAATAAAAATTTCAGTTGGTTCAAGGCATCCCCTCAATGTATCGTGCCCAAGTTGTGCTCTTTCATTATCTCCAAATCCGAAAATCTGCCCTTGGATAGTGACTGCAACGGTGTGATACAAGCCTGTGCTGATCTGAGACACACGGTGTGCTCTTAAGCTGTCAAGGACTCGAGGTTTCATCACTTTATCAGACACTCCCCTATCTGGAAAACCGAGGCTACCAAACCCCATCCAACCAAAGCCATAAACCCGGCCGCCATCAACTAAGACAAATGTTTTCCTTTTTCTCGCACACACCTAAGAGTCATTAAGATCTGACGTTAAGATAATTCATTTATGTCCTAATATTACTCCGCTCCCCTCTTAATGAGAAAACTATTTGTGACCTACAACCTACAAATACATTATGCATATATCTTAATGATTAGGTGACAGTCCAGTAGAGATTAACCAAACCTGCACGGCAAGATGGCTCTTAAGGCCGTTCAAAAGTTCTGGAAGAGTCTTATCGATCTCATCACCATGCCCTAATGCACCACAATAACCTTTTCCCCAAGTATATACCTACAACCACGGTGATGGAAAGATATATAAGATCTGGAACTAGTCTAGTAAAGATCAAGCACTAGGGGGGGTGTGTGTGTGTGTGTATATATGAAGCCTTAAGATGCATAACTTACAAATCCACTGGAATCAAGTGCCACTGCATGTTCATCACCAGCAGATACACGGACTACACAAATTTCCTTTCTTCTAAAAGTATGGATAGCTCGAGGCAGGAACTCATTATGCTGCTCTCCATGGCCAAGACAGAAATTAGAACCAGAACCAAAAGAGTAGACTGCCCCCTTGTCGGTTACTGCCAAGACATAACCAGGACCAGAGGCTATTTGGACAACAGAACCAACATTTTCAAGCGCTTCGATGAGTTTAGGTGTTGGTCTATCCAATGCATCACCATGACCAAGTTGGCCATGTGTGTTGGTTCCACAAGTATAGACATGGCCTTGTCTTGTGAGGAATACAGTAAAATTAAGCCCTGCAGCAACCTGAAATGAGTATTAGTTCTTTTAGCATTAACAAAAAATTAATGAAATGAATTATTTTTAAATACCATGTCAAACCTCCGGAATTACCATGCGACAACAATATGCTTGAGCTGAACCATATTATTGCCTTACAACATGCATAACATGCACTTCTAATTTCCTAAAACATATTGTCCATTTCTTCTGGTATATGCTGCAGATAACGGTCCAACCAAGCTCAAAGCTTAAATGCCTAAAGGCTATTCACATTGTACACACTGAAATGGGAACCTTGGGATGACTTTGAAAACTGTCCCGCCCCTCAACATTTGTTTAAAAAATTTTACACGAATTGGCTGCACCAAGGACTCATGAGTTCATGACCTTTGTATTAGGTATAAGAGGAGTCAAGTAGAATAGAAGAGCAGTGCAGTTTGTTCTGCCCTCCCACCAAAAAAGTAGGAATGCAGAGAAACAATTAGTGCTATAGCAGATAATAAGTTGGTACCAGCAACTATAAAGCTGGCAGAGAATATTTCAGTGGCTGCACATCTGCTATTCGGCAATATGCACAGCTCATATTTTCCTTTTCCTATATCATGTAACATTCTATCATGTAGGAAGTTATTATCATCAATAAAAGAATTTTACCTCTCTCTACCATTTCTCTCTCTCTTTTCTCTCTCCAAATCTCTGTTCTGTCCTATTCTCTTTCTCTCTTCTCCTCCTCTGATTTCTTCCTCATTTCCCTATATAGTCATCTGTTAATTCTTTATTCATCAGTTAGGATTTAATCGTAACAACTTGTATCAGACCAGTTATGATTCTGCTGGAAAACCAAGGGTAAGAACAATGCAGCCAATATATATATATATATATATTAAATAAGGGGCCTTCTGTTGAAGATTCCCCATCCTTCATTGAAGGGCTGGAAGACCAACTCAAGTCCAAGATCGAAGAAAAAAGTGTTGCTTTTGGTTCTGTTACAAAATTTATTGCATCTCTGTAAAATATTTACATAGAATAGAAAGTTTATAGGCTGTCTAGTTCGCTAATTAGTTTTTTATACTTGTATATATATATCTATGTTTTCTTCAATACAAAATAGAGAACATTATTCTCCCATTTGCGTTTTGTTTTATAGTATCAAAGCCTCAGGCTCATTTGGGTTATTAGGTTCCCAATTTTACTAGTTTGGTTCTACATTGAGGATTCTGCTCCTCCTTGGTTTGCCTCACCGCCCACGTCGGAAGGTGCGCAGGTGTATTTCCAGCCTCTCCACAAAATTCAGTGTACATCCTGCCAGCAAGTGAGCCACACACGCCGCCACAAGTTCCTGCCTCCTTCCTCACGTGCCGACGCATGGCAGCGCATGCGGTGTCTGGAGGTCCTCCGATTCATTTACCAACATCACTTGATTGTCCCCGATCAAATCCTCAAGTCAGAATTTTCATCTAGTATCTTCTGAAGGTACTTCCTTCTCTTGGTGGTTTCTGGTTCTTTTCTTAAGAGTTATGCTTCCCTCTCTCTATGGTTTCGGGTTCTGTTTTTGGGGAGGTTTCAGGTCTGTTTGGCTTGTTTGAGGTATGGCTGTGGGTTCGAATTTTCTGGATTTTGTTTCTTCTTGTGATTGTGAGCTGTTCGAATTTTCTGGATTTTGTTTCTTCTTGTGATTGTGGCATTTGAGTTGTGGTTGTTATATACTTGCTATTGCCACCGGTACTTGGATGTTTGTTTAATGCTTCAATCTTCTACAATTAAGTAGAGTGCATCGCACTTGGTGTGGAAATCTCAGGTTCACTGTTTTGTTTTTCTCTCTCTCCTGTGGATTTGGATTGTATTTTATTAAAAGATTGGGTGTTCTAGTTATTTGTCACTAATGTTTGGATATTTGTGAGGTGTTTTTTGCTTGTCTGTGTTACTACTCTTTACAGCTTGGTATTATTTAATGAGTTGGAACAAAAATATGGTATGCTATTATTGCCATAAACCTAGTCATACGGAAAGTTTTTGTGGAAAATTGCATAATCAGAAGTCCAAATTAGCAAGCATCTTCTCCAATTACAATGGCAAATGAATCACTTTCTCATGTAAATGAGCCTAGCACAATTAACCTAACTTCATCAATGTCTTTAGGATCAGTTCTACATATACCAAAGCTTGTTCTTAACTTGATTTCTGCAAGTAAACTCACATGTGATCTTAATTGTTGTATTTCCTTTTTTCCCTAATCATTATATCTCTTTAGATCTTGTAACAAAATAAATTATTAGTAAATGTTAAGTCTTAGTAGGTCATTATATTCTTGATAGAAAGATACCAAGGCCAATTGCTTGTTCTAGTGTTTTGTCTCCTTTTGAACCACATTATAAGTTGAGGCATCCTTATTTGTCATATCCGAAGAAAGTATATCCTCAATTTTCTAATGTTTCTTCTCTTAACCATGAGCCATGTTAGTTTGACAAGCACCACCGTAGCTTTTCAAGTCCTCGAATTAATAAACGAGCTAATTCTGCATTTGAATTGATTCATTCAAATATTTGAGGACCGTGTTATGTAGTAGCCAAACCCGAATTCATGTATTTTGTAACATTCATAGATGATTACTCACGTATGACTTGTATATTTTTTATAAAAAGTTATTTTGAATTATTCGCTCATTTTTGTGCATTTTGTACTAAAATCAAAACTCAATTTAATGTTTTTGTTCGCACATTAGGAGTGATAATGCAAAAGAATACTTTTTTAGATTATTTTTAGATATACACGACTCAAAATGGCATACTTCATCAATCCTCGTATCCCGACACACCATCCCAAAATAAAGTTGTTGAGAGAAAAAACAGACATTTGCTTGAAATAACACGGACTCTTTTATTTCAGATGAAAGCTCCTAAATAATTCTAGACCAATGCTTTGTCTACTGCTTGTTTTCTAATTAATTGCATGCCCTCCTCAGTGCTCACTAGTGAGACTCCTTACTCTTTTCTTTTTCCATCTAAGTCATTTTCTATAGAACTAAGAATATTTGGGAGCACTTATTTTGTTCGGAATGTTAACCTCAAATCACTAAATTAGATGCAAAGTCATTAAAGTGTGCCTTCTTAGGGTATTCTCATCTTTAAAAAGGGTACAGATGCTATTGTCCAAAACTTAACAGGTATCTTGCATCTATTGATATTACTTTTTGGGAGAATAAATCCATCTACCCATTTTCTGATTTTACAAGTCAGGAGGAGGATGACTGTTGGTTGGGCTACAATGTTATTACAAGGCCAGCAAATGTTTCTCATTCCTGTTATTCCAAGTGATTCTAGTCTTCCTACTATACCCAACACTTTCAAGCTGCTAATCAAGGAGTTCTCACTATCAATCAAAAAACAAGACATCCAATCAAAATTCAGATTTTTCCTAATTGTTGTATTTGGATTCATGCCTTTGGATCCTCTCTTCCAGGAAAAGATTTAGTCATTGGTTTTGATGCTTTGTTTCAACTTTCTAAACTCCGTATCCATCCTACTGGCCTTCGTTTCAAACACCAATTCCTTCCTTACACTACCCAACATACCTTGTTTTCTATCAAACCACCAGATCCATTTGTTCATCATAAAACCACCCTCCTTACCCATTGTTATGCTACTTCCCATACAGAATTTCTTTCTAAACATTCCTCTCCTTTATGGACCCAGCCTGAGTTCTTTATTTCATTACCATTCAAAAAGTCTGAAAATATTAATCCCACAAAAGCTACCTATCCTGGTATGTCTCCAGATGACTTCATCTTGGCCCAAGAAGAATGTGCCCAGTTACTAGCCCAACAACTCATTGAACCCACGAAGTCTGATTGGGCTTGTCAAGCCTTTTATGTGAATAAGCATTCTGAGAAAGTCCGTAGAAAGAAACATCTTGTGATTGACTATACCCCACTCAACCCATTTCTCAAAGACAATAAATTTTCATTACCCAAAATAACCTCACTGTTTCCTTTCCTTCACAATACTCGTATCTTAGTTTGATCTTAAAGCAGGCTTTTGGTAACTAGGTATCATTCCTGATGATAGACCTAAAACTGTTTCCTATATCCCCAACTTTCACTACCAATAGACTGTTATGCCTTTTGGCTTAAAAACAGCTCCCTCCATTTTTCAACAAGCTATGATCAGAATATATGAACCCTTGCTTTTATCATTTCCTGATCTATATTAATGATGTTCTGATCTTTTCCCCTAATATTCCATCTCACCAAACCCATCTTCAACAATTCATTGATCTTACCATTGCTCATGGTATCATGTTATCTCCAACCAAATTTCACTTGGCTCGGTCTGAAATTGATTTTCTTGGTATGCATTTCCTCAATGGCACCTATCAGCCACAACCACATACTGGACAAGAACTTCTTAAGTTTCCTTACAGTCAAACAACTAGAACAGTTTCTTGGCATTGGCAATTATGTTCGACAGTTCATTTCTCACTTCAATACCATTGCAAAGCCACTTTACCGCTTATTGACAAAAGATCCACCTCTATGGTCTTCAGTTCACACTCGGTCAATCAAAAAGCTTAAAGCAATGGTCCAAAATTTGCCTCCCTTGCACATCCCATCAAATGGTCATTGTTTTCTACAAACTAATGCAAGTGATGAACATTGGGGTGATGTTCTTCTCAAAGAAACCAATGGTGCTAAACAAGTGCGTGGTTTTGCCAGTGGACACTTCAAAGATTCTAAATGCCATTATCACTCCACCTTCAAAGAAACTTTAGCAATCAAATATGACATCAAAAGATTTGAATTTCATCTGATGGGACACAAATTTAAAGTTTTCATGGATTGTTCGTTGTTTCCTAAGATGCTTTCTTTCAAAGAAAAGTCTGTGCCACATCAACAACTTCTCAGATGGGCTTAATGGTTCGGTCGATATGATTTCGATATTCAGCATATAAAAGAAAACAATAACTTCCTTCCTGACTATCTTTCTCGTCCTTGTAAAACCACCATACCTCTTCAACTACCTCCTCCTATTTTACCCTCTGTGTTTCTCATGGATCATTTGATGCCTCACCCAAATCCTCGATACAATGTCAGCCTTTTCATTATACTCCTGCCACCAAAAAAAAGTCCTCACCACCAAATTGTTCTCTTGACAACCCTGCAGCCATAAAACTGTTTGCTACTCACAATCTGTTTTATTACCTTCATTTCTTCTCCATGAAACGACCTCTTTCTCCTACTATTAGTTATTTCCAGATTGATCAACCATGGTCTCTTCTTGTCCAGATGAATCAAAGTTCTCCTTTGTATATTGAAGAATTATGGTTCTTATGATGTCTCTATTCTTTATACCCATGCTTTTCTTTTTCTCATGGTTGAGATGTATGAAATCTTAACTACTCCTGCAAATCATGACTTATATCAATGGCAATTCCTTGAATGGTATGCTCCACTCTCCTGGTGGAGACATGAATTTCTGAAATGCATCCAAGAAATCTCTGGAAAAATCTGAAAAGGAGGCACATTAGTATTCAATCATTTACTTTTTCACCCATCCCTATGTTCATAATCCTTCAACAAATACTCTTTGGACTCAACCTCAAGCTTTTCATTGGCAAACTTTTGCTACTCCAGATCCCTCAGCCACTTTGTCAATAAAAGCTCTCCATCAAGCCTTGTGTGATCTCAATAACATTTCTCCTGCTTCTCTCCATCCTCCAGTCCTTGACACTGCTGAGTCTTCCTCAAGGCCCAATTATCTTGATTCCCTGTTTCAAGATTCACAGGATCCTTATCTCTCTGAGTCTGCCAGATAATAATTTTCAGGAACCAAATGACCCCACAATTCAAGATTATCTTAAGGCTTTTGAGAAAGAAATCTTTAATGATATCCACAAAAACAAAGGTAAAGCTCATGTTGCTCCTGATGACTGGTGTCCTCCATCCGATACAGATCCAGAAGACATGAACATGTTCCCAACACATGAACACATCAATCAGAAAGACTGAAAGATGTCTGCCACCTGAAAGATGTTGTCTGCCACGTATTGCCTACTTTATGTAAAAAAGTTTGTATTATTGTAACTATGTGAGCTGTAAAGTTATCTTTTGCTTTTGTAAAAGGAGATTCCCATCTCTTTATCTCTTTGCTTTATGTAGTGCTTGTATGTGTCATCCATGAGATCAGCTTTTATGATTGCTACATCTATATAAGTCAGATGTAAGTGTTCTTAGAAGAGAGAACGAACTTAAGTACTTCTCTCTCTTTGTACTTATCTCTCTAAATAAAAATGTGTGTTTTTTAAATTTCTTTTCTATCATTACAATTATCTTACTCTTTTAGTTCTAGATCCGTTATCAGTTGTTCAAGATCTATTAGTTTGGTATGAGTCTGTAGTTAGGCATAAGAGGATAGTCTCCAGTCAGGCCAAGAGAAGTGTCGTTTATTGGACAGTCATAGCTTGCTTATTTGCATATCATATCAGATTCATAGTCCCCTGCCTCTATTGGTATCAAAGCGTTGGGAACTAGTTGTAAGTAATTGTAATGATAAATTTTAATCACCATGTCTGTTACTCAAAACTCTATTTTTCCTTTATCTTTAGCAGTAAAACCAGCTACTACTAAAAAGATAGATTATCTTTATGAGTTTTCTTTTCTTCCTGATGATCAACAAATCCCAGACACTCATCTTCCTTTCCTTAATCCATATGATGCTTTTGCTCGTCATAGAACCAATATTTTCTCAAACCTTAAAGCTCTAATCAGGAAACCTCCTTCTACAGTTAAAGAATATGTACAGTCTTCATATTTCCATCAATGTCCAGCTAAAGCCACTAATCAGGAGCAGTTTATTAATCTAGAAATTCCCTCTGAGTTTTCACCTGTTTGGATTCATCAAGGATTTTCTCATCTCCATTTTGGTGCTATTCACTTAGCTGTCACTTGTTATGGATGCAAAGGATTTCCTATCTTTGCCTATATAGCTCTTCTTGATACTCGTTATCTTGAGAATCAGCAAGCAGTTATTGGCACTATACAGATC
>JBBPFJ010000238.1:0-224930 GCA_037975025.1 Excoecaria agallocha
AACAATAGTGACTAGAAAAGGACCAATACTAGCTTATGAATGGTCCAATCATAAGAAAAGTGTTCAAGTCCGTATTTTGAGTGAGGAGATAAAGAAAAATGGCTTAGGAATTTTAAGTTTAAAGAGCTTAAGGAGCATTTTTATAATATTTGGATGAGTTGTATTGAATGATATGAGACGTTAATGCTAAGTAACAACCTATAATGGTCGATTATTAACATGCAATATTCATTACGGTAATCACTAAATTTTGATTCTCACCACAAAAAAATTGATCAATTTTGAATTATTAGCTACATTCATAAAAAAAAAAAACATGGACAAAATTTGAGTAAGAACTGTTTCAGGCATGTTTAATCTGTCCAGTATTGATCGGACCAAGTTTCTAAATTCCTGTGATTGATATGTTTTGCCTTAAGAATTGCATGAAGGGCATTAGAAGTATAAGGGGGAGGCAGTGAACATGGAAGTTGTGGTGTTGAAGAACTGACCATAGATTCCACCATGAATTTCCTCCACAATCCATCCTTTGATAATGTCATTGTTTCTGGTAATATCTCTTCTGCTCCTAAGGGTATTCTTCGCTTGAATTTCAATAGTTTTGCATACTCATTAAGCACATGTAGCATATAATCATTACACATTTTCCATTTTCAAATTTTCTTCAATGAATTTACTTCCTGCTTTCCCTATGGCCTGTGCCTGCAAATCATTTGAATCACCATCACCAAAAGAAAGTTCCAAGGAGAAATTCACGTTTACACAACTTGAAACAAAGTTTTCTTTTTGTTGTTTCCTTCTTCCTTCTTTTTACCTTATGAGTGTGATTGTTGCCCCAGTCCACTGCAAATTTAATATCTCTGCACATATTCTCACTTTTACGCCTAATGTGCCAGTAGTGCTGCATTGGCACCAAGCTTCTTGTGAAGAAACCAAAGTACTTGGGCTCTATAAACAATATCATGGAATCGCAAGCCATTATGTATTTTTCACTCACCGACCATCCCCATCCTTCTATGTAAATTTTGTATCTTCAGGTGTATAAAATTTGAACCAACTTAGTTAGTGAAAGAAAAAAAAATGGCATAGAGATGTTATGAATCGTACCTATAGGTGCATTGATCTTCTAATTTTGAATGCTTATATCCTTCCTTAGTTTCTTTATCCCATTCCTGTACATTCTCAAATAAAACTTAATTATATTAATGATAACGACCGAACTTATGGACCGGTTCAACGGTCCCGCATATACCGAGCACCTACCTTAATAAGGATCCCGTGAACCGACCAAAGGTTTAACTTTCCCGGGCTCCAATACCGAGCCAAAATTCGGTTACGAATGTGTTCCTAAAACAGCTTCACCACGATGAACGAACAGCCACCATTAACCCACGTTTTCCTCGAGAATCGCCGAAAAAGGGTTAGTGACCAAAAAGAACAGGAAACTCCTCTCATTATTCCCTGAAAACGTGCTAACTTCTCCTATAAAAAGAAGAAAAACAGGTATGAAACGGTTACTTACCTTTTTTGCTAAAAATCCTTACTCTTTTACACGTAAATCCTAACTTGACAGTCGGAGGCTCCCTTGTTGGAAACCCATCGGTCCATTGTTTATTTTTTCAAGTGATCGCAAAGAACTTACTGTGCATTTCACTTGTTATCATTTGGTGCGGTGAACGTGAAACATGAACCTTTTCCCAGATCTCAACCTAAACACTTCCTAACAGGAAAACCAAACATCCAACCCCACCCCGCCAAGAATACTACAATTTCTCCCTCAGCCCAGTCTCTGCTTTCCCAGCCACGACAATCCCAACTATTACCCCTAGCATTACCCCCCAAACTGCCCAATCCCTCATTGCCGCACTATCAGCCATTGTAGCTCAGGCTCAACCCCAGCCCTTACCCCCGCAAACCATCAACCTGCCTTGGTCCTCGCAGCCTCCTGCTCAGGAACTCTACTCACTAGCATTACCCTAAAACTCCAACTCCACCATCACCCTAACAACCAAATAATTTAACTGCCTCTTAGAGGACCGAATCCAAAGGCAGCAAAATCAGACTACCCTGCAGTACCAAGGTAGTTTTCGATCATCCTCTCACGTGAAACATTAGCTGCTCCATTTTCCAATATTTGCCTTCCTCACCTCAAAACCTACAGTGGGAACACTGATCCTCGAGCCCATATCGACCAGTTCCAACACACTATGCTGGTGCTCATAGCTGATGACTCCGCCTTATGCAAGATTTTTCCCCCAAACCTTGGCAGACTCAGCCCAGATCTAGTTTCGAAACCTGCCATCGCATTGTATCGAGAATTTCGAGTAGTTTAGTGACATGTTCATCGCAAAGTTTGTGGCCGCCATTAGCCCAAACAAGGTATCCGCCGACCTAAACCTGGTGCAACAAGAAAAGGGCGAATCACTGCAGGCCTACGTAGAGAAGTTCAATGATGTGGCCATGGACATACAGAATCTGAACCTGGAGGTCGCCATTAGCGCCCTAATCCGAAACACAAGGTGTCAGAATTTCAGCGACTCTTTAAGCAAGAAATCCCCCAACGACTTTATCGAGCTCATGTCATGGACACACAAGTACATCCGTATGGATAAGGCCCGACATCTGCGCCATGCCTCCCATAAAGCATAGGCATCGACGAAAGAAGGAGGTGAAAGTGCAAGAGCAGCTCGGGAAGGGAGAAATCCCAGCAAGGCCGATCCGAAGAAATACTGAGGAGGTAATTGGAATAACAGATCATATGCAATTACTGCTCCCCGCTCATACAATCGAAGAGATGAAAGATTCACGTCCCTAACTGCCTCTCGTGAACAGATACTAGATTGGCTAAAATAGAACGGACATGTTAATTGGCCAAGACTCATGAGGAAAGATCCGAACAGGGATTAAGGCCTTTACTGTGCTTTTCATAGAGATAAGGGCCATGAGATCGAGGAGTGCAGACAACTCAAGCGAGAGATCGAGCACCTGGTGTGAAAAGTTACCCTAGCTTGGTTCACCAAGCAAAATGAGAGAGGGAAAAGACAGAGGTCGCCTTCTCCTCAATCGAACAGAAATAGAGCCAATGGTGGCCAGTGGGCACCCGCGGGGGTTATACATGTAATTGCTGGGGGCGAATAACGGGATCATTCCCAGAAGAGAAAGGCCAAGGAGGTCATATTCGTCTGGCGGGGGGCAAGCTCGGCCACAAATATGATTCAATTTACAGCTGCCGATGGAGCACATATTCGGCACCTGCACACAGATGCTCTAGTTGTTGAAGCAATCATTCAAGACTTCTTGGTTCAGCGAATGCTGGTCGACACAGGAAGTGCGGTCAACCTCATAACGATCCAAGCATACAAACCATTGGGGATGTCGGATCATAGACTTGAGGAAGTCAGCGTCCCTCTCATTGGTTTGTTAGAAAGGCCTGTCCGGGTAGAGGGTCTAGCAAATCTACCTGTACAGCTCAGAGACGATGATGTGGTATGTGCTTGCCGAGCAGATTTCATGGTGGTCGATATTTCACTGTCTTATAATGTGATATTCGGCCAACCTTTACTATCTGAGGTGGATGCCTGTGTCTCCATGAAAAACCTTGTGCTTAAGATCCCCATAGACGAAGGAGTGGCCATTTTGAGAGGAAATCAGAAGATTGCTCGGGAGACATACTTGACCATGCTCAGAGGGGCCAATCAAGGCCTGTCCTTGGATACAATGGATGTACCTGATAAGGAGGAATGAAGGGCGGAGCCAGCAGAAGTGTTACAAGTAGTCGAACTAGAGCGGGAAAAGAATGTTCAGATATCGACTGGAAAGACTGGGACGGAGAAAGAAACGCTACTCTCAACACTTCGGGAGTTCGTCGATGTTTTTGCCTGGTGCACCTCAGACATCCAAGGGGTTAAGAAGGACTTAATAGTTCACTCGTTGAACGTTCGGCCAGAATGCAAGCCAGTAAAATAAAAAAAAAAGAAATCATGCCCCCAAAAGACAATTGGCCAATTATTTACCAATTATTTATCAAGTGAAGATTTAAATGTGGGAATGCGAAAACATTACCAACCCCAGAAGGTCCAATCAGGGAAAAGAACGCCCACTTCACCTTCGCTCTTAGAGTATTGAAATAATAGTGGAGGCAATGTGGCATTATAGGGTTGGGTGATGTTGGGTCTGTCAGTGCAATTAGATGGAATTGCATATGATGGATGATCTATCACTTGATTAGTCATTACATATAACAATTTAAATCTGAAAAAGAATTTGATAAGATGTGTTTAAAACTGTCCCAATATTGATCACACCAAGTTTGTAGCAACCTATAATCGGTATGTTTGTCTTGAGAATGGCATCAAGCCTATGATAAGCACAAGGAAGTTGTTTTGTTGAAGAATTGACTATTTGATTTTGCCACGAGGCATATCCTCTGAGAATGCTATTCTTTCTGTATAAATTTCTTTTGCGTATTCTGATTTGAATTTCAATAGTTTTGCATACTCATTAAGCACATGTAGCGAATAATCATACACGTTTTCCATTTTCAGTTTACTTCAATGAATTTGCTTCCAGCTTTCCCAATTGCCTCTGCCTGCAAATTATTTAATTACCTCAAAAGAGATCTTAATATTATGTGGTTTTTCATATTAAGCATGAGCTCCTATAGCTTGCCAGGGTACAACCTAACAAGCTACAAAAATCCCCATATTGTAAACAAGTCCCTTGTTTCACATGCTTTTTCATATTTCCCCACATAAACCTTCCCATTCACAATCACCAATTTCAAATCTGCAAATTATTTTGTTCTTTCTATCAATTCTCTCTCAATTCCTGAGCTCTTCCATAGTCGTATAGATGTTCGGTGGTTCAACGGAAGTACTCAGGACATGCACCAATCGATAGGTTTTCTGTGACAGGTGTCATCCAATGATTGGTGTGCCTTATTTGCAGCTTTTTAGCTGTAAAATTTGTCTCCTGAATGCTAATTGAAAAGTTTACCAAAGAGCATTAATTTGCATAACATTCACATAAATTTTATTACACAAATTGACATTTAGCTCAGTCATGTGCAATTAAATGTCTTTTTTTTTCCCAATACAGCATAACCGTGACCAACATCTATGGTTGAAGAATTTACTATTTGATTTCGCCATGAGGCATCCTTTGAGAATGCCATTCTTTTTGTATAAATTTCTTCTGCGTACTCTTGATTTGAATTTTAATAGTTTTGCGTACTCATTAAGCACATGTACTGTATAATCATACACGTTTTCCATTTTCAGTTAAATTCAATGAATTTGCTTCCAGCTTTCCCAATTGCCTCTGCTTGCAAATTATTTAATTACCTCAAAAGAGATCTTAATATTATGTGGTTTTTCATATTAAGCATAAGCTCTTATAGCCTGCCAGGGTACAACCTAACAAGCTACAAAAATCCCCATATTGTAAACAAGTCCCTTGTTTCACATGCTTTTTCATATTTCTCCACATAAACCTTCATATTCACAATCACCAATTTTAAATCTGCAAATTCTTTTGATCTTTCTATCAATTCTCTCTCAATTCTTGAGCTTTTCCATGGCCGTATAGATGTTCGGTGGTCCAACGGAAGTACTCAGGACATGCACCAATAGATAGATTTTCTGTGACAGGTGTCATCCAATGATCGGTGTGCCTCATTTGCAGCTTTTTAGCTGTAAAATTTGTCTCCTGAATGCTGACTGAAAATTTTACCAAAGAGCATTAAATTGCATAACATTCACATAAATTTTATTACACAAATTGACATTTAGCTCAGTCATGTGCAATTAAATGTCTTTTTTTCCCAATACAGCATGACCCCTGACCAACATCTATGGTTGAAGAATTGAATATTTGATTCCGCCATGAGGCATCCTTTGAGAATGTCATTCTTTTCGTATAAATTTCTTTTGCGTTCTCTTGATTTGAATTTCAATAGTTTTGCATACTCATTAAGCACATGTATTGTATAATCATACACGTTTTCCATTTTCAGTTTACTTCAATGAATTTGCTTCCAGCTTTCCCAATTGCCTCTGCCTGCAAATTATTTAATTACCTCAAAATAGATCTTAATATTATGTGGTTTTTCATATTAAGCATGAGCTCCTATAGCCTGCAAGGATTAAGGGTGATCACGGGGCGGGACAGGACGGGGGCAAGGAATTCACCCCCACTCACTGCCCCGCTAGTGGCGGGGATTCCCCGCCCCTAATATCGGAGAGGGAATTTCCCCCGTCCCCCGCCCCGCGGAGATCCCCCGACCCCCCATAAATTTTTTTTTTAAAATTTTAAATATAATATTTCACAAATAATTAAATTTAAAATATAACATTTAATAAATAAAAAATCTAAAATTAATCACAATTTAAATTAACATAAATTTCAACTATTAATAAATCTAAAATTAAATATAACTTAAAACTTAATAATCCTAAATTAAAACATGGCCATGATTTGCATAGGGGAGATCACAGTTCTCTAGCACCAATACAACGAAATAAGAGGGTATATCAACCTGCAGAATTTTTTTAGAACTTATATTTATCTCTATTAGCTACTATACAATTACTGAGCAACATTGCATCTTAAATTACCTTTGGGTTGCAGAGAGAGCGGTGCAAGTTTGAGAAACAACCATCACATACAATAGTAAGGGGAGCATAAGCACTCATCTCTTGACCATTTCTAGTCCTGTAATTCACTCCTTTAACAGTTTCCTTTTTCTCAATTACTGATGTCACAGTTCCTTGTTCCAATCTTACACTGCATAGAAGATGAAGAAACAATATGATTATATGATTAGTAGTTGTACCAAACACTAAACAACATTCTTTTAAGTATTCGCAGAAGATTACTTGGGAAGAGAAGCGGCCTTTTGGCGTATTATTTGAATGAAACGACCATTGTGAAAGCTTCTTCCAGATACATTGGACTTAAAACTTTCTAAAGGATAGGAAAGTTTGGTACTTTTGCCATCCTTGAAAATTGCATATCCAAAGACTTGTTGAGCATCAATCTCTTCTACACAATCTATGAAACATTACATATGAATTACAAAACTTGGAGGTGGTCAAGAGATGGATACTAAATATTCTAAATTGAGCATCAAGGTATCCTATTGATGAAAATATTATTACCCCTTTTTACTAAAAAAATTTAAATTAAATTAAATTAAACTATATATGAAAAGATTTGTAATTCCCATTATGTAGTCAGTTAAGCAAAATGTCTCTACAAATCAGAAGAACAAAGTCATAATCAGAGCAAACAAGTGAAAAATATCAAACCCAAAATCAAAAGAAACATCGGCAAACTTAATATCATCCTATGCAATCAAAAGAAACATCAAGGCTATGGCATGGCATCCCTAATATCATCCTATGCAATTAGTAATTAGACACCCATTTAGTCAACAAATAAAGTATTATGCAGAGCAAAATTGCAGCTCCCAAACAAGGCAATAAGAAACTCAGCAACATAGTAGGAGGAACCATCTGCAACCACAAAAGGAATCCTTCTGCCGAGATACAACAGCTTCAAATTAGCAATGAAAAGAGTTTGAAAGAGATAAGACCTGGTTTGGGTGACTAGGCAAAACTCAACCAGACATCTTGGCAAAATTAAGCAGTCCAGAAAGATTAAGTAATAGAGATTAAGCAACAAGAGAAATAATTATTGACCGACAAGCCTGTTATTTTCTTGTTTTTTGTTTATAAATAATTATAACAAATTTCTTTTTTTATAACAAATTTATATATCACAAATAGTTTGATTAATCAAGATTAACAACAGAAAGAAAAATGATATAACTCACACATATCATATAAGATTCAACTATTTATGCAGAATTATTAGAGACAAGGAAAAAAGAAGAAGAAGAAGAAGAAGACTAACTAGTTTTCAGTCAACGATCCCAAAGGTAGACGTCAGCGTCTCAGCAAGGAGCTGTAGTGACGAATGATGAAGAGGTATGCAAATCGATTCGAAGACTGGTTTCTTTATCAGAGAGAGAGAGGAGTTGTGTCTAGAGAAGAAACGCTAGGACATGAGGTTAGGGACTTAGGGTTTTGAGTGGAGAATTTATAGTGAATGGCATATATGTAATTATTATAAAATTAAGGTTAATATAGTAATATTGTATACGGGGTCGGGGATCTCAGCGGGGCGGATACCCCATTCCCTGCCCCCCTTCCAAAATGCACCTCGAAAATTTTTTAATTCTCATTTCCGCCCCCGTGAAAAAAAAATCGAAAAATCCCCGTCCCGTTCAGGGCAGATCCCTGCTAGGGTCGAGGATTCTCCGTCCCGTGAGCATCCCTAGCCAGGATACAACCTAACAAGCTGCAAAAATCCTCATATTTTCTCCACATAAACCTTCCCATTCACAATCACCAATTTCAAATCTGCAAATTCTTATGGAAGTACTCAGGACATGTACCAGTCGATAGATTTTTTGTGACAGGTGTCATCCAATAATCGGTGTGCGTTATTTGCAACTTTTTAGCTGTAAAATTTGTCTCCTGGATCGCTGACTGCAAAGTTTACCAAAGAGAATTAAATTGCATAACATTCACATAAATTTTATTACATAAATTGACATTTAGCTCAGTCATATGTAATTAAATGTCTTTTTTTTCCAAATACAGTGTGACCATGACCAACATCTATGGCTGAAAGTGTAAATTGGTGCGTGTGTGTGTATATATATATGTGAGAGAGAGTGACTTACAAAACAAAACAACCGAAAATAAAAGGAAACGAAGAAGATTTGGTAAGGAACAACGGTTAAACCAGTGGAGGAGACGTATTTATTAGAATCGTTGGATTGATGGGTATGAAAATAATATATTTGTCCCTAAGTATAATTGAAGTACAGATTTTGTCTGTGATTTATTTATTTAATGATATATCTTTGTAGCCACGCCTTCTCTGTGTGTGACCAAAGGGCCCCTTGCTCTCCGTTTATTCAACTGTCACCAATCCTAATTGCGCTCGCCTCCCTTGTGATTTTAGCGCATCATTTTGGACCATTCAAATTATTTATTTATTTTTTAATTTTCTGTTCCTATTAATTATAAAAAAATATAAAATAAAATTATTGGTCAATTTCAGTATAATTATACAATTATTTATTTTAATTAGCCTTTTTGTTTTCTGTCCAAAAGATCTTCCATGCTTTGTTTGAATGTAATGTGAGTCTTATGGGAATTAGATTAATGGTGCCTTTTTTGGTCAAAAATTGAAAGCTAAAAAGAAAAATTAAACAGTTCTCGATCAAAACCTTTAAAGAATGTTTTGTTTTAAAGTTCATCAAGAAAATTAAATTTATCTTATTATTAATTTTTTTATTCTTTTTCAAAGATATATGTGCCAAATTGGGATAGTATTTATTATTAAATCAGATAATTCAAATAAAATTAATCTTTTAAAATCTTTAAAATTAGCAGTTGTTAGCTGGCAACCGAAAATTTTCCATTTTTTGAATTTCAATTAAAGAGAGAGGGAAAGATTAAACCAAAATTTTGATTGAAATCAGCAAGAGTTCAAAAGATAGCAAGGCAGAAGATTTTCTTTCCTTTCCAGCTCTGGGTCATTTGCTTTTAAATATGAGCAAGTGTAATTTTAACTAATTAAGATGAATTATTTTTATTTTGTTACGCAGTCAGATATGGAAAATATTAATCATTTTTTATATATAACGGATTCACAGTATTAAAGTAGCTAGATTTTGTAAAGAAAATATTCTGTACATTTTTTTATGATTTGTTCAGTGAGAATGCAAATTTCAGAATAATTTATGCAGCAATGCCGACGTTGCTTTTCAAAGCCTGGGCCCAGCTTTCCTGAGGCCAGCGCATAAGCAAACGAATATACACGAAAATCAAGATGATAAAATAATCAAATATTATTAAAATAGGATCCGATAAAAAATTAAAAAGATGAAATTTTTTTGATTTGATCGGTTCAATATGATTTGATCGAATTTTTTAAATAATATTATTTTTAAAATTTTATATAAATATTATAAAATTATAAATATATAAAAAATAATTTAAAAAATATACTTATCATCAAAACATTAATAATAAAATAATATTTTTAAGTTATTTACTATTTATAATAAATATTTAAGATAAATATAATAAAAAATTATAAATTTTCAATAATATTCTTCAATTATAAATTATAATTTTTATTTTATTCAAAGTAAATTTATTAAAATTATTTAAATTTTCATGATTTTATATTTATATTATATTTTTCCACCAAAGAATAATATTATATAGATATTTTTGATAAAAATAATTTTTTTGATTCAAACCATTTTTCTCTTGTTATATCCGATTTTGGTTTGATTTTCACATATTTATACTGTTTTTATTCGGTTCATACTGATTTCTTATGATTTTTTACCAATTTGATTTTTAGTTATCGAACCAACCGGATCAGCAGCCGATTCGTGATTAAACCGATCTGATCAATCAGTCTGATATGATTTTAATAACATTGGATAAAGTATAATTTTATGATCTACTGATACACGTCTACGTTCCATCAATCACTTATCTCGTGTTATATCACCAAACACCTACTACTGATATCCAAGTAGATCACTCAAATGGCTCTTATTGCCTTCTATAAATAACAAACCATTCACACATACACGACTAGTTGAATTCTCAACCTCTTTCTTTATATATTTTTTCAATCCAAATTTCCTACTGATTTAAATTAGGAAGTACTAACGCCCAAACTACTTGGGCTAGCTTTCTTGCAGAACTCAACCTAACAATATCTGATCAGATTTTGCAGGCATTCTCTTCTTGGCATCCATCCGATTCCCCACCAAACGGCCTATCTTTCTTATTAAATTTCATAATTTATCAGTATTCATTCAAAATTTCTATATTTCACAAGAAAGTGTAAAAAAAAAAGGGAGAAATTATTAACCTAAGTCAACTCCACATCTCCATTCATGTATATTTGTATTAATAATGCATTGTCATGTAAGAAAATTTACTTTTACTTTACGAACATGAAATCAATTGCAAAAGTTTTATTATTATTATTATTATTATTATTATTATTTGATTGCTTGGTTCATGAATGGATATAAGTTTAAAAAAGTAAAAATTGATTAAACGTATAATCAATTGACAAGTTAAGACTGTGCAACTAGAGAAATTTTAGTTTCAGGATCATGAATTGGTTGCATTATAATGCATACAAAAAAAAAAAAAATTAGATTGAAAAATCAAAGCAGCTTCATTAGTCTGCCAACTTGTGAATGACTTTTATTCCCACTAATCGAAAGGACCTACATTATTAATCTCGAAGCCAAGTTGTTACTCACAAACATTAATTGATAAGGCTATATTTGATAAGATGTAATAGATTATAATATATTAGGTAATGGAATGAATTAAGAAATGTAATTTAATGTAATAAAATTATGATTATATTACTATATTTGATTACATTATATATTTGATTACATTAGTAATGTAATATAAATACTAATAAATTTTTATATGTAGTTAAAAATATGAGTAAAAAATAGTTAAAAATTTTAAATATATAATGCTTATATATGGCTTGATCAATGATCATAAATTGATTATCAAATTTTTTTTTATCCAATGACTATGATTAATTCACTTGTTCACTTATGATTGATCCATTTTATTTTGTTATCAAATATTTACTAAAATTATTATAAAATTATCCAAAAATATTATTTAGGTTGGTTTTAAAATTTTAGCCTAAAACAAGTTCGTTTCGGTATATTTCAAAGTCCGAAATTAAATTATCAGTCCGAAAGTTAATTTTTTGAATTTATCAAAAAATTAATTTTTCACTTTTAAAAATTTATTTATATTATTTCAAAAGATTCTATGCTATCAGAATAATTTTTTAAAATTTGTAAAATATTTTTTAGCCAATTAAAGTTTTGATCAACTCTTTACAGTTTCGCTATTTATTTTTATTTTTGACTTTTGATAGCCTAAATGAATTCATTTTTACCTCAAATTATATTACCGTACTCATAATAAATAATACTTTCCAGTAGTATAATAAAAATTTTACAATTTTCGACAAATTTCGGACGGTATTATTCATCCCGATCATGTTAAAACTAACATTAAAATAAATTAATTCATGATAAAAATGTATTAATTCATTAAAATAAAAAACTAGCATCAATACTCTAATGTCATGTTAAAAATAATTTATACAATTTTTAAACTCGTAAAAATAATATAATAAAAATACGAAATAAAATTAAAATATTTAAAAATATATTAATAAATATATTCACAAATATATTTATAAATATGATTTAGTTGCATTGTTAAAAATTTGTATATCTTACCAAACATACCTAAATTCTTTATTATATAAACGGATCTTTACGTCAACGGCAAACTTTATTGGAATGCGGCTTTTTTCTGCATAAGAGCACGAATATAACATTTTCCTAACATTCCTTTAAAAAAAAAAAATCTTCATATACAATTAATCTAAGTAAAAATATTTTTTTATGTTATATAAGATTTGTGACTAAAATTATAAATATAATATCATATATGTTAATCAATTAGCACCATTGCAATGTGAAATAAATTATTGGTATTATTATTCAAATCTATAAGGTGCCATAATCTTAATCTCTAACCTTGATCTTCTCATTCTCTTTTGTAGGATAAAATTTTCCATTCAATTTTACAATTCTAAATCCATAGCAACCGCAAGAATATAAATTTGCATCTCATGTGTAGACATTAATACAAAAGATATTCATTTAAAATATCTATGTTGCACATGTAAATCAGTTGTAAAAATTATTATTATTATTATTATTATTATTATTATTATTATTATTAGACAATATATGATTGCTTGGTTTATGAATAGATATATACACAGAAATTTAACAAGTAATAATAAAAAAAAAAGTATAAAACAATAAACAAGTGATTTTGCATTTTACTAGCTAATTAATGCTTCTTCTTAATATTTTCCCAGTATTCCTTCTCTAATATCATCACTTGTCTTGTGATCTTTTCTTTGTTTTGAGAAAAGGATTTAAGGGCAGAAGGATCATAAGGAGGCATATGACATGAAAGTTTAGCTCTAGGTGAAATTACAATCGAGTCCTCCATGAACTTTTTTATAATGCCATTTTCAGAGGATAGCATTGATTCTGGACTAATCTGTGTGGCTCCTTGAGGAATTTTAGGCTTAAATTTCAGGAGTTTTGCATACTCCTTCAACAAGTGAAACATATATGCATATACAAACTCCATTTTCAGATTTTCCGCAACGAATTTGCTTCCTCTCTTGCCTATTGCTTCAGCCTGATTTTCAAAACATTACTAATTTTCAATACCCAATATTAAAAAATTTCTTTTAGCGAATAATTTTACCAGCTATATGCATACACATGCAGATAAAAAGTATGAATAACAATAATAAATAGATCTGTTTAGGATGTTTTTAAAGGAAAATTTTTATCTTGAAATTTTCATATTTTAATTCATAAACTAACTGATAGTAACTTATTGCCATGAAAATTAATTAATTTTTACGATAAGTTTCATATTAAGGCAATGTATTATTCACTCAATCCGCCCATGAGAGCATGCATAGATTTATCTAGGCAAAAAGAATTTTCCATTATTGACTATTACCGCAATACATGTAAACTGAATAACGTAAATGAAAAATAATTGGTAATATGGAGCGATAGAAAAGATGTCAAAGAGATTCTTACCTTAAGAGGGTGTTCATTGCCCCAGTCCACGGCAACTTTGATATCTTTGCAAGTATTATTCTTTGTAATAGGCCAGTAATGCTGCATTGGCACCATACTTCTCATGAAGAAGTCATGGTATTCTGACTCCATGAGCAAAGTCATGGAATCACATGCTATTATATACTTTCCACTCACTGACCATGCTCTTCCTTCTACATAAATTTTGTATCTTTCAAATCACAAATTCAAAATTGTTATCAGCAAGATAATAATAACAATAATAATTTAAACGGGAACTTGGCGTATACCTATGTTTGCATTGCTCTTCTAAATTTGAATTTTTAAATCCTTCTTGTATTTCTTTGGCCCAATCCTGGAGATGGAAAACAAAAATCTCTAAATTTAATTATTACCAATATTTTTGATGTCAGATCTTATATCAATTGATTAAAAACTGAATTTTAAATATGTTTTTCAAAATCATCATATATAAAAAATTTGAATTAATTTCACCTATAATTAATGAATTTACGCTTAATAACGCAAAGATAATTATATAAATTTTTCGTATCGAAATTATCACTGAATTTAATATTATTTTACATAAAAATTATCATGACCAATTTCCGGTAAAAACCAAAATCAAAGTGCTAACGTGGCATGCTACATGTGCACAAGTAAGCTGATGTGACACGCTACTTGTACATAAGTAGCTAACGTGACACGCAACATGGGGACAAATAGCTGTCAGCTGATAATATGGCACACCATGTGTGCACAAGTGGATGACGTGACGTATCACGTTAGCATTTCAGTAACGATGTTCACTAGAAATTGGGTATCATAATTTTTGTACAAAATAATGCAAAATTCAGTGGCAATTTTCACACGAAAAAATTATTTAATTATTTTTGCGCTATTAGACGTAAGTTCAGTGACCATAAATGATATTAATCCTAAAAAATTTATGATTTCCTTTCGACATTAATTAATTGTAATTTTTCTTGGCATAAATTATTTGGTATCAGAAGGCTACCAGCACGACCGATTTGAATTCCTGAGATGCAGACATACTAAGAAATACAAAGCATTGCATTTCGAACAATTAAAAGCGACTGTAATTAAGAAAGAGAGAACTAACCTGTGAATAGAGGCGAGCATTCCAGTCTTGTTTGCGAGAGACATTGCACTCCATCATGTGCATCCTATTTGCACTTACGTAAGGGTTTCCTTTCCAGTAGGCATAGGGTGCCCTCTTCTTCCACTCCATCCTCTTACTCCCATTTATTATTCCTTCGACCATTCTTTCCCATGGTTTTATATTCACCTCAGCCCTACCACATCAATGCTTAACAAATTATTGCTCCATTTATCCAATACAACACGGTTTAGAAAAATACAAAATTCTTATTAACAAATCTAAATAATGTTCAATGAATGTAAATAATTATCCAAATAAAGACTTGATAGTGATCACCAAAATAAAATCTTCTTTAAGAATGCTAGTTATCCCAGGAGGAGGAGTTTCCATAAGATGCAGACCCAAATTATGCTAAAGGTCCCGTCCTTAAAACCAATGTTGGGGAGGAACACTCCACCCAATGGGCTCCCAAGACCTCCTTTTGGCATTTCTACAAACATCTTCCCACGCGAATTAGCATGGACAATGGAATACAATCTTTCAACATATCCTTTCTTTCCACAAAATTCTCAACAAATAGAACTTTATTTCTCTTACTCCATAAACTCCAACAGATTACCCCAAAAATAATTGCCCAGTTAACTGAAGATGTGTTTTGCAGGAAATCTTTAATTTACATACTAATGTAGCAAAATGTGAAAATTCGATAAGTCGAAGATGTGTTTTGCGAAAAAAAGAAAAAGATTGAAATGAGAAAAAAAAAAAAAAAAAAGGCATTACCAACCCCAAAAGGACCAATCAGGGAATATGAGGGCGAGCGCAGAGTGGTTTGCAGAATATTGAAATACAGGTGAAGGCATGGCATTTGGTCTTTCAAAGTCACGTTTTCCGATCAAAGACTCGTCACCGCATCCAAACATGAGCTCTAAGTCCGGCACTCTGCCAGGATACAACTTTAGAAGCTGCAAAATGCCCCATATTGTGAACAAATCCCTTGTCTGATATGCTCCCCTATATTTCTCAATATAAGCTTTCCCATTCAAAACCACCAATCTAAAATTTACAAGTTCTCTTGCTTTTTCTAGTATATTCCTCGAGATTCCTGAACTCTTCCAGGGCCGTAGATCTTCATGGATCCACTGAAAGTAGTGTGGACAAACTTCATCTGGTAATGCCGAACTATGGTTGACTTGGGCCTGGCTTGTGTTAGCTATGGTTTCATTGAAGAACTCTTCTGGGAACTCATCTGGAAACTTGACTCTTGCTTCACTCGTGACAAATTTATTTCTGATTTCACTCTGAAATTCAACAATAATAATAAAAAAATTATATCAAACTTATTTTTTAATCTAAAAAAAGAAAACTTACCATATCAGTGGTGAAAATGAAGAATGCAAAAAGGAGTGTAACGAAGAAAAGGACGATAGAAGCCGAAGCCCATCTCTTTGGTGTAGAAAAGTGTGAAAGAATTTGAAAACTATAAGTATTAGAATCAAGTTCATCGGCCATTATTGGAGATTGTAATACCATAAGCAACAGTATTATCTTCAATACTCAGATATATACATAGACTTTTGTTTTATTTATTTATAATATGGCCATTGGCCTTTCCTTTTTTTTTTAAAAAAAAATATATATATACATTGGCCATTAATTATTGTTATCTCTAATTCGTGATGTCATAAGATGGCTGTCTCTAATTATAAATGAATTTAGCATTATCTAACTTTAAATCAATTGATTTTATAAATTTAAAAAAAAATTGACTAAATACTGAAATATCATAGAATACTCGTCAACTTTTGTTACTTCTGTTTTAATTTCACCTTAAGACAGAATTAAAAAAATTATTAAAAATTTTAATTTTATAAAAAAATATTAGCCATTTTTTTAAATTTCAAGTAAATCGTTTAAATAATTATTATATTATTAAAACTAAATTTATCACCCTATTAAATAAAATGGTAGATAATAAATAAAAATAAATATATAAATTTTTTTCTGAAATTTTGAAAGGAGAGTATAGTATAATAAAGAAACTTGTTACACACAGTTATGTGATGATGAAACCAATAATTAATTTCAGAGTCAAAATTGTGGGACTGAATGAATTTCATTTTCAGGATCATGAACTGGTCGCATAATGCATTCAAAGAATTAGATCTAAAATTCAAAGTAGTCCCAATATTCTACCTACTCCTGAATGACTTTTGGTCCCACTAATGGAAAGGATCCACAGTATTAATTTCACTCACAAAACTAATTGCTGAATTCGACTTTCAGCCCCAAACTTTAAACTTTATTTCGATTTAGCTTTTTTCTTCATAACTGCATGAATAAAATTTTCCTAACAAATAATTAGTCTAAGTAAAAATATATTTTTTTATAATATATAAGATTTGTGAAAGGACTAAAGTTATAAATACACACAAAAAAAAGGCCATTTCTATGCAAAATAAATTAATGGTAGTATTAATTAACTTCATAAAGTGACATAATTTTAATATTCTGATAATATTGATTGCTCAACAGAGTTTAAAGGAGTAAAATATAAAAAAATATAAGACAATTTATGAATGATTTTGCATTTCGCTAATGTACCTTTTTAATATTTTTCCCAATACTCCTTCCCCCACATCATCACTTGCCTTGTGATATTTTCTTTATTTTGAACAAAGGATTTAAGGACAAAAGGATCATAAGAAGGCATATTGCACGGAAACTTAGCACTAGGAGAAAATACTGTTGAGTCCTCCATGAACTTTCTTCTAATGCCATTTTGAGAGCATAGCATTGATTCTGGACAGACCTGTCTGCCTCCTTGAGGAATTGTAGGCTTAAATTTCAGGAGTTTTGCATACTCATTCAACAAGTGAAACATATATGCATATACATATTCCATTTTCAGATTTTCCTTAACGAATTTGCTTCCTCCCTTGCCTATTGCTTCCGCCTGATTTTCAAGACATCACTACATTTCAATACTTATATTATATACATGCAGATGAAACGGATGAATAAATTAATATAATCACAGTTTATGCAGGATATTTTTCATAGCAAATTCTCATCTAGACAATTTCTTATTTTTATTCAGGAAGGAGACTGAAGTTAACTTCTTGCCATGGAAGAAATATTTTTTACAATCAGTTTCATATTATAAACTTCCATCATTGAGTATACTGCAATATATGTAAATTGAATAAAATGAAGTATTTATTAAATTTTGGTAGAAGGGTTATTTGTTATTTATATTGATCCACAAATTTATTTATAAAAAAGATGTAAAAGGGATAGTTGGCATGCAGTATACCTTAAGAGGGTGTTTATTGGCCCAGTCGACAGCAAATTTGATGTCTTTGCATGTATTTTTCTTACTAATAGGCCAATAATGCTGCATTGGAACCATACTTCTCATGAAGAAATCATAGTATTCTGGCTCTATGAGCAAAGTCACGGAATCACATGCTAATATATACTTTCCACTCACTGACCATGCTCTTCCTTCTACATAAATTTTGTATCTTTCAAATCACAAATTCAAAATTTCTATCAGCGAGATAACAATAATAATAAGAAAATTTAAACGTGGGCTTGGTATATACCTATGTTTGCATTGGTCTTCCAAATTGGAATTTTTATACCCTTGTCTTATTTCTTTGCGCCAGTCCTGGAGATAGACAACAAATTCATTGCCAATATTTTTTGATATAGGATCAGATACTGGTCGATTAAATTTGGATTCTAAACCAAATTTTTTAAATCATCATATATATAAATTTCTGATATGGAAACGATTTCAACAGTAGTTAATTATACCTTTTTTTGGTGTAAATCATTTGGTATGGATAATTTTAATTCTTGCCGAACATACATAATGTAAAAAGAGAGAGAACTAGCCTGTAAATAGAGGCGAGCATTCCAGTCTTGGTTGTGAGAGACATTGCACTTCATAAAATGTATCCTATTTAGACTTACGTTAGGGTTTCCTTTCCAATAGGCGTAAGGTGCCCTTTTCTTCCATTTCATCCTCTTGCTCCCTTTTCTTACTCCTTCCAACATTCTTTCCCATGGTTTTATATTTAGCTCAGCCCTACCACATCCGTGCTAAACAACTTATTAGTATTATAATTTATTCCTCCATTCATCTACTAAAACTTTGTTTGGAAAATAAAAATTTATAAATTATAAAATTTTTCTTAATAAATCTCTCTTGCAATCTGAAAAATTAAAAGTTTGAGAATTGGAAGATGTTTTTGCCAAAAAAAAAAAAAAAAAAGAAAGTGAAATGAGAAAAATAAGTCATTACCAACCCCAGAAGGACCAATCAGGGAATATGATGGTCATTGCAGAGTGGTGTCCAGAATATTGAAATACAGGTGGCGACGTGGCATTGGGTCCTTGATAGTCACGTTTTCTTATCACAGGGACGTCATCACATCCAAACATGAGCTCTAAGTCTGGTACTCTGCCAGGGTACAACCTTAGAAGCTGCAGAATGCCCCATACTGTAAACAAATCCCTTGTCTGATATGCTTTCCTGTATTTCTCAATATAAACTTTCCCATCCATGATCGCCAATTTGAAATTCGCAAGCTCCCTTGCTTTTTCTAGTGTATTCCTCGAGATTCCGGAACTCTTCCAAGGCCGTAGATCTTCATGGATCCACCGAAAGTAGTGTGGACAAACTTCTTCTGATAACTCACTGGGTTCAAATGTGATAGGATAATTGACCTTGCATGTTTTGGCTATGGTTTCATTGGAGCACTTTACTTGGAACTCATTTGGAAATTTGAGTACTCTTGATTCACTCGTAACAAATTTATTTCTGATTTCATTCTGAAATCCAACAACAATTAAACAAAGTTATATCACACTTTTTTTAATATGAAATTTGACAAGAAGAAAAAGAGGAAAACTTACAATATCAACGATGAAAATGGAGGATGCAACAAGGAGTGTAATGAAGATAAGGAAGACAGAAGCCGAAGCCCATCTATTTGCCGGAGAAAAGTGTGAAAGTATTTGAACATTATGAGAATTAAAATCAAGTTTATCTGCCATTATTGGAGATTATGATATCAGAAACAACCTACAAACCATATAAATTTATATCATTCAATTCGTAGATATTTAACACTATAACATGGTATTATATTTAATACTCAGCTATATGGAGCTTTATTTTATTTATAGTATGACCATAGTTGTTCGTTTGTGGAGAATCACAACTCTGAGGGAAACATAATAGATATTCATTCTTTATATATTTGGTTATTATATGTAAGGAAAGTTGCTATACACACCCGTGTCATGACCAAAGCAACCATTGTAAAAAGTAATTTCTATTACTATTATTTTATTTATAAAATAAAATAAAATAACATACAATATATTATTTGCTCAATCTATAAAATAATGTGGTAAATTTTTTTGATTCTATCATATATAAATTATTATCGTAAAAAATTAAGTTATACCTTGCTTCAAAAATTTTCTGAGGTTTAAGAAGTTTATGAATTAAATCAATTCAATGATAAATTGCTTTGAATTGATTCATGAATTTATTTATACTCTTGCTTTGTATAATTAATTACTGTTATTTGTGGATTGATTTATACAAGGACATCCAAGACCTTTCCATATACTGTTCCATTCCATATCAAGAACAATCGAATTATACCCTCTTAAGAAATATTTAGAATTTGTTCACTTACAGAAAATTATTCTAATTTTTGAGAAAATTTTTTCACATAAAACATAAAATAAAGATCATATTTATTTTACGTCAATTTTCTAAAATAGAAAACAGAAAATAAATTTTTCAGTTTTCCAAAATAAAAAAGAGATTGAAAAACTAATAAAAAATATTTTTCAAATTTTCTAAATAATATTAACACACACACACACACACATATATATATATATATGTATATTTTTGTATGTGCATACATGCATAAGTATATGCATGTGCATGTATATGTAGTATATGCATACATACGTACATATGGATATGTATATACACACATACATATATACATACACATACATATGCATATGTATATGTATACATACATATGTATACGTGTGTATATATATATGTGCATATATACACATATATATGCATATACATTCATATATGTATATATACATGCATGTATGTATGTATGCACATACATGTATATATATATCTATCTATCTATATACATACACATATAAATATGTATTTATGTATATACATATATGCATATGCACATGCATACACATATATATTCAAATATATGTATCTGTATGTGCAAATATACATACATATGTATATGTATGTGCATGTGTATGTATGTACATATATATGTATGCATAAATACATGTGTATGTATATGCATATATTCACATACATATACATATACATATGTATATATGCACATATATATACATATGTATATATACATACATACATATATATATATATGTGTGTGTGTGTGTGTGTGTGTTTGTGTACACATACTTATACATGTATGTGTGTGTATATATACATATGCACAAAAATACTCCAATTTTTTATTTATTATTAAAAAACGCATTTTTTAAATTTTTTATAAAAAATAAATACTCAAAATTTTTAAAAAAATAAAAAAACAAAAAATTATTTTCTATAAGTAAACATACACTTAATTTCCTCCTATATACTCCATTCCTAGTAAATAAATTCGTTCACTGAATAAAAATCATTACCTAGGCTATTTCTTTTTTGGCGATTTTCTAGAAAGACCGTATCTTAAATACTGAATTGCTAATTAGGTAACAGCCAGCTCGCATCGTGAATATCGTCGGCATGATGAAAATTGGATTTCTATTGAAGTATATGTAATCCTTTCTAAATTATAATATTCATTTAGAAAATTAATAATAAATATTTATAAATATAACAAAAGATCGTCTGAAAAAAATAAAAGTACATTTATTCATTTAAAATATTTACAATATAAAGTTTTGATCATGCAAACTACCGGTTGAAAAATAATTTGTTTATAGATAAATTATCTAAGAGAATAATGGTCTTCTAATTAATAATATCAGGAAAGACCGCACATAATGTATGACCTTAGTTTCGCCATTAATAAACCATGATTAATGAATTTAGCAAGTGGCATGCATGTTGTGTGCCATTCCTTCTCTACCAGAAATTGATAGCTCAAAAGCCTTGCTTCTCCTATCGATGAAGATGATCTCAAAAGCTTACTTACCTGGACCCTTCTTTTTTCCTTCCACTTTTCACGAAGTTAGTTAGATAATGTCACATAAAAAAAAGTCAAATTATCTTATTTATGTAACATGCGATCTTTCTTTTTTTTTTTTTTTAGAAATATATCATTTGATTACTGGCTTAGTTTATGGATAATTTCAATATTAGTATGCTCTTTTTCTTTTCTCAGGTAGTTAAAACTGACGAAATTTTTAATCTCAACTCTCACTATTAATCTAGTACACTTGATTTTTTGATAAAATATCAAGAAGTCAATCTAGGTTCGTTGTATACCTTTTCAAGATTTCGATGACATGTGAGATTTTCTTCAGAGCATTTTATTTGAATTATTCTGCAATTCAGTTTGATATTTGAAGTGAAAAATTAAAAACTGTAGAAATATATGAAAAGAAAAACATGTAATGTAAATACTCCCTCCATTTATCACTTTTTAGTAAAATTCAATTTATATTTATCTGTTATTTTTAGATTTTTAATGTAATTTAATTTACTTTTTTAATTTATTTTTCTTTTCCAATAAAATTACAATCAATTAGATTTGATAATTCAATATTAATTATGCAATTTAATATTAAATTTAAATTTATTTATTATTTTTTAATTCAAGTGAAAATAATAAAAATAACTTATTAAAAAAAAAAAGGAGAGTAGTATTTAAGGAAACCACGTACCTGGACCGGGTCCATGAGAGAAATAGCGGACCAAGCCGATTATATTTTTAGCATTAGAAATCGTAAAGTACTCTTTCATCGTTCTTCTATTTCAGTTCTATTTATGGACTCCAGTGCTATTTTTTACCCATAAAAAAGCCTTAATGAACTGTGCCTAAGTTGAACTGAAATAGAATAATGCTGAGACTAACCTTCCAATTTCACCACCATTGGAAAGTTTGAATGCTTGAGGACAAGAGTTATTTCTTCAACAAACAAGTTGTTTATGGATAGACAGCTCTTTTGTAAGATCATAACAAGTTTATCAACGTAGTGAGCTCAGCCTTCAAACTAAAAGTCTAATGGTTAAGTTGTATTGGAAGTAGCAAAGGTTGAATATGACGTACCTCACTACCTCAACATGGAGAATGCCTCCAAGTCCAATGGTTTCAATGGCCAATTGTTAAAAGGTGGTCTTCCTTTAAAAGTTTTTGACGTCAAACTGTATGCCTCGGCATTATTCTGCAAAGAAATTTAACAAATTATGTTAGTAAGACAGCAAACTTTACATGCCCTCACAATTATTACAGGTCATTTGTGCAGAATTAGTATTAGATAAGATGGCCATCCATTCACAGCTAGGTTTTCTCATCAGATTAATTGAAGCTTCCAAAAATATTCAATATGTAACAACGCCATATAACCTTGAGTTCTCGATAAGTAATCTTCTTAGTTGAACCTTCTTGCTGCAAATCCATCCTCAGTGTCACAAAAATATCCATTAATCGCCTTCTAAAACCAAAAGGATAGGTTAAGTGTAGATTATCTTTCTTCCCTAAAAAAGAAACAATAATTATCGAAAAATAAAATCATATGGACATCAATTAATTTCACATGCCACATGTAAATTTTTTTCAGCATATTGCTCAACTTACTTGCAAAGAGATGACTCGGTAGATGGAGAAACTGCTCCTTTAGTAGAGGAGCCCTGTTTTCTCCCTGTAGTCCCAAGAACAACTTCATGCAAGCCAGACTTATTCCAACATATAGAATATCTGTTGATAAAAGAATAGAGAATGCTGCAATAAACAAACAGTACTAATATAATTTATGCAACTGGAATTGGAAAACTTGCTTTACCCGCAAGTTAAAGTGGCTAAAGCAGTATCAGCATGTTGAAATTCCTTGGGTGGCACAGGCGCTGCAAAAAAAAGTGGTTGCAAGTGACAGGGAAAAAAAGAAGGAGAAGAAGAATTAGAACCCTGCTCACTTTCCATAGCTTTGAAGATTCTAAGTACTTTACAAAACCTTGTTTACTTGAAAGGGGATAATCAATTCATTTGATGGTAGTGAGATTCGATCATACAAAGATTGTTGTAAGTGGGTCTCCAAATGAAAATGTTCAAAACTACTACTAGGGGATTGTGCAACAGTAATTGATGAAAGATAAACAGGTTCCAGGAAGTATGAAAGCAGTGCTCCTGAAATAAGAGGGATAAATTCATATTAATTTATGGAGATATTCGATAAAGTCAGGAAGACAGTTGAAATGTTATGTGATCATGTATGCTGATGCATGTCTATGGAAACTTCGCATGAGTAACGGATGATACAGAGTGCACACATAATGATGGACTAATACATAAAAATCAAAATAGGCATGATTACTTCCACTTCAGCAACTTAAGAATGCCATTTGATAAAAAAGATTAAATTAAATTGCATTCAGTAACTTCATTAGTTAGCATAACTGTCATCGACTAGCAATCCAAGCATAACTGGGTAAATATTGATAGCAAATACTAAACCTTGAACTCCAAGAACATTCCAACAAGTGATCTTGTCAGAACAGCTAACTGACAATGTTGTATCACCACGACCTGGCTTCCTCTGAACCATGCCTCCTTGTTGTGAACCATTAGCTGAAATTACACTCATTAATAGTGAAAATTTAAAGATTTCTTGATGTCAACACCAATAAGGATTCTTTGTTAATAATCACAAAGAGTAACATGAGAAAGTTAAAAAGCAGGAAGCAAGATAGAGAGAGACAGGGAGGTCTGGAACGGGAAAGACCTTGAAAGAGCTTGCTTTTTAGGCTTGATATTCAACATAGAAGAAATAATTGTTATTTAAGAAGTGGTGATCTAGAGGCATTGAAAATTTTGGGTGAGAATAAGTTGATAACTAAATTCATATAAGAATTTCGGTCAGGATGGCAATTATGGAACAAAGTCCAAGCCTATCCGATGAACGTGAGAAAATGAAAACAACATAGAAAGCAAGAATCGAATGGGGAAATCAAATGAACTAACCATAAGCTATTGAAGAAAGAATATTATTTAGGTGGATGGTAGGAAGGAGGTGAAATCCATTTAATATCCTTTCGTACCATTTTTCTCTTTTGCAGCCTCCAAAAGCTCGTCTGTGGAAGCATTAAACTTTTCCAAGGCCAGAGTTGAATCCCCTTCTGTTGGAAAGGCGTTTCTCATAGACAATAATAGTGAACTGGCAGAAGCATCCCCACCTAACAAAGCCAATTAGAAGATAATAATATAGAATCACTATCATTCCCATAGTGCATAACAAAAGTAAATTCTAAACTGATGCAGAAATCAAACAATACTCATTTAATTATGATAAAATCTCCAAGAATTACATGGCAACTGTGATATGTACAGATGCAAATGCCAACCCTCTCTTAGTTTGAACTTCCGCCGTCTAGTACCACCTTCTTCCAACTGAAAAAGGCAGTGTTTGGCATCCTCATTATCCGTAAAGCGTTGAACCTCTGTATAGAAAAACCTAGTTTGATTTCAAAACTAGTTAAGTAATGGCATCAAGGCCACCGTTAAAATAAGCATCATATAACACTATAAAACACTATCCTTAATAAAGCTCTTCGTGCGATCATTTCAGCGTGCGAATCATTAACAATGTCACCACGCGAGCTCAAGTGCGAGCGCCCAATACATTTTGTCCCTGTGCCTAACAATATGACTTCCAAACCTGAAAATGGAAACAATAATTATCCATATTAATTTACATGTAATAGACAAGTTTTTGCACATCGAAGCGAGAAAGTAGCGAATAGAGTAGGGTTTGGAGATGAGAGAGTGACCATGAGAAGGATAAGAAATGAGAAACGAGGCCAAGACAGTGACTTCGCGTCCCTGAGGCTTTCCTTTCTTAGGAAGAGAATTGTATAGAGAAATCACCTTCTCTGATACCTTCTTTCCCCATTGTTTCTCTGCCCAACAGCCACACTCCATTGCTTCGATTCAGCGAGTGATCAGTGGCGGTGGACCTCTGTACTTCATTGACCTTTAGAAATTAGAACTAAAGGGCACTGAAACGACGTCACTTCAGTAAATCGAACCTGAACGCCGCCGTTTTATCCCGTCAAACTTTTCCACAAGAACGCTGACTTTTTCATTTTTTTCCCTATATTGGACTGATTCTATTGGAGTGATTTATGATAACTTGAAATTTAACCACAACAAAAAAAAAAATAATAATAATAATAATTCCCAAATATAAAAAATAAAAAAATATTTCGACATTATGAAATTCCCTAATTTAAATATTTTTTTAGCACGGAAACATAAAACGTTTCAGAATATTTTTGTCAAAAAAATATATAGGTGCTTTTTATATTCTAAATTAATATTAATTTCAAATAACAAACTATTAAATTCGTGGTATTGTGTTTTAAAATGCACTAATATTTCCCGATTATACTTAGAATATTTTATACAATAAGGTCTATCATCAGGAGGCCGTGAGGCCCACAAAGGCCCCTACAAAATCAGTTGGCTAGACATGAAAAATAAAGCTGTCCGATTAGACGTGATCTCTTCCTGATACAATATTATTGTCTGACATACGTCACTGTTAAATCATCATTACTTATACAATAGGTCATACCTGGGTCAAATTAGATTAACTATTCAGAAATACTGTTCAAATTTCATCGAACTCTATAAATTACAGGTTCATTTCTATAAAATACGTAATTCTTCTTCTTCTTCTTCTTCTTCTTCTCTCTCTCTCTCTCTCTCTCTCTCTCTCTCTCTCTCTCTCTCTCTCTCTCTCTCTATATATATATATATATATATATATATATATATATGCTTTTCTTTTAATTGTTAATTTAAGTATCGGAGTGCTAATATCTGGTACAACCGTATAAATGCCTTTTGCATAAAATATATTCTTCAATCCGATTGAACGAGTAAACAAAAAAGGAACAATTGGCAACGCTCAGGTAACCTTTCATTTTGTAAAAAATATATAGTTAACTTGCGGAAATGAAAAATGTAACAGAAAATCAAGATGGTTGAATATCAAGAGCCTAAGTCAAGTAAAACAACACACAACAAACGTAACCAGAAAGCGTCAAATAAATAGATAAGAAAAACAAAATTTGAAATATTATTTGTAGGAAGGCATCTTTAATTTTTCGATCAACATAACATTCCGATTGAAATAATTAAAACATCAGTCTTTCAATTAATTTTTCGATCAACGTAATATTCCGATCAAAATAATTAAAATGTTAGTCTTTCGATTAATTTCTCGTTCGACGTAATATCTAGATCGAAATAATTGAAATGTTAGTCTTTCGATTGAATGTGACCTCTTTCTGATATGATGTGGTTGTCTTACATATGTCACTGTCAAATTGTCATTATCTATCCAATAAGTCATATATGTCTCAAAGTAAATTAACTATTCAAATATATTGTTCAAGCTTCATCGAGTTCTATAAATAACAGGTTCATTTCCATAAAATATGGACTTCTTCTCTTTTTAAGAGTTTTTTTTACAATTATTAATTTAAGTATTAGAGTATCAACGTCTAGTACAGTTGGGCAAATGCTTTTTGTAGGAAATATATTCTTCAGCCCGATCAAAACTCATTTTCTAGTCCGTCGAGACTCTCTATCTTTTTTATAAATGAACTTATCTATTTTTTATGAAAATTTGTGATTTATCATCTTTTCATACCGTAAGTTTTTTATTGTTAATTGTGTAAATTGTAAAAGTAAGAATAAAGTGTATGATTTAACATCCGGAATTTGTTTTTCACCTAAACAACATCAAATTGCGGAAATATAAATTCATGCATGCCAGCACAGAGAACAACTTTTTCTCAACTCTTCAAATGATTTTCATTTTTTTTTATACCAGTAAGATATGATTACAGCTGCAAATAAGAAAAAGTAATAATAAAATGCCAGGAAAAACCAAATCATTAACGTTCTTATGACGACGAGCGCTCTTTACACAAATATTAAAATAGAATAATTAGCTTAGCTTATTAATCAAGCAAGAGAAGGCAAATGGAATTATGGGACAGCCCACCTACAGAACCCATCATGGAAGCCTTTCACTAATGTTATTAAAATCGGATCGAATAAATAATTGATAAAATTGATGGTTCGTAATTTAACCGATTCAATTAAATTTAATTAATTTTTTTTTATTTTTAAAATATTATCAATTATTATAATTTTTTAAATATTATTGTATAAAAATTTTAAAAAAATATTAATCAAATATTAAATATATATTACAAATATCTTAATAATAAATTACAAAATATAATTTCAATTTTATTATTATAAGTAATTAATTATAAATTTATTAATATCATATGTTAAAAACATAAAAATACAATAATATCATGAAAAAAAATTACATGAAGTACTAATAAAGTAAACACAAAAAAATATTAACCCTGCATGTATTAGTATAATTATATTTAATTATAATAAATTTAAATAGATAATAAATATATTAAATTATTAAGTAATATTTTTATAATTTAAAATACCAATTTTTTTAAATAAATAAATAATAAAAATTAAAAAAAATATATATATATATTAAATTTTCATTATTTATTTATTTTGAAAAAATTAGTATTTTAAATTCTAAAGATATTATTTAATAATTTAATATACTATTACAATGAACAAAATAGATAATAAGTATATTAAATTATTAAGTGATATATTTAAAATTTAAAATACTAATTTTTTCAACTAAATAAATAATGAAAATTTTATATATATATATATATATATATATATATATATATATATATATATATATATATATATATATATATATATATATATATGATTACAATGAATCAAATATATAATAAATATATTAAATTATTAAGTGATATATTTAGAATTTAAAATATTAATTTTTTCAAATAAATAAATAACGAAAATATATATATGTGTGTGTGTGGACGGGTGAAAATATAAAAAAAATATGATTTTTTACACTTTTTAACCAAAAACTTAATTTTATCCGATATTTTTTGGTTTTAAATAGTTGAACCAATTGATTGGTCTGTCAATTTATGATTAAACCAACCATTTTAATCCGGTTTTAATAACATTGCCTTTCACAACGCATAAACAGTATCTCAGATAATTAGGCTTTTTGCTTCCGAATAATTTGCCAGCTATCCAATTTGGCCATAACAATAAGCCAATCCACCGCATGACAGCTATAAAACCACCGCCAAATATGCGGCTTTCTCTACAGCTCATATGCTAGTTCATGCACAAGCCATGAGGACGTGGCTTCAAACCTCCAATTTTCACAATCTTAACTTATTATTTTCACTTCAACTGTTGTCCCTGAATTTTGTATTTTTGAACATTTATACCCAAATAAATTTTATTGAAGTTGCCACGTCATTGAAAAACAATTAATAGATGGTCAAAAAATTATTGTAATGTTATAATTACAAAGTGCAAAATCAACTTTTACATTCCAAATTCACCAATTAATGAGACACTTTCCATGTAAAGCCAATGTTACTATTGCTGCTTTGCACTTTGCCCAGCTAATCTTTGGGCGGGCCAATGTGATCTAGGGGTGTTCATCGGGCGGGTTCGGGTGAACCCGACCCGAACCCGAACAACCCGAAACCCGAATTATCCATAATATTCCAATCCTACCCTACCCTACTAATATTTCGGGCCCCGCCCGAATAACCCGCATAAATTTCGGGCCCCGCCCGAACAACCCGAATTTATTTTTTTATTTTTAAAATTTTTTTTTATTTTATTTAAAATAATTTAAAATAAAATTCGGGTCGGTTCGGGTCGGGTTGCCCCGACCCGAACTTGCCCCATTTACCAAAACGCACCGTTTTGGGATAAAAAAACTCCTTTTCGGGTTGTTCGGGTTAATGAGGGTTTAACCCGAACAACCCGAATTTTCCAACCCTACCCGACCCTAATAACCCTACCCGAATTCCTTGTTCGGGTCGGGTTGTTCGGGTTGTTCGGGTCGGTGCGGGTTTTGAACACCCCTAATGTGATCAGTAGCGACATTATCCAACGTCGTCGTATTAGTGAATGCCGACACTATGATTTCTTTTGTCCGTTTTACCTGTCGGTATCAAAATAATTATACCACGCACGAGACGCGGGTACTCCCCCAAATCACCCCTCTCTATTACCGTAAGATCAATCAATTATGGTCAAAGTAATTAAAAGGAAGGGTAACAAAACCAGATCATGTGGGTCCTATAAAGCAATCCCATCCATATGCGACGCACGTTAGTTGGCACTATAAAATGCTCTCACCCATTTTATCGTCGTTGCTAAAATTAGTCATAACGATTTCGGAGTGAGGAGCCCGTGTTTGGAGGCAAATGATGGCAGAGAAGGAAGCTAAAAACTTGGAAGCTGAATCGCTGGTGACTGCTACTCCGGCACCAGCGGAGGAGAAGGCTGCGGTTCCACCGCCGTCTGAAGAGAAGCATGAGGAATCCAAAGCTCTAGCTGTTGTCGAGAGTAAGCTCTCTCATCTTAATTTCTTATTCTGAAACTAAGAAAGCAGATGATTTTTTCTTTTAGCTTTGAAGGTATTAAGCAAAAGGATAATCTCATTATTTTACAAGAAATTTTGGCGTTTAATGACCGATTAATCTATTAATCTACGAGAATCATCTCATTAGTTGCTTTCAAAATCTATTTCCTTCCAGGGTGTTCTTCCAACTCAGGAATATTCTTCATAATTTAATTTAAATTTCTAATTATAATTACGTAGCTGTACAGATAATGTTCTGTTTTTCAGGATTAATTTGGATCACAAATCAGTTAATTTTGAATTCAAAATTTGAACAAAAACTCGTTTTACTCATATTTCGGATTTTTGGTTTGATAATAGAATTTAGAATTGCAAAGTTAAAATAGAAGAATTTCAATATATTATTATTTCCTGTAGAAATAGTTTGGTTGGATAATGGGATAGAAAGTATTTATAATTAAAATTGAAATTGTCCCTACTTAGCATAATGGCATCAAAGGAGGAACCTATTGGCCCCATATCATTTATATCACAACTGCTATGGATAGCAAGAGGGTCGTTTTCATTCTTGCTTTATTATCATTATTATTATTATTATTAAGCTTCGTAATTCAAAGTTTAACCATGCTAGTTTCACTTTCCCATATTTTATAAATACCAAAGTGCACCAAATCTAACTCCAATTTTCTATATATTCCCTTCATTGGGTAAGGCCCAAACAGTTGCAATTTATTATAATTTATGAAAAAAATTCATAGAATCTATATGCATCTTCTGTGTCATAAATGTAGTAGCAACACTTAATCCTTAACTTCCTGTTCTTGACAGAGGTTCCCGAACACGATCCAAAGAAGTCATCGTTAGGGGGATCACTTGACAGAGGTGAAATGTTTAGCTTCCATCTTCTATAAACATGCCATGCCGGCTACTTTTAAACAATAAAATTAGACTGCCTCTAAAAGTTTCTCCAGGATTTTATTTAAATTTATGTTTTCTTGGGATTTTAATTTTGTACATGCCAGAATAAAGTTTATTAACTACATATAGTGCATAAAAAATAACAAATGGTTTGATGTTGCATTTTTCAGATGTGGCTCTTGCAGAAGTTGAAAAGGAAAAGAGAAATTCCTTTGTTAAGGCATGGGAAGAGAGCGAGAAAACTAAAGCAGAGAATAAGTAAGCAATTATCTTATCTATCCTCTTTGTTTATTCCCATGCAGCTCAAACAAAGGTCTATTTACGAACCAGTTCAATTTCTTACATGGTAGTATTGGCTCGGTTTTTATGAATAAATGCATGGATCGGGTCTAGGAAAGAAATTGTTTTTAGTAACTATGTAAGCTAATACTACTGAGAACAGGGCGCAGAAGAAGCTTTCTGCTGTTATTGCATGGGAGAACAGCAAAAAGGCAGCACTGGAAGCCAAGTTGAGAAAGATTGAGGTAAGGACCTCTTTTTCTGATTTAGCTTCTACACGTAATTTTCAAATTATTATTTTTTTTAAGTGCTTGCATTTGTTTAACATATAAGAGCGATCACTGAATAATTGGCAGGAACAACTGGAGAAGCAAAAGGCAGAGTATGCAGAGAAGATGAAGAACAAAGTAGCATTGATACATAGGCATGCTGAAGAGAAGAGAGCAATGGTTGAAGCCCAACGAGGAGAAGAAATTCTCAAGGCAGAGGAAATGGCAGCAAAATACAGTGCTACCGGTCAAACTCCTAAGAAATTTCTAGGTTGCTTCTAATTAAATCTCCGAGTACATATTTGGAAGTCTTACTCTTGATAGTTTGTATCTTTATTTTTGTTTTTGTTTTGTTCAACTTTGTGCTTTGATTGGTATACTTTTCTTTGTTTGCAGCTTTTATGTATTTATCGCTGAAAAATAATCAAATTTCCATCTTCTTCTTCCCCATGTATGTACATACAACTTCCAAAGCTTTTATGAGTGAAAAGAGTGTGTTATATGGTTTGTAGTACTATCCATATGCACCAGTATTAGCACCGATCAACACCATTTAATAAAAGCCAATAATTTTTTATTCTTATCAAATGGTGGATACAATTAGCACTGGGGTACTCAATCATTAGCCTTCATAACATGATAACAAATTTTCTAAAATCTCTTACCCAAATTATATTATGTAATATTTTTAATCTAAATTAAAATTCATTAATAATGCAAAAAGTATAAACAAATAAAATTAAATTAATAAATTTTGAAATACACAACATGAAATAAATAAAATTATTAAATTATATTTTTAAATTTTTTCGATAAAAATAATAGATAATGCGCGTATAATCTGACTTTCACTGTTAGTTTAATCTATTTGTTATCTATGGAAGAGAATCAGCTGAATCACCTTACGTACAAAAAAGATACCAATTTGACTTTGACTGTTAGTTTAATCTTATTTGTTATCTGTGCATGAGAATTTGCTGAACCACCTTACGTACGAAAAAAAAAACATTTTATTGACAAAACCCTCCACATAGAGAGACAAATATCTCCAGATTTTGATGGCAAACTTTGCATAAAAGAAATTTAGACTGCATTTAGCTTTAGATAGTACAAATAAATAAGACATACAAAAATAGAAATAAAATATAGACAAACATGAAATTTAAATCTGAAATCAAAAATTTCAAATTAAAATAGTAAAAAATTAAGAACAACGAATATAATCTTTTATAAAAGGATAATTACTTAAATACATTTGCATCGCCGCAAAAATAAAAAATTCAACAGTTCAAGTAAATATCATAACAGATCCATACTGGTTTTTAAATTTTCAAAAAAAAAAGTTAAAAATGATAAAAATACATAGAAATTAAAAATATAAAAATGAAAATTAAGGAAAAAATAGGGCTGTCGCTAGAAGATGGATTCACTACCAGCCTCAAATTTAAATAGAAAAGATAAAAAGGGGGTTAGGTTTTGATAAAATTATATTCTATGTATTCATTCACCTCCATTTTGATAAAAAGTAAGAAAAATCTGCAAATTCTTGCATTCAAAGGAGCAACTAAATTTTGTTAAAAACTAATTAAGACATAACCCATTTAATATATATGTTGTATATATAATTAGCAAGGATATAACTAGGGAAATGTTGACACTAACAACCTTTTTACTATACCACCCAAAAAATTCAACTACTTAAGCTTCTGTTGCTTTTCAATTAGTTGTGAAGCTGACAGAACTCAAAATCCTAGCCATAGAGGAGGCTTCCACTCCATTTACAGCGAGAAGTTCTTCACAAATGCATCAAAGAAGAAGTGGCATAGCTATCAACATTCCCTTCCAGGAAGCTCATGTCATTGTTAATTGGGAAATCCAGCAAAAGCTGAAGAGTTGAATCTGAAGAATCCTCCAACTCAATAATAGAGCTTGAAGAATCAGACTTACAGCTCTTGCACTCCATATCATCATTTTGATTGCTTGCAGTCGCAGAACATACTGCTAAATTGTTACTAATATCAGCAGTCAGAGCTGAAGCCGAACCAGAACCACATTTGGTTGATGAAGATGCTTGAGAAGCAGAGCTTTGGCAGCTGGTTTTATGATCTCCATGATATAATTTTCTGAAGGAATCCCCAATTTCAGAATTCCATATCCGGAGAAAGTAATCACAGTCCGTCTTTGTAGGAGTTGTTGGTGGATTGAAAAGTGAAGACTCCCTTGAGAGCCTAGCCTCCGCTTCAAGCCTAGCACTTTCCCATTGAGCCATATGGCGAGTCATAGGGGAAGCTGGTGGATTCATGGATGGACCACAGGTTGATAATGGTTCATGAGTTAGAGGGTCAATTCCCATACAAAGAAGACGCTTTTTCAGGTGTGTGTTCCATAAGTTCTTTATCTCATTATCTGTTCTGCCTGGCAGTTGTGAAGCAATGGCAGCCCACCTGATGAATGTTAAAACATAATAAAGTCTTCACCCTTGTACAAAATTCATAGTTAATTATTCATTTGAATAGCCATTTTTACCTGTTTCCGAGAATGCCATGAAGTTGAATAACAAGCTTCTCTTCCTCAAGCGTAAAAGGACCTCTTTTTATATCTGGCCTAAGATAGTTAGTCCATCTAAGCCTGCAACTCTTCCCACACCTAAGTAGACCTGTGATAAAAGTATTCGATTTCTCTTGTTACTTTACACTTGACAGAAACTTTATCAATCCCAATTTTGGAATATGTACATTCATTCCCCTAAAACCCAAAAATCAGAAACTTTGAACAGAATGTTGAAGTGGGTATGTGATTTGAAAGAATTTGATTAAAATTTCACTGTAATGTAAAGATCATTTGTGGAAACAGGAAAAATAATAGAAAAGGATTAATTGCATCAGTGGTTGGTGATTGAAGATTATAACGTTATTATAAACATCGAAAAATTGAAAATTCGAAGATTAAAAAAATAATTTAATTTTTATTCTGATTCATTATTTAATTAATTAATTTTTTAACGTTATAACTGTTTTTTGGTTTGCATACGATCAATTCAATCAAAAAAAAATTCAGCTTTTTTTTCTATTTAAATTTTTAAATTTTTGGGCATTTATATAATTTTTTTTATTATAGAATAAAAAATAATTATTTTTTCATTATAAATCACAAATTACAGTACAAGAATCATAATTATACTTTCTCCATTTTTTATATATCAATATAATTTAATTTATTTTATTATTATTTTAATAAAATTAAAAATAATCAAATTTAATAATTTAATTTTAATTATATAATTTAATAATAATTTTAAATTTATTTATTATTTTTTAATTCTAACAAAAATCGTAAAAGTAACATGTTAAAAAAAAAGGAATATTATAATATTTAAATTTTAGTGATTAAGGAAGAAATTAATCCGAAAAGAAATCATCATTTGTGGAAATAGGGAAAAACAATAAAAAAGAAAGCAACTTTAGCTTCCAAGAATTAGCAAGTGAAAAAGTAAACCTGCAAGCTTAGGGAGAGAGCGCCAGCTTCCATGGCCATTTTTGTTGATGTAAGAAATAAGAATGTCATCTTCTTCAGGAGTCCACGGGCCTTTCTTCAATCCCTTCTTATAACAACAGGGAGTCCTTCCCATATTCCTGTTTTTGATTTAAAGTAAAACTAAAAAATAAGTTTTAGCATGAATAGATTAGAGGAAAGAGATGAAGGGTTTGAAGAATGAAAGTGAAAAGAGAGAGATATAAATGGTGGGTTTGAGCTTATCCATGGCAATCGAAATTCAGAATTTATTATGGATGGAAAGAAAGGACGATCAGCGAGTTTTAAGCTGGCATTGCAATAAATATACGTATTTATTATTTTATGTGCAGGAAAACTAAGTACATGCTTTTTATTTTTTTTTTTTTGGAGAAGAAGAGAGAAAAAAAACTATGAAAAGCAGTGAAGAAAGTTAATGGAAGATTTGACATTTGGAGATAGAGAGAGAGAGAGTGAGAGCATTAATGGCGGATTCTTTGTAATATTTGTACAGATGAAATACTTATTGGGAAAGAGAAGCGTAATTGCCCCGACAATGACCTATGTTGTACGGATGCTCCACTAGTATTTTTTTTCCTTCGGTTGTATACGTTGGTGTGGAAATTGCAGGAAGATAATTTTATGTAAAAATATAGGAAAAAGACACTTAGTTCTGCATTAGTAGTTATGTTAGTTCTAATGTACACGAAGATCTTGAATTCGGCATACGCTACCAGGGTAGGGTTGGGTTTGTAGTATTCAGATTCAGCCATGTATCTTGCACGAAATTTATAGGTTACCGACAATGATTTTTGGAACACGTAAGTGTCTACTGTGATCCCACGTAATAAATGTCATTTTCTATAATAAATAAAAATATATAGAGAGGATTCAAATGAGACTTTTTTTTAAATAATATATATTTTTTTAAAATATTTACAAAAATAGGATCTTTCATAAAATAATTACAGAAATGAAATTTTTTTTTATGAAAAACATACCTGAAACCGCTGGTCCCACCAGCAGTTTCAGTACATAATTTTCCGTGCATCGATTATTAAATTAATAAATTTTTAATATAATTTAATTTATTTTTTAATTTAATTTAATTTTTTAAATAAAATAAAATATATATCTGCAATAAATTATCTTCCTAATTTCCATTCAATATTAGAAAAATAATATATATATATATATATCCCAAACAGTTTCTTAGTTTGCAAATGCTCCTATCATAAGTAGCATATAATTAATAATTCAACTAAACAATTAAAAGTATTTATAGCAGCCTTTTAGATTTTCATTAAGTCCATTTAATTTTTGAACTAATTAATTCATCATTATAGTTATATCTTTATATAAAAAAACAACAAAATAATAATTTTTTATACGTTTCCAATTTTAATTCAGTTAATATTAATATTAGCAGCTCATCAGATAGGCCATTACGAGGAATTGAAGAAATGAGATTAATTATACCAAGAATTGGTCAACATGTAAAAGTGGGCAAATATCGGTGGCTGTGGATTGATCTGTACAACAGTTTAATTCCAAATCAAAAGGAATAATTTTTTATTACGTGCACCAATCAAACGATATTACTTAGATTAGAGCTTTCAATAAATGTTTAAACTCAGATTTTTGTTGAAGAGTCTCATATCTGGACTGTATCTCAATTAATTAAATTTTTCTATAGTTTGAATTCGAATATAAAATCTCTAATTAAAGATAAATTGACCATAATCATTTCGTCTGAATTTTATAATAGATGAATTCGGCTTAAACTGAATTTTTATTCATTGTCAGTTTTATAATCATAAATTTTTGTTCAGCATAATTATATATTCAACGACACTTAATTAATGCAGAAAAAACAATTAAATATCTTTAATTATAATTTACAATATTTTCACTCCGAAGATCAGATAAACATTGTATTGATTTATGGATGAGAATTCGACAATACATCTTTGAACTTTATCTCCAAGACAACATCCATGGGCTTACATTTTTAAATTTTATTAATTTAATTTATAATAAATTTTAATATATTTATTATATAATATTCGTTCCCACCCAACTGGATGGATGCATATATATATATATATATATATATAATTTTTTTTAATATTGGATGAAAATTGAAATGATAATTTACTGCGGGTATCTATTTAATTTAATTTTATTTTATTTTATTTAAAAAATTAAATTAAATTAAAAATTTACTAATTTACTAATTTAATTAAATTAATTTAATAATAATGTTGAAACAGATTTTATTTTTATAAATATTTTTTTAAAAAATATTATTTTAAAAAATGTCTCAGTTCTAAACTTTATTTTTTGTTTTGTTTTGTTTAGATTGGTCAAAAAGAAAAATGGAAATTCAAAGAACAGACATTGGAATTGAAGTGTAATGAATGTGGTCAAAACAACTGATCACTTGCTGTCTTTTTTTCTTTTCTGTGTGCAATCATATCTTCCTCTTCCTCTCATGGATGGACATGCAGATTAGGAATATGATATGAATCTCATGTTAACATCTTTCCACATGATATCATACAATGCTGCACTACAACAATTAACCTTAATTATTTCCATACTACATGCAGTCCGCTATGTAAATTTTATGTTTTTAATTTTCTGTCTACAACCATATTTGTCTCAATATTATTTCTATCCATATTATCTTAAATCTATCTTTAATACATAGCTAAGCCATCATCGAAATATTTATAAATCTATGAAGTACATGTGCAAACCATACATCTTCATCCAAACTCTCTTATTTTGTCTTCAATATATGCTACATGCAATTTTTTACTGCCTAATATGCTCGTTCCTATCACCATATAACCGACGTTAGGGGATGGACAACTGTAAAAACGACTAACATTAGTCAGGTTGTCAATCGACTGCAAATTTCTTCCTTATATATATATATATATATATATATATATATATATATATATAGCCTAATGTGCAATTTTTTAAAAGTGTCACCTTTAAAATTTACTTGCATGTAATATTCATTCGGATATTTTCAAAAGTATGCAATGTAACTCTTGTCCTAATATTTCTGTCAGTTTGATCGAAAATCATCAGTTAATCACTTACGTTGAATGACATGTGAACATCAAATGACACATTCACGTAGACGATCAACTGACGATTTTCGGTTAAACTGACGAAAATGTTAGGATAAAGGCTACATTACACATTTTTTGAATACATTTAAGAAACATTGCACGCAAGTAAATTTTAGGGGTAATATTATTATTTTTAAAAAAAATTAGGGGTAAAATTGTATATATATATATATATATATATATATATATATATATATATATTACATGTTTTGGAGGGAGAGTGAAATAGTTTAAGAATCATTCAAAAGTTTAAATTCATAAGGGATCATTCATAAAATTCTAATTCTCACTTTTATCTTTTAGACAGTGGACCCTATGCATAATAGGCTATCTTAACATCGATCTCTCCTTGATTGTATAGTATACAAGATGTAGAAATTAAATAAAAAGCAATGAACTGTAACAGTGTGAAGATGTAACAAATGAGGGGGTGAGAAGAAAAGAAAAAGCAGGGACATTATTTGAGGTTTCATTTATGATGTCGGCGAAATGTAAGAACCATTTGGGGAAGTCGGATTGAAGGGATTCAGACCCCACATGTCCTCTGTCTGAATTCAATGCCCTCTTTGCTCATCACTATTATTTTCATTTACTCCTCTCCATTATTTATTTATTTATTTGCTTTTTGGTTTCGCTACTCAAGATCATCATCCCACTAAAGGGAGATTATTATTTATTTCTGTTGCTGTCTTCGAATTAAATTATGGGAAACAAAAGCATATCGCTAAAGCAAGTTATTACTTTAGCATTACAATTTGATTCTCACCTGCAATTTGAATTACTTTGTTCATAAAGATAACAATTTACACTTTTCAGTTTTAACACTTGAAAATGATAGTTTATCTAACCTCTAAAAAGATAAGCATGACACAATAATAATAATAATAATAAATACACAATTAATCAGTCCACAAACACAACCAATAGAGTTTGATCTAATGAAAAGTGCTGCTAGTTTAGATTTTATATAGAAAAATAGCATCCACTTTTTGCAATTAGAAAGTCCACGCAGGCCCAACACGCATAATAAATACAAGAAAATAGACGTTTAAAAAAAAATTTAGCCCAGACACTTGTCTCAAACATCGACGTTGCTTGCCCCTTGGAGCTTCTCTCTCATTCTTGCCTCCTACCCAAATTAGGCAATGCAGCCAAGTATTTTACAGTAACTATTTAGTCTCCATTCTTCATAAATGCATTGTTAGATTACACCTCAGGAAGCATACCATAGAAAGCAATGAACAATCTTCAATCCATCCAGTTCCAATATGTACAGAAATCTGTTGATGCCAGCGGATCAGTTGATAGGCAAAACATGCATGGATTCCAATGCCTTCTTAAATGCATTGGTTAGTCAAATTTTCATGGCAGAAAATCTTTGACAAGAAGCCTGACATCAATTTGATTTACCCCCTTCAAGGTCACATCATTATGACAGTTGTCGTATAAGATATGACCCAACACGAGAAGAAATACATGGTGAAATGAACTGAAAAATAAAACGAACAGCACCATGTCAAAATAGTATTCATTTGTTTTCTTTGTTCTTTTGGAAGTTATTGCCTCTTATTAACTGTGATTAAGACAACAGGAAGAAAGGAGGAGACAATGATGACACACTTCTTTCCACAAAACTAGGGCCTACACTTCAACACTTATAATACCAAGCCGATAATACCAATTACCAAACCAGTCTGTCATGCAAATCAAACACGACACAGAGCTCGACCCGCGATTATATAAACTGTTACTCTAACCTACTATCCTGTTAACGTTTCAGGCTGTGAAAATCCAGAAACAGACAACCATTCCAGAGTTAAACGCATATCGCATTCAAAGTCTTCCGCCAACAACTATTTAATCCATAGAACTCGCCCCTCTGATGCAGATCTCCAATGAACCAACACCTTGGACCCTAAGGAAAAAATAAATAAATAAATTGAATGCCATCAACAGCCGTTGCCACACTGCCAACAAAATATCACATAAGCTATAGTCTAGCATCTGGCAGCATACAACAATAAACCAAAACATCATGTGTTTTGAACTATGCTTTGCAGTTAAGAAAGCTATTTGATTCATAGTGGAACAAAATTAAGATAAAACTGAACACGTTCAATATCCACTGGTTGTAAGGAGATCGAAAACTATCCAGAATCATTAGCACAAATATCCTCTAATGAAAAAAAAAATTAAAAGAACGACAAATACACAATAATGATAAAATTTATCAGCAAACCAACACTACTACACAAATCCAATAATTCCAATGTCTATTAACTTAATTCAAAAGCATTGAAAAGGGTGATTTTGCCCATGGTTCCCAACTGGCTCAATGACTTTATCCCAACTGACAGCATCAAATCAATCATACGACACCATAGGTTGCACAAACGGGCTTTAACATATGAAGTCATCATATCCAATGTTGTCACAGTAAAAACTAATAATCAAAGATATGCATAAGCTCTATCAAAAAATGCAATTAAAAACAATCTACAATGGCAACTTCATTCACAGCACTTACCATTGATGCATCTTTGTGCTACACACCGTTGTTGATAAAGGGCAAGACATCAACCACAAGTTACCGGCAATATATTGCCTGATCAATATGTGGTGGAATTTGCTTAATTTCAGTGCCAAGTTCTTGCTCAATCCTATACCTGCCAAAATAATGAAACGACGAAACTCAGAACACCAATTCTTAGCAACAAAGTCAACACACGGAGGAAACAAACTCACAAGTTGAAGCGGTCCTCATAGGTGATCAAATTCACGGCCAAACCCAGATGCCCAAATCTTCCTGATCGACCAACCTGCATGTCAAGAAAATTCATAAGTATACAAATGACAAATCAAACCATGTTAGTTAGAAGACATCCTTACATACCCTGTGAAGATAAGTTTCAGAATTCTTGGGGAAATCAAAGTTAATAACTACATTAACTGCTTGGATGTCTATACCCCTGGTGAACAAATCTGCAGCATGCATTAAAACTATTAGAACCTCATATAATAGGCATCTTAAACTACTATTTAAAAGAAAATAAAATTATCATTAATTCTTCCATTCTGCATACTGAGTGGAAAACCATCATTCATAATCAGTACCAGTTGTGAATAAAATGGAATTCGACCTAACTCAACCTGAAAAGCTAGCTTGTGAGGTAAGGATTGTCCAAGCCATTATAAAGAGTATTACATTTTTATAATTAGCTGACACGGGATAATGCCAACTATACACTAAAAAGATCAAATTGCATGAACTCAATCTTGAATTGGATCAAAGTCCCACAATGATCAACCATCTAGAGAATATAACCAATCAAGCAGCTGAGAATGATAAAGGTACACATTCAATTTCAAAATAACACGAGACAAAAAGATCAATCAATTGATTACATAGTTGCCAACAGTGCAAGGAGGTGAATAGGATCACAGAGCTAGGAATAAGGTGCAGTCACACCCTGAGAGAGAGAAAAGGCATAAAATAAATAAAAATTCAGAAAAAGATTGTTATAAGATCTAGTCAGTAACAAATTCTCAACATTTAGTCCTACCTACCCAAGTTGATAGCTTGTGATCCAAAATATTAATTTAAAAGACAATACTCTCCAAGAAAAGAAAAACTATAAATGCCTTTTATACATATAAATTCCAAAATTCACTAATCAATTTCAATGTACTCATTTAAGTTACTCTACAATTAAGTAGATTAACTTATTGCCTACATTACAGCAATAATAAAAAAAATCCAGAGAAATAGAGATAAAAGGTCAAAATAAAATGCCTTGAAACAAAGAGAGAAATTTAAGTGTGAAAGGCAGAAACAGAAAGATCAGGCACCGTTAACAATGGGGAAAACAGTGTGATCAGATTCCAGCTACCATGGGGTGACTACAACAGTGTTTTCATCTGCTTTCCGGCTAATTGCCAGAAAGTCGGCACTGGAATTATACTTGATTTGGGGATTGTCCAGAGAGAATGCTATCATTCCCAGGAAAACAAGACCAATTCCCCAGCAAATAGCTAGTTCAAATTACACGCGCATGCCTTTTCAAATGCCTTGCACCAGTAAGAAGTGCACATCCGTTTGAAGGTCATCTACATTTACCCTGCAGAGGAACCAGAACATGCACCCAGCACCTAAGGCACACCTTCAAATACTGTGCTTAGATATTATAAAATCCGAACCTGGAACTGTTCTCGTCCCACCAGCTTGCTTTACCCATAAACATGTTTATCTTGCCCCCCTGTCAAACACAGTTGTAACAACCAACATGCCACAGTTTGCCTATAATTCATCTTTCTATCTGGTGACATCCCCCACACCCCAATCTAAATGCCTCAAGGCATACAGAAGACAATTGCTTTTCATAACTCAAATTAGTGAGATATTTTTTCCACTTTAAAAATCTGAAATTTTCATAATTGAAGAGCAACTTCCAAATTATAACAAAATTTGTAACCCAATTGAAGAGACAAAGTCAAAGGTTCCATTTCATAAAATGGACTTTCGGACAATCAAAGAGACAATTATGACTGTTACCAGGAAACAGGGCTGATGCAATCATGAAAACTATGGCAGCCTAAACCAATTCATGCGATGAAATCAATGGATAAAAATATCATTAAAGTGCTTAAGAAAAAGTAATATACCAGTACAAACAAGATTCCTGCAAGCGCCATTGCGGAAATCATGAAACACTCTGTTACGATGGTCTTGCAACATCTTTGCATGGATATAGAAACAAGAATAGCCAAGCTCTGTTATCTTCTTGGCCAAAAGTTCTACCCGATTCACCGAATTGCAGAAAATGATTGACTGGTTTATTTGAAGCTGCAAATAATCAGAATTGTATCATATCCACAAAGACAAGAAGAAAGCATGCACAAGTACTTTAGTTCTCAGATCAAACCTTAGAGAAAAGTGTGTTTAAACAATGCACTTTCTGTCGTTCTTCAACAAAGGCATAGAATTGCGTAATACCCTTCAGTGTAAGCTCATCCATAAGATTAATGACATAAGGCTTTTGTAAATATCTATCCTTAAAGTCCTTAACAGTGACAGGAAATGTAGCAGAAAACATCAAAATCTGACGAGTTGGAGGAAGAAAACGAATCAGCTGCTCTACAGAAGGTTGAAATTCTGGAGACAAAAGCTTATCAGCCTGAAAGAAAAGATGCAAGCTCAGCTGGTTGACTTTATCAAGCTAAAAAAGCATATTCCGCAATATAAGGGGTTACTCAATCAAGACAAGATAAAAAGGCCAAAAGAATAAAAAGTTACCACCATTTGAGTGATATTACTGCAAAAATTATGTAACAAAAGACAAAAACTGGAACAGCCATCAAAATTCATCAATTGAATCCCACTTCCTAAAAAACTATACAATATAAAACTCATAGAGGGAGCAGAGCTTACCTCATCCATAACAAGCATTGAGCAATCTTTCAAAATGCAAACACCCTTTTTTGCAAGATCTAGTATTCTTCCAGGAGTCCCAACAAGTAAATGGACTGGTTGATATAACCGCATGATGTCATCTTTTAGACTAGTACCCCCAGTGGTAACCATTACTTGAATTTTCAAATGCTTTCCCAGTTCCTTACAAACTTGTGATGTCTGAAGTGCCAACTCCCTTGTCGGGACAAGTATAACAACTGCATGCAAATGCATAAACCGAGTTAAGTCAATGAAGGGCCAACCACCATGTTAGAACAAGTATAACAACTACATGAAAGTACATAATTTTGGTCAAGTCATTTAACTACTTGATCCTCATTACAGAACCATATTCTGACATCCTTGGATTACACCGTGCATCACATGATGCTTTCTTCATAAAGAAAAATTTGCTTTGTAATTACAAGGGATCACTATCACAAAACTTGCACTTTAGTATACCTAGGATTTCGAAAGACCAATAAAACAAAGTTGCATGGAGACTGGGAAAATAGCAAAAATAATGAAATTTAACTGGAAAATAATTAAAACGTGTTAATACTTTCTTCCTTTCTTTTCTAATGAGAAATCAGTAAAAGGTAAATCTGAGATCTCACAAGAGTAATAAAAATTTGCTTTGCAATTACAAGGGATCACTATCACAAAACTTGCACTTTTGTATACCTAGGATTTTGAAAGACCAGTAAAACAAAGTTGCATGGACACTGGAAAAATAGCAAAAATAGTGAAATTTTAACTCGACAACAATGAAAACATGTTAATACTTTCTTCGTTTCTTTTCTAACGCAAAATCAGTAAGAGGTAAATCTGAGATCTCACAAGAGTAATAAAACATATTTTTATAGGGGTAAGAACTTTTTTGGGATGTTACAGAAATGTGTATTCTTGTGATGGGACACTACAGTCAATTTGAATATAATGCTAATAGAGGAAACAAAAGAACCTTTTCAGTGTGTTCCAATATGGATAGATTAACTTCATAAAAGATTCAACATTTTAATTGGTCAAGTCAAATCAAACAAAACCAATCAGCTCACTCACTCTAGTCTGATTTCAATATTATATATATGCATGTATGGACACACACACACACACACTATACAAATATGCTAATAGATGCAAGGTGGACAGGACTTCAAAGATGATGAGGTGATCAAACCTTGAATAACATTGGTATCTTGGTCAATTTTTTCCAAGGCCGGAATGCAAAAGGCTGCTGTTTTTCCGGTCCCATTTTTAGCTCTAGCAAGAATATCGCTACCAGTAAGAGCGATTGGTATGCTTTCTTCTTGAATAGGAGATGGTCTTTCAAACCCCTTCTCATAAATTCCCATAAGCAACTCACGCTTCAAAAAATAGTCTTCAAATTCATTTCCCTTTGTGGCTGTCACATCCTGAAAAACAAATATTGATATTAGATCAAAACACCCTAAAGAAATTGAGATTCGCTGAACCATTGAACAAATGCCACTTGCATAATTCCTTTCATTAGACTACAACTTTCTTACCATTTGTCAACCAACACAACATTGATAAGGCACAAATGCTCCTACTTACATACAGATTATGTCATTCAGTTCATACAATAGAACCACGAATATTTAACAATAATGCAATATCCAACAAGTCAAGAATCCATTGATCTAGTAATGACCATTGAACCTAGGAATAAAAAAAAATATACTAGCCAACAGGAAACAAACAGTAATGGCATACATTGAGTATAAACAAAATACACTCAAATAGGAAATAAGCAGTAAACCATCATGCCAAAAAAAAGGGAAAACAGAAACTCAACTGCAAAAGGAAGTTTTAGAATATCAAAGTAACCAACACAGAGCCTAACTGGATAAGTAATAAAACCATCATTACCTCACAGGCGACATGCACATGACACTAACTGAAGTACTTGCTTTTTTTTTCTTTCTTTTTAAGGATGTTTCTCAAAAGATTCCAAATATCCTACCTCTGTTCTGTAGCGTGTGTCAGGCGGCGGTACCTTCAGTCTTGCCTTCCAATCTTGTGAACTACTCAACACAACAGAAATACTTGTTAAGTAATCAAACTTCAAACATAAGCAACAAATATAATCCATAAGGAACTAATCGGTGCCAAAAGAAGAAACATTTTAGACCTCATAAGGGAAGCAAGCTCAAAGCAATTTTAAGAAAGAAAAAGAATGATAAACTAATTGCACCTTAAGCACTGCAAAACTGAAAATTTAAAAAGAAAAAAAAAAAAAAGAACAAGCTTAAGAGAAATGGAGGAAAAGAGAAGGGAAGGAGTACAAGGCTTCAAAGAAAAGCTGCTATACTAGACGAAAACCATTATTAGCAATATACAACATCAAGCTAACATAAACATATCAATAGACGACTTTTGAAGGCAATAAGAAAAATGCTTGACCAGATTAACATTTCAAACTATCGAAATTTGTAAATGAGATTTTGAAGAAGAAAAAGACAACAAAAACTCATAGGGCACCTTACTACAAGCCTTTAAACAACTCAACAAATCTAACATACAAATCATATTATTGGACCACATGCCAGATCACCACCAGAAACCTTAAAATCCTGAACAAGTTGGTATATTAATTCTACAACATAATATATAAATCAGTGTTTAAATTACTATTAATCCAGGATGATAATTCCAATAATTTCTTAAATTACAGTGTCCTCTATTTTCCCTTTTACGAATAATATAATGATTGAGAAAGATATCTCATTACTCAGCTTTGTTTCATAGAACAGATCTTCTGTGATAATCATTAATCATCGCACATTCCAGGAATCTTAAGTATAAATTTAACAATAACAAATTACAATATAAAACAAAATGACCTGAGACAACAGAATGGCCTTTAGTTTGTCTTGAAATACAAGTTAACTGATATTAGAGCAAAAACACAAGGGAAAATCAAACAAAACCCATCAGAACCAAAACAGGTTTAAAAGCTTTATTCACAACTGCAAAAGCACATCCGATAATGGAACAATGAGCACTGAACCAGCACAAGAGCACCAAAGACAGACCAATCTTTAACCAGATACTTCATAAACTGAATACTTTAATGAATTTTTCATGCAACTGGACTTGACCAATGAATTTGCACTATTTTGAATTAAATTCTATAACTTGCATTTGATGAAAATTTAAGTTCTAAAAAAAAAGTTCAAAATACTGAAGGTGAATTGTTTGGCATATATATGATGATAGAGAGCTAGACTAAATTCACAGCTGCAAAAGCACATCCACTAATGGAATGGTAAGCACTCAACCGGCACAATAGCACTGAAGACAGACCAATCTTCAACCAGATACTTCATACACCATTTCTTCATACGTTTTTTCATGCACTGGACCTGACGAATGAAAATGATTTTGAATTAAATTATATAACCTGCATTTGAAGAAAATATAAGTTCTGGAAAAAGTCCCGAATAAAGGTGAATCGTTTGGCAAACAAATATGACCATATGGAGCTCAACTAGGGAAAAATATCCTAAGCGTCAGTTATTCTTCCTCTATATTTCCCCGAAAATGTTTACATTGCCCGTTTAAATTTCAGCAGCCCTGACGAATTTCTCTTTCCGTCAAACCACAAGACACATGTCACACATCAAGCTTAAACAGAATCACCGAACAAAATGACATGTAAAAAAGACTAACAAAGTCTCTGTGAACATTAGCAAACCACTGGAAGAAAGCTCACAACCACAGGAACACAAGTTTACATTCGTCTATTTAGAATATTTGCATAAGCGAACCTGGAGTCAACGGCCTCAGATTGAACTGTCTTCTCGACCTCGTCAAAGCTGGAATCTCCAGGGGGTAACTGGCCTCTCCTCAACCACTGCTGTTGCAGTTGCTGTTGATGGTGCTGTTGATGTTGTGCATGTTGAAACTGCTGGTGATTCTGCAACATATTTCTTTGCACATACTGCTGATGCGGAACCCTCGACTGAAAACTAGGATTCGCGTTCATTGCTGCGCCTCTCCCAACGCCGATCCCCGGCGGATACCGCCCTCTATTATTGTTATTCATCGCACGCAACTCTAATCCTACCTACCTAGCCGATTGAGACCCAAAATTTGTGCAAAAACCGAGAACTACAGCCTTCAATGGCTACAAAATCAATAGGACTAACAGTATCGCGTTTGACAAATAATCAAAATGCAGGACAGAAAATTTGTACAAAAGACAAGAAATACCAAAACAAAATCTAGGGTTTCTCCACGAGAAAGAACAGCAAATGAAAAGAAACCAGGAGTACCAGGAGAAGTAGCTCAAGTTTTGCACGGAATAAGGTGTAGGGTTTTGTTCTTTTGCTTCTTTGAGGATGACGCCTGCGTTGGAGCCAAATCAAGTTGAAAAATGCCGGAGATCTGAAGTAAGAATGAGAAATTGTGCGACTTCGGACCTTCTCAGTTGAAAATTGGAAGAAGTAGGGTTTTGATTGGGAGTTAGAAGAAAAAGAAATGAGAACTTGAGAGCTGATCCATTGGGTTAGAGGGCTGTTGAGTTTGTGGAAAAGGCGAAGAGAGAGAGGAAAACGTCCTAGGGCATCAAATAAATTCTTTATTATTTGCAATGTTAGCCCCCCAATTCTTTTTATATTGCGTAAATCGCCGACCGTGTGGCTATGTTTTTTCTCAAAATAAAAAGGATTTCGCTGAACGCGGGAGTGGGTATGAACTAATTAATTAATTTATAAATAAAAAAATTAATTAATTTATTAATATTAATTTTTTAAAATTATTAATTAGTTTATTATATTTAGTTAATTAATTTATCGATTTTAATTTAGTTAATTAATATTTTTTTGTTAACAAATAAAATTTATAACATAAAATTATATAAAAAATAAATAAAATTTAATTTAATTTTTAATGTGTAAAATAATTTAATATAAAAATTATGAAATAAACATAATTTACAGACCAAAATTTATATTTTATAAATTAATAGTTAATATTATAAAATAGATTTTATATTTATTGAAAATTACTATGTTTAATTTTAAATCAAATAAAATTTTGAATAATAATGTAATTAAATGCTATTGAATAAAATATGAACATCAATATATGATAAAAAAAATATATATATATATAAAAGTTAATTGGATATTTATATATAAATATTGCTATATAAGTAAAGAGAATAATAATTATATAAATTTAATTTAAAGTATTATACAAATTTTATAGGAAATAAAAAATTAAGGTATAAAAATAAAAATATATTTTAAATATACTTTAAAGTATTATTTTATATAAATTTTAGAGAGAAATAGAAAAAAATTGAATATATATATATATATATATATATATATATATATATATATGAACCGGTAGACTAACTGTTAATCACTGCTTAAAAATTTAAATTGTAACCACTAACAAAAGTGTAAAAATTAAAAATCGTAACGAAATTTATCGGATCAGTAACCATAAAAATCGATTTAATTTCGGATTGATTTTACAATTAAATATATTTTCGATTTTTTTCCACCCCTAGCTAAATGCTAAAAATTCATGTACAAATAAATCAAAATTATAGAATTTCTATATGATAAACTTGAATTTAATAATTCCTCTTTGCGAATAGTTAGGTACCTGAAAATGCTTTTACCATTTTTTTCAAATGAAAATGAAATTAATAAATATCCGAAATTGTATTAAATTTCAGTAGAACAAAAATATATCTTATAAGATAAGCTCCATTTCAAACAATTAGAGGAAGCAGGGATTACATATAATATAATGTTGGGGGTGGAACAGAAAAAACTCAAAAGTATTTCCGAATAATTCGGAATACACAAAGTTTGGGTGGTCTTAAAACAAAAAAAAAAAGATAAAGTACTATTGGATCCTGATTCGTGTTGAGTTTAGATTTAGGCATGGGAAAAACCGGAAAAGAAAAGAAAAAGAAAACTTATTGATGAATATATGGCAGAAAACTGAGAAAAGCAATATAAAATGAAGCACTGTTGCTTCTTTTTCCAACAATAAACAGTGAGGTGGAGAGCTGGTTTAGTTTAATTTGGGTTTGATGAGGCAATGATAACATATATTTAAAGAAAAGTAAATTAGAATTTTGTTGCCAATCATACTTTCTTTTCTGAAATGCAGCAAAATTCATGAACTTACATATGTATACATTTATTTATTCTGTGAACGAATTAAGAATTTCTTTATCAATTTACTTTAATGGTTTCATTTATATAATTTTGGATTTATTACAATCTAGATTTTATTTCTAAATAATATAAATTTACAGTTTTTATTCTGGTGAAAGAGATGCAGAAGAAAGTAGATGATTGCAGAGTTTAAGAATGGGTGGAAGCTAGAAGAATTCAAACCATAACAGAATATATGCATTCACAACTTTCTTCATGCCAAAAAGTTTCAATCTTTCTATCTCTATATAAAGAAATATATGGAGGTCACGATCTGCCATTTTCAGATGTGACTTTATCTTCATCTGTTTCGGCAGTAGATGCCAGCTCCGATGTCAGATTCTCAAACTTCTCCTTCAATGTAATGGCATCTAAAGCAGAAAAGATTTTCTCTTTGATCTCAGACTCCAATTTTTCAACTTTTTCTGAACTTGAGCCTTTCTTTATCTCCGATTTCAACTATTCAAGTTTGCTTCCAAGACCTGATACATTTACCACTCTTTCAATTTCCTGTGCAATCTCTTTGTCGACTTTCTCTATTTTATCTGATGGAATTGCTGCGTTTCGCTTAGTTAACCCAACAATCTCTAAGCCAGATGACTTTAGAACCTCCACCAAATCTTTCTTAGCCTTTTCTGCTTCCTCCATTAATTCCTTATCCAGCGGATCTCCTTTGGATAACTTTTCGTCAGCATTCTTTAAAAGTTCCATCTTTGCTTTTACCTCTTCTGGAACTTTTTGGTTAATCTCAGCCTTTAGCTTCTCACTTCTGTTTTTAAGCTCAATGAGCCTATGAACAATGTTCAACGTTTCAAGCTTCTGCTTTAGCCCGAGATATGCACCTGGTCTTGACAAATTACTGCTAAATTCTTCCATTATTTTGTCCACTTTCTCCTGAAGTTGCTGATCAGGTGGTTGGTTCGGGGCTTTTGATAACTCCCGCTTGACTGATTCAAGCTTTTCCTGCAAACCCATTGAAATGAATGCATTGGTAATTTCACGGTCTAAATCTTGCTTGAGCTTCTCTATTGCTTCAGAGGAAACTGGATCAAATGGTCTTCTGGATTCTAGAATTTTCTTTTTTAAAGATTCAAGCTCCAGCTCTATATCAGATGTCTGTGGATTGTTCACCTCAGATGGTTTCATGTGGCGTTTCCTCTCTGTCTCCACTGGCATGCCTTCTTGGAAGCCTCCAATGTACCTAAACTTGAGCATCCGGTGGAGAAGTAGCTCTTCCTTATCCATATTATTTAGTTCCTAAATTGATTGCCGCGATTTGATAAGTACCGGATGAGACTAGAAAATCAGAAAAAGCAAAGAGTAAAGCCATTGTACAGATGCAAAATAGTGTGCAGACCTCCATGGCTTGGGTGATTGTAAGCTTAATTTGCTGCGAAGTCCATACATGATCTGCATGGGCACCTCCAAGAGGCTCCTGTTTTTGTAGCATTTTAGCAACAACACCAATATATACTAAGAATATGGAAATGAAGAAAGCGGTTGGAGTTATGAATAGTCCGGTTACACACAGGTATGATGCCATCGGCAATTTTGAGCTTGTAATGCTCTTGAGCTGTTATCCTTAGTTTTTCAGCTGCCTACACAAGTTATAACTGTTCCGGATTAATAAATTTATAAGCAGAAACAACAGAATCATAAACTGTAAAACAATTCAAGCACCTTTGGAGCTGCTTGGGAAGACTTCCACAATATTGCAGCACATGCTTCAGGGCTGATCCAATTAACAGTATTCAGGTAAAAATTTTGAGACATTATGGCAGGAAAGAGTAAGAAAATGCACAACAGCAACATATTAAATATCAGAAAGTAAACAACGGTCTGAGGTTCTGTTACGGAGCTGATTTATGCAATAATGCAGAGCAAGTAATTGTACCTAACAGAATGAAGTAATGAATGAGTTCCTGTTTATCACCTTGCAACGTAAAAGGCAGCATTTTCTAGCATGAAAAGTTTATTGGCACAAGCAATTGCAAGAGCCGCACCGGAACCACCTTCACCGGTTACGATAGTTATAATTGGAACTTTAAGGCCAAACATTGTTCTTAGGTTATGTGCTATCGCCTCACCCTGCCCAAATGAAACATATAAAATTCATTCATTTTAATTTCTAGTGTCCAAACAATAGGGATTGGTTCAAGCCAATGGCAAAAAATGCTACATTCAGACCTGACCAAGTTCCTCTGACTTGAGATCAGCAAAAGCACCAGGAGTGTCGACAAAAGTAACAATTGGGAAACCATGATGATCAGCATATTTCATCATCCGCAAGGCCTTTCGGTATCTGTTCTCAGAAAAGATACCTTTCAGCAAAAAGTGCAACTCCTATATGGCAAGTCTTAGCAGAAAACCAAATCTTATGCTCAAGGCAGAAAATAATGTTCAATCAAATGGTTAAAACTTAAAACTCAAAATCCTCTGGACACAAGCCAGATTCCTATTATTCATTGTATAGTAAGAATCTTGAACATACCCATGAGGAGTTGGCATTGCAAAGTTGCGAGCAATATTCTCCTTGGTGTTCCGACCTTTTTGATGGCCTATGAACATGTAGCTTTTACCATCCATAGTTCCAATACCAGTGACAATAGCTGGATCATCATAACCTGAACGGTCTCCATGAAGTTCCACCCACTGAATGATGAACAAAAGATAAAGTAAAATCAAAATGCCCTGTTTCCCATAGCGGTACAAATATATATTCAAGAAGTAATATATCTTTGCCAACTACCTTCTCAGTGATATTGAATATATGATCAAGAACAGTCGGTCTGTTGGGATGTCTAGCAATAGTTAGGCGCTGAATGGGTGTCAAATGTGTGTACAAATCTTTCACAGCCTGAAATAGAAGTAAAGACGAGAAAGAGATTCATTTATGTAAATACCAAGAATAATCGAATGCTAAGTCACTCAACTGTGATGCTCATAAGAAGAAATTTGGTAAATTCCCATTTTAAATCTGGATTTTTTATTCATTTTCTTCCATGCAAAATGAAATCTTAAGATTAATGCAATCCATTTAAGAGCAGTCAGATACTGCCGTGACCACTGAGCAATGTTCCCCCAGCTGAAAAATCAGAACTTTACCAGTTGGTACTTGCTTTCTAAAGCTCCAATTTGATCACTAAAATCCAGACCAGTTTCATCCGCCATTCTGCGTACCTGCAAAACAAAAAAAAATGCAAATAACGTTGAATGATTCAAGGTGCTAAAAAACAATATAAAACATCAATATCAATAGACAGAACAAAGAGAACATAATTACCTCAACAATTCTCTTCTCTAAATCAATCAATGGCTTCTCAAAAGAAAGAGTGACGGGTTTTGGTTTCTCAGGCAGAGGCTTGAAGTTAGAGAGGTGGGTCAATAATTCTCTTCCACTGCTAATATTGGGATCAATATCATCAGGCCAAGGATAATCATGCTTCTTCCATTTCTTAACTTTAGCAATAACACGAAATCCTCTATTAATACCTGTCTTGTTGCCACCATTTACCCTTCTCAAACTTCTTCTAGCAAAAAGTTCCTTGCCCAGATATGAATTAGAACCAAGCTCAAACAAAACCCCATCTTCACCTCCTTGAACTCTCCCACAGTTTCCAGCTACAAGTGATAACGTAGCCATTTCAACAAAATTCAAGCTACCAGTTTCCGCCTCTAAGCAGCAATTTATCCCAAAAAAAAAATAAACAACGAAATGGAAAGGTCTGAGCTTTATGATTATGATATGCGGAATCAATGGTTCTTGCCGCACAGAAAACGATTGGATGTGACCCCTACTAAGTTGGAGAGGCTTTGCTATGCCAAGTTGTAAGAGAATGACTGGGACGTGTTGGCCACGCGCGAAAATGCACAGTCTAGAAGATGGACATGTCATCACATTGTAAGAGGATGGCTACTGACATTTTTTCTTATCCAAAAAAAGAAAAAAACGTTTCGTGTATTTTTGCATGTGTTGCTCAACTTGGTCTCTATCTGATCTGATCCGTGTTTCACAGCTCAAATTCATTTCTTCGTTTTCATCCATCTGAATTCTGAAGCCCGGCCCAGGTTATAACTAATTGTTTCTTGATTCTTGAAGTCTTGAACAGAGCAAAACGTCGATGGAGTATCAAGGGGATGATATTCACAATTGTGTCGTCAAACTTGTCAGTTAATTTGTTATTATTGTTATTGTTAATGTAGAGAAGGAAACGTTAAACTGAGTTTTTGGTTTTGTATTTCAGAGAACTAATCCTCAAAGGCGAAAGGAGAAGGTTTACATAGGGTGTGGGGCTGGGTTTGGAGGTGACAGACCATCTGCAGCACTTAAGTTGCTTCAGAGAGTTAAGGAGCTTAATTATCTCGTGCTTGAATGTTTAGCCGAGCGCACCCTTGCTGATCGTTATCAGGCTATGTCGTCAAGTGGCGAGGGCTATGATCCTTACAGTATGTTCTATGATCTCAGGATGTTAATGATATTCTATTTTCCACTATAACGTTCTTTCCTTAGGGTTTGATTGGATTCTGATGATGATTGAGTGAGGAAATTATTAGTAGCATGCAAAGTAACAACCTTTTGTGAATTCTTCATTGTTCATTGTGTAGATATAATGGTTTATGTGCTTAGAAATTTGTCATACATATTGCTGCAATGTAAGGCCCGCATTGGAAAATGAGGGGCCCAAAGAGCCCCCTTTTGTTCTTTCACAGTTCCACTGCTATTTTATTGATAGGATAGCCAACATAAGAAATGTTTGTCTTTGCTCTTTTTCAGTTATACATTAGAGTGTTTGTCTATGCGTGTGTGTTTACTCTATTTTATTTTATTTATTTATTCTAATCTTCTTATTCATGTGCATTCTCTCTTTCGCTTCAACTATTGTGCAGTCTCAGACTGGATGAGTTTGCTTCTTCCTTTGGCTGTAGAAAGAGGAATTTGTATCATAACCAACATGGGTGCAAGTAGGAATCTACACATTGATTTATGATCCAATTTCAAAGTCTTGCAAGTTTCTGATAATAGATGATCCTGTAGATTTGGGTGCTTTTATTTTTGTCTAATTAAATTTGTATCTGCTCTGTACAGTGGACCCTCTCGGTGCTCAGGACAGAGTTCTGGAAATTGCCAGCAATATGGGGCTTACCCTCTCTGTTGCTGTGGTCCAGGAGCTGTCTTCCAATAAGTTAGGTATCATTTTTTACCATAAATTTGAATCATATGAATTTTATGCTAGCTTGCAGACAAAAAGTTTGCCCCATCTTAATGAAAAGGCAATTAATTTACATTGTTCAAATTTTTTCTCTTTTCATCTGCTCTGTGTGTGTGTCTAAGACAAAGGTGTAGAACTCAAAGCAAAAATCTTGTGTATCCAGGTTCAGGGTCTCAACCTAGGAAATCAGATATAATGGAAGGTGTAAGAATCTACTTCTCTTGCCGGTGGTTTTCCAGTTTACATTCTATGTTCATGATTGTAATAGTTGTCTACCTTCTTTAATGTTTTAATTTCTCTTTCCAATATATGTTACTACCCTAAGGAACATTCATCAATTTTTATTTTTATTTTTTGAGAAGGATAAAATTTCAAATTGTTAGTCAATAAAATTTTACAATTAATCTAGATTGAGCACTCGATTGTTCTCTTTTTCTCCCTCGAACTTACACAATTTTTTGGTATAATTTCTGAAGGGTATTAGCACTTATAAAATTGTGTATAATTTCTGAAGGGTATTAGCACTTATCTGGGAGCAGCTCCAATTGTTGAATGCCTGGAAAAGTATCAACCGAATGTTCTAATTACTTCACGAATTGCTGATGCCGCCTTGTTCTTAGCACCAATGGTGTGTAACTTTTTTCCTTTCCTCTCACATGTCCCTTCTTTCTCTTATAGTCTTGCTTTGATAACTTGCTTCTAATGTCTCTTTAGGACATGGCATCTGTTTCCTGTTTGGCCATGGTATCATTCCATTCATCTTATGTGGAATCTGGGGCCAGATAATGGGTTGAATGTGTGGGAACTTCTACTTGCTGAAAAAATCACAGTTACTCTTTTGTTAAATAACAGGATATTATCACTTATTTGAATTCCTATATTGTTATGTAAGCCGTATGTTGATGGCAATAGGTAAATCTGACTTATGTTTTTCAGCATATGGTTCTTCATCAGAAGAATTTTCCAAGAAAATAAGATGTTTCTGAACATGATTTAAGGCAATATGTCTCAGCTGCCATGCTATACTTTCTAGTTATGTGCTTGAGCTAGTATCTTATTGCTTTAAAATGTATTATAGGCTGAGCAAAAACCTGCAGAGTCTGCTCTTGCTGCACTGGAAGTTAACTTTGTTCTGGAAAGTAGTTTAATTGATTGTGTTGGTGTATCATTAGATTTATGAACTGGGTTGGAATTGGGATGACTTGGAGGAGCTAGCTCAGGGATCCTTGGCTGGCCACCTCCTAGAGTGTGGTTGTCAACTAACAGGTGGATACTTCATGCATCCAGGTGAGCTTGCTCTATGACAATGCAATGGAGCTACTAGAAATTCATAAATTTAGAATTATATTATCGTTCATAATTTCTTCATTTTCTCTATCTCAGGTGACAGATATCGAGACATGGCTTTGTTGTCTCTTCTGGATTTGTCACTTCCTTATGCAGAAATAAGTTTTGATGGACGGGTTTGTGTTGCAAAGCCAGAGGCCAGTGGTGGGGTACTGAATTTTAGTACATGTGCTCAACAACTTCTATATGAGGTTGGAGATCCTGCTGCTTATATCACCCCTGATGTGGTAAGTTTTATCTTGCAATTCATGATAGCAAGGATATTACGGGGTTCAAAATTGAAATCATCTTGTTTTCAAATACAGATAATTGATTTTCAGGATCTCTCTTTTCTTCCATTGTCGAGTTGTTGTGTTCTCTGTGCTGGAGCAAAACCATCTATGCAATCCAGGCCTGATAAACTCTTGCGTTTGGTTCCAAAGGTAAAATCTATGCGTATCAATTTTGGAAATACTTTAAACAAACTAGAAGTCAAGGATCAAATTTCATCTCTTTTTCTTATTTAGCTGACAAACAAAGCCACTGAGTACATAAAACGGTTGAAACTAGTTTCCCAATCAATATCCAACTGAATAACAATGTTAATTTGGGATGTAAATCTACCATAGCTATATCATGTAGCCTTGACCCATTTTTACTTTTTATTAGGAGGAGGCCAGTGGTTAATATCCAAGATATTCATTATGTTTGCATGTGACACTTTTTAGTTTGAAACTATTGTAAGGAATTCACATGGTTCTTGGCTGCGCTTGAATTCCTTGTTACTAGAGTTGTGGCTGGAAAGGATGGGGAGAGATATCTTATGGAGGCAATGAATGTGTCCAACGTGCGAAAGCTGCTGAGTATCTTGTAAGGTCGGTATTTACAAGTGTATGATGAACTAAATTGGTATCAACTTTTCCAAAGATGGCATAGATTTTTTTTTTAACTAATACGGTTCATAATTGATGAGGTTCTTTTCTATTTTTTCTATTTTCTTTTTTGTTTGTAATTTTTTTGTGTCTCATTTATTTTAAACTATTTTGTGATTATTCCCATCATATTTTTTTAGGTCAGGTTGTGGATGGAAGAAATGTGTCCTAGTGCTAATTGTAATATAGTGTCATATGTTATTGGATTCGACAGCCTGAAGGCAAATGTTATTACTGATAACACTACTTCATTGGCCAACACTCAAGATGTAAGGTTACGAATGGATGGATTATTTGAGCTGAAGGAGCATGCAGTTCAATTTACCAGGGAGTTCACAGCATTATATACCAACGGACCAGCTGGAGGTGGTGGTATTGGGTAAATTTCTCATCCTCTTGTTCTGTTTAATTGCTATTCCAGTACCGTGTTTTCTTTAATAGGCATGGATTCACCAAAGTGAATTAGCTAGTAAAAGAAACTTTGTAAAATTGCTGCAAGCTTTGAAATTTAGGTAGCATTTGATATGCTTGTCTGGGCCAATTTAATTGTGGTGTGGTTCGATGGTTAAATTTTATTAAATAAAAATAGCTTAGAAGTAGAGGGTCTTGAACTGTTACACCTATCTGGATCTGGGGTCTGGCTAGAGTCATCTAACTAACTAGTTAGCATTGAGTTATGGTAACAAGCTGGTTTCTTCTTTGTTGTTTCATAGATAACTTTAAGATGGTGTTATGCGTATCCCACAATTTAGCCTGTTTTCAGATCCTCATGCTAAGTTGTTTTGTTTTATTTATTTGTTTTTAGCTCCTTGGCTTCATAATTAGTTTTTGTGCCTAGTATACTTTTTCACTATTTTAATATGATCATTCTTTTTGTTTATTGACGCAGTACTGGATACAAGAAAGAGCTTATTCTCGAAAAGCAATTGGTAATCTTCAATTTCACTCTCCTCTTTTTTGTAAAATTTTATCTGTAGCCAAGATGACTGCTATAGAACACTTACTTAGTAGAATGTATTGAATAAATGTGGTTTGGCTCTGTGAAGGTGGGCAAAAGTTCTATATCATAATTAAACTTCTTAACAGGTTCTAATTGCATGAACAGTTTTATATCAGATTATACCAGGAACTTTTCTGTTTTCAGCCCTGGAAATGACTTGTGGTATTCCTTTTTAAATCAAAAGAATACCTTGAAGTGGTCAGAGTAATTAGTAAAAACGTTTTGTTTCAGTGTTAGTTTACTTACTGCAACAGAAAAGTTTGACAGAAGAGATTATCATTTGGTTTTTAGGTAGGGCGTGAGCTGGTTTTCTGGCAGACAGGGATAAAGTTTACCAAGATGAATAATGCAGACAAGAAATGGATTAGCCATGAACTTACAGCGAAGACAACAGTTTTGCATGAACCATCACTGACAAAAACTGGGAGTGATAATTCTTGTGGAGAGTGTTGTTCACCTGTAATTCAGACCTCTCCTGCTCCACCTGGCCAAAAGATTCCACTCTACACAGTAGCACACAGCAGGGCTGGAGACAAAGGAAATGACTTGAATTTTTCACTCATCCCTCATTTTCCTCCAGATATTGAAAGATTGAAGAATGTGATTACAACCCAGTGGGTGAAGGGAGTTGTCGCTTCTCTTGTAAACATCTCTTCATTTCCCAACGTAGATGCTATCATGAAGAGAGACAAATGGATACATGAACATGTTAGTGTCGAAATTTATGAAGTCAGGGGAATCCATTCATTGAATGTTGTGGTCAGAAACATTCTAGACGGTGGTGTCAACTGCTCGCGAAGGATTGACCGCCATGGAAAGACAACTTCAGATGTTATGCTGTGCCAGCAAGTTGTGTTGCCGCCGTGACTAACTTTTGCTTCTGTCACCTCTTTCTTGCTTGGTCCAGATGTAAGAATTTATACCTAAACCAAACTGATAATAATTTTTTCTCTAGTAAAAGTAGTTCTGCTACTTTTATTCAACAGTTTATTATTGATTTGGCTTATATATATTGATTTGTACTTCATCATTCCTTTTGCAGATGTTCCCAGATATTTTTAATGAATAAAAGTACTGTCATTTTTAGGGGAAAAAAAAAGAAAAATCTGAATTTTGTGCAAAGAGGTAATAAGTAGCCATCCTATCCGGTGGTTGTCATTCTTAAAATTCCATGCATGCAGCTTTTTTATTTCCTTAAATTTTTAACGTCGCTTTTAAATCTTTATAGGATTTGGCACACCTAACCAGTGAGTCCAATGAGGTGAAAGGGTGAAACTAATAATTAATGACAATAGTAATAATAACAACAACAACAAAAGCATATCAATAATATGAATAAATATTTTAAATATCTTAATAATAACTTAAAAGTTGGAAATATGCAAATCTGACAGTGTGCCCTACAATCTGATCTAAGTTGGATATTTCAATTAACATACGCAACACTTTGTCTATAAACTATGCAATATCAAAGCATAATTAGGAATTAATAATTGTTATAAAGCTGAAAATTCCAGTTGTTGTGTGGGCAGCTAAAAAGACTTAATCTGAACTACTGAGTGACATAATGCCTGCCTCGTTGCTAATCATACAGTTGAGTTGGCATACACCTAACTTAACAACCACAAAAAAAATAAAAAAAGTTGGTTTTTCATTGTCCTTGATTCATATTTTCCAAATTAACCTGTAAGCCAAATTTATGAAGAATAAGTCAGAACAACAACCTTGTTTGGCTCCAATAGGATCGGAATAATATCCAGAATTAGATCATAAACATTCCAATTTTACATCATAATATTGGGATCTCCAATCACGTGTCCTCCTTACACCATCGCCATTGCAATGCAATTTTACAGCCATCATAAGAAAACCAAAATACATACCGTTATAATCTGATATAAAATCAGTTTTAGCTTTGACAAAAAAAAGACTTTTTTTCAACCAACAAATAACCTTAGTGGTGTATAATATTTCTTTGTTGTTGAACATAAATTTCTTGTTCCTCAGACCACCTTAGTATTAGCATTTTATTTCTTCTTGTCTGCGTCTTCTGAGATTTTCTGAGTTGCAGATCTTCTTGAAAAAAAAAAAAAATTAACCAACAATGGCGTTCACCGGAACTCTCGACAAGTGCAAGGCTTGTGACAAGACTGTCTATGTTGTTGACATGTTGTCTCTCGAAGGTGTTCCTTATCATAAATACTGCTTCAAATGCAGCCATTGCAAAGGAACTCTTGTGGTATTTCTTTTCTTTTCTTCAAAATCTTGTTTATTTGATTTATTCTCTAAATTCTAGTTATCAATGTATGGCAGATGAGCAACTACTCTTCCATGGATGGTGTTCTTTACTGCAAGCCACATTTTGAACAGCTTTTCAAGGAGTCTGGCAATTTCAGCAAGAATTTTCAAGCAGGCAAGATCTTTCTATTGCTGCATTTTTTCCAGTTCTATGGTATGTTACTTTAATAATAATTCTTTGCATGGTTTTGCAGGCAAAACTGAGAGGCAGATTGAAGTGGTACATTCTTCATCTTTCTAATTTCATATGATTATGGTGGATTTCTGATAATTTATTATCATTACTATTTTTCATATGTAGCAGAATAGGACTCCCAGCAAACTCTCTTCCATGTTCTCTGGAACCCAAGACAAATGTGCTGCTTGTGGCAAAACAGTGTACCCGCTGGAGAAGGTTCTTTTCCAACTCTTTCTCTGTTTCTTTATTTATTCCTCATAAATATGGACTTATTTTTCCTAAAAATCATAAGAAAGATTAGTCTTGTGAAAATATCAAGATTTTATTTATATTTCATCTTGCCTAAAAAAGAAAAAAACTCAAACAGATTTTTAACAAAAGAGACTCCAATGTTCGAATTAGTATATAGAGTTATGGTAAAGATAATTTGAAGCAGAGTTGAGGATGTTTGCTTGTATTATACTCAATAAATTAAGTCATTAATACTATGTAATGGCTAGTAATAGTCTGTCATTAATAGAGTGACGACTGATGGTTACAATAAGTTTTTCAATTCTAACAATGTTTGGACAGGAGCTCAGAGTCTATTGGAGCTTAAGGAGTTCTAATTACATAGTTGGGTTATCAATACTAATTAATTATTTGTTTAGATTTGATAGGGTTGAGAAAAAAAGAAAAGAAAAATTAGGATGGGAATGGTGATGAGAAGGATTGAAAATGATGATGCAGGTGACAATGGAGGGAGAATGTTATCACAAGACATGCTTCAGGTGTGCACATGGAGGATGTCCACTCACACATTCATCCTATGCAGCTCTTGATGGAGTTCTGTACTGCAAGCACCACTTTGCTCAGCTGTTTATGGAGAAAGGCACATATACTCACGTCCTTCAGGCAGCCCATCACCGGAGAAATGCCTCTGCCTCCTCTACTCCACCTCCTGAACCAGCCGAGCCACTCCCCGAGGAACCTGAACCTGAACCAGCCGCTGATACTGATGTTGCTGAAGATAACTCAGAAGACCAGTCTTAAATCAGCCCTCCCCCACAATCCATACACAACTAATACTTTCTTCTTGCACTGTTTACTTCCTCATCAATCGATGTTTGATTTTTATTTGCTAGATGGAGAGCTACCATGTTGATGATTTTGTTCTAATTGATTTTGCTCTTTTATGTTACTCTTACCAGTTACCATATCAAATATAAATGCACGCACTGGTTATACTCAATATTTCTTTTCTGCTCCTACTTTGACTTTCTATCTGTTTCATATTGGATTGCGTCTCAGAATAAGTTGGAGCCTACTCTTGTTTAGTGGGCTTTTTGGCCCATTATCTAGCCCAGAAACAAGTCCACAATAATATATTATTTTTTTCCTGTTAAAATCATCGTTAACATATTAGCCAGCTGCTTGCTATTGCCTTTTTTTTTTTTCCTTCATAATGGTTGATTTGGTCTAAAAATTTATTACTGCTTGTAGCCAATTAATTTTCAAAAATTTTATTCATTAAGATAAAATTAAAAAAAATAATGAACAATTAAGTATTATTTTCTAATGACACAGACTTGTACATGGACCCCACCCAAGAACAGGCTACTGTGCGATTGGAGCCCAGTTTATTATATCAAACGTGACAAATATTGCACACTAACATCGGAGAAGAAAATTCCGATGGAATATCCATTAGTCTCGGCGGCTTCCAAGGATCATATGGTAAATTTACTCTAAAGAATCTACCAATATTCGCCGTACGCGGCGTAAGCATTGCCGTAGCTGATCAAATTCATTTTCTCACCTCCCAAACAGAGGAAATGAAAGAAAAAGAAAACAAATTTTGATTTTGTCTTCATTTATTACTTGCTCTTTCTTTCCGGCTTTCTGTTTCATTTCGAATTTAAAACGGAACTAAAAAAATTAAAAAATAAAAAAAATTACGTTCATATTTCGTAGAGAAAAGGTGCATGTTGTTCGTTGATTTATTATCAGTTGTGCGTCATTTTTCTGCCCTAATTCTCAAACTCCTCTTTTGATTTTTCTCTGGGTTTTCCTGCTCTTGATCGGCCCGTACGTTTTCTCTCGCCATTTCACTATAGATATTTTACTGTTTTGTGTTTATTTGACTTGCCTCAGTCAAATATTCGCTGCTTCTGCTTCGTTCTAGTCCACCATGTCTGCTCCTCTTGCTGTATTTTTTTCCTTTTGTCACCAGTTGTTTGGTTAAATGCCGATGAGTGTGTGTGAATTTTTGTTTCGATAGATACTACTCCTTTTCGATTGGCTGGCTTAAAAATATGGATTTCGCGCGTAGTATACAGCAACCTAATGTGCTCCGAGGTTGTGAAGGTACTGGTTATCGTTTATCAAATCGTTTGCATTCGAGGTTGAGATACAGAAGTTTTTGTTATAGTGTCATCGATACACGAATTGGTTTAACCGATAGGTCAACCGAGAAAACGAGGAAAGATTCATGGAATTCGAGTTTGGCATTCAGAGGAGGACTTCGTTGCCGTTTATCAGTTAGGAATTCGAGTAAATTATTGTTTAGTGACTTTACTGATGCTTTTAGCGCGTCAAGGAGAGTTAAGTCCCGGTGTCAAGGTAATGATTCTTTGGCATATATTGATGGAAATGATCGGAAAGTTGAATTAGTTGAGAGTGATACTGAGAGCTCGAGAATAGGATCCGAAGCACGAGCGGAGTCGAGTGATTTGGTTGAAAAAGGGGAAGAGCAGAAAGAGGAGTCGGTGGCTGAGGTGCCTAGTTTGGATGAATTGAGGGAGTTGCTGCAGAAGGCAATAACAGAATTAGAAGTTGCCCGGCTTAATAGTAGCATGTTTGAGGAAAAAGCTCAAAGAATTTCAGAAGCTGCAATAGCCTTGAAAGATGAAGCAGCCGGTGCTTGGAATAATGTTAATTCAACTCTGAATACAATTCAAGCCATTGTGAATGAGGAGGCTGTTGCCAAGGAAGCTGTGCAAAATGCGACCATGGCCCTTTCTTTGGCTGAGGCCAGGCTTAAGGTTGCGATAGAATCAGTTGAAGGTTCAAAAAGAGAGACTGATATACTAGATGCATCTGTAGATAGTGATGTGGAAAAAGATGTTAGAGAAGAGAATGAAGCTCTCTTTTCTGCTCACAATGATATTAGAGAATGTCAATTGAATTTGGCAAATTGCGACGCAGAGCTAAGGCGTTTACAAGGTAAAAAGGAAGAATTGCAGAAGGAAGTTGACAGGTTGAATGAGATTGCAGAGAAAGCACAAATGAGTGCCCTGAAAGCTGAAGAGGATGTTGCAAATGTTATGCTTTTAGCAGAACAAGCTGTTGCTTTTGAACTTGAAGCTACTCAAAGAGTGAACGATGCAGAGATTGCATTGCATAGAGCTGAGAAGTTTCTCTCTAGCTCCTATGTTGATGCCCAGGAAACTATCAAAGGGTATGTATCTGGTGATGAGGCTGTTGTTGAGGAGGAGAAGGCGATGGAAGGAAGGTCCACTGATGATCAAAAAGAAACAGATGTGCCAATCGATGGTGATGTTTTTGCTGGTGATTCCGCAATTGGTAGACTATCTGATAACACCAGCCAAAGTTCTAAAGAAAAATATCTATCTGATGATTCCGGTGACCGCGGCAATGGAAAACTGAATTTTGACTCTTCTAAAGAAGCTGAAGTAGAAGCAGAGAAGTCCAAGATTGGGGCTCAAACAAAAAAGCAGGAAATGCAGAAGGATACAACTAAAGACAGTTCATTTTCATCTCTTAATTCTCCAAAGGCTTCATTGAAGAAATCTTCAAGATTCTTTTCTGCATCTTTCTTTTCTTTCACTGAAGATGAAACAGAGTTCACAGCTGCATCAGTTTTTCAAGGTCTCATGGATTCAGTAAGAAATCAATTGCCAAAGATGGTCCTTGGAATATTGCTTTTTGGGGCAGGGTATGTGTTACTTTTTAGTATTTCCTTCCTTGATTGCTGTCATTCACTTATGCAGGGTATGTTTAGAGATATTTCATGTATTTTATGCATGCCTGATCCTGTGAGTTTGTGCTTCTTGAGTCCTGTAATTTTTTAGCATTTCTAATATTTGTGCAGAAATGCATGTTCCCACTTGGTTTTGAGTTGCTAAAAAGTATGTTAAACATGACAACCGGATAAAGTTCCTGATGTACCAAATCTCTTCATTCTTATGATGTTGTTGCAGCAAGACTAATATCAGGATGCCATGAAATTTGATTTTATATCAAGGCATTGTTTAAGATCTATATGAAATTTCCCTTGTATTGACTATTTAAAAGAGAAGTTAAATTATTGCTTGGTTATGGTAATGCAGTTGCCTCTAAAGTACTAGTTTAGTAAGTCCATGTTTGATAGTCTACTTTTAATTCTGGATTTTCGTATATAGTAGGGAAGTTCCCCTTTTATTTTTGCCTTTCTTTAGGCAATCATAACATGCTGAATTGCATACAGGATGGCCTTTTACTCTAATCGAGTAGAAAGAGGTGGTCAGATGCTTCAACAAACAGAGATTGCCACCACTAGTATTGAAGAAGTTTCCTCAAGTGCAAAGCCTCTTATTCAACAAATACGCAAACTCCCAAAAAGATTTAAAAAACTACTTGCAATGGTTCCCCATCAAGAGGCATACTTTCATCTTAACACCTTTTGTATTTGTAATCTTACAACGAAGACAAATCTGTTAATTTTTTTGTCTGATTTGATTTGACTTTTTTTCTGTTCTGCACAGATGAATGAAGAGGAGGCATCTCTTTTTGATGTGCTGTGGTTACTGCTTGCCAGTGTTATATTTGTGCCTATATTTCAGAAAATTCCAGGAGGTGACTTTTTATAGTCTTTAGCTTAAATTCTATACTTACCATTTTTACATTCTTTTGCAACGAAGGATGGCTAAGTAAATGTTTTTGGTTTGTTTATATATGCAGGGCCTCCTGTTAGCTTTTGTTATGCTTTTCTGTGATACAACCTGTTGTGCTTTATTGTAAATTATGACTTATTAATTTTGTGTGGTTGAAGAAGATTCCCCTTTCCATTTACTGCATATCACCTATATATGCTAGTGGGACTTTCTCCCCAAAATGTCTTTCAAATTTTTATAATATTTATCACTGTCTTTGATCCCCATTTCCAGGCAGTCCTGTTCTTGGATACCTGGCAGCTGGCATCTTGATTGGCCCTTATGGTCTCTCTATCATTCGTCATGTGCATGGGACAAAAGCAATTGCTGAATTTGGGGTTGTTTTCTTGTTATTTAACATTGGCCTGGAGGTGGAGTCTGCATACTGATGTTCTTTTTCTTGAATTCAGTCCCCTGATAAATCCATACTGAAGCTATCTTGTATCTTATATAGCTGTCTGTTGAGAGGCTTAGTTCCATGAAGAAATATGTTTTTGGATTAGGCTCGGCCCAGGTACTGGAAGATTTTATTTTTCCATAACTGTCACTGGTCAAGCTTTCCTCTACATGCTGTGCATTTTCACAAACTTGTTTCATTTGATTCATGACATGCATGATGCAGGTCTTGGTCACAGCAGTGGCTGTGGGTTTGGCTGCTCATTTTGTATCTGGACTGCCTGGTCCTGCTGCAATAGTCATTGGAAATGGGCTTGCATTGTCTTCGACTGCTGTTGTGCTGCAGGTAACAGAACCGTAACTTCTTTGAACTAATGTTTGTGACTTGTGGAAGAAGAAATGAATTTGCAATGGAAGATATGTGTCCTAACCAAAATGCTTTGAAAGTATACATCATGCAAATGCCCATAAGTTTATCATAGAAACTTGTCAAACTTTAACTTGATAGCAAGTGGTTCTTCAGATCCAAGATACTGAGATATTATTTACATATTTAAAATCTCCATAACAAATTAAAATCATGTTCTTGATGTGATCTACAACTTGTATAGTTATTGATCATGTACTTGCTCTCCTAGTTCTTTGCCTGCCTAAGGCTCAAGAATGCCAAAAAAAAAAAAGAAAAAACCAGTAGCCTTTTGATGGAAAATTGACTAGAGCATTAATATTTAAGGGGTTACTTTGCAGGTTTTGCAAGAGCGAGGTGAGAGCACATCACGTCATGGGCGAGCTACATTCTCCGTATTGCTGTTTCAGGTTGCTCTACTATTTCCAGAGAAATATAGAAGCTAATCTTCTGGTACCATTTGTTAATGATTTTGATGCTATGCTCAGTGGATGGTGGCTTTTTATGGAATCAACTTACCCAACTGAACATCATGATCTTGCGTTTTTTATGATTGCAGAGCCATAATTGCCTCCTCTATCCTTGAAATGATTGAGGATGAACTTAAATATAATGCAGCTAAATATGATGATTAATGATGCTTAATGCCATGTAAAGAGCATCTCATGCATCTTTTGAGCATAATATTCTGCCAAGTGCCAATTACATATCAAGCGTGTTTTCTTCCATCTCTTAGTTCTTGGTATAGGTTCTTAAGACTGGTGGAAAATTTTCAATTGCATTACAAATACTCAAACTTCTATCCTAATTGTCATTACTTTTAGGCTTCTCTTTGGATCATCAGTTATTTAATATGATTGTATTTTCTTTCTCTCTCTTTTTAATCTTAATTGGTTGTTTTTCTCTTTTATTTCCAGGATTTGGCTGTTGTTGTTCTGTTAATACTCATACCTCTTATTTCACCAAATTCATCCAAAGGAGGGGTAACTTTCTCTATTAGTTTTTACTTTTATTTAGTTAAATGTGAAGGCTTGGATTATGTTTTTCTATAATCATCAAAAAAGATTATGTGCCTATAGTGCTACTCCCTCCGTCCCCCACCCCCCTGGGGCCAAAAAAAAAAGTCCCACTTCTTTTTGCATGCATATTAAGAAAAGCTAGGTGCTATGGTCAAGTGATAAAAATTTTCGTATTGTTTTCCTATTATGCCCTTCATTTATATTATACGACTGGTTACTGTTGCAAGAATTGGAACCATTACTTGGTTTGAATTAAATTTATTTTGGGAAATATAAAGGTTAAATGGGAAATTTTTGATTATAAGGAAATTAAATTGGGGTAAAATAGATCATTCACAAGTTAACTATAAAGTAAAAATAGTAAGTTTGCTATATTTTGGAATGGCCAGAAAGGGAAAAATGTGATTTTTTTTTGGGTAGTGAATTGTGATTACTTATTTTCCATGGGCAGTCTCATATCCTTCTTTTTTGGGAGCAATCATATGGTTTATTTTATTGATGGTTTTAGAAGGACATGAATCTTTCTTGTTTGTAGCTTACCACCACTCTTACCCAAATGGAATGTCATCAAAGGGACCATTTTGTTTCTAAATAATCATAAATGTATATTCAACAATCCTAGTCAATGAGCCAGAATCCTTAGTTGATATGGTCAATAGCATGTAATTAGTGCAGTATCCAGATTCAATCTTTAATACCTTTAACTTTTTGCAGCATTGTGTTGAGCAATCAACCAATAGCTGCCAGATCCTTTCTATTTTTATTTTAGTAAATTGCATGTAAAATTACAAAAACAGTATAAGAACAAGAAAACTTCTTGAAACTTCACAAGATCTATCTTTTCTAGCAGCAGAGTGCTTGCGAAGTTTGCAAGAAGCACATCAGTAATTAAATGTTTTTCTGCTATTTTGAGCCTGAGCTTGACTGTGGTCTTTGATACCTGTCATTGTTATAAATATAGTTAATTTTAGTTTTGGTGATGATTTTAACATTGTGAGTTAATATAATCTACTGTTCTCTCTCAGGTTGGTTTTCAAGCAATTGCTGAGGCTCTTGGCTTGGCTGCTGTTAAGGCAGCACTAGCTATTACTGCTATAATTGCTGGTGGACGATTGGTAAATCTCATATGTAATTAATTTTGGCGTTAAGTGGTTGAAGTTCATTAACATTCTCATGGCAATCTTATCAGAAAAACCTCAATGCAACCACATTTGAGTGGTTGAAGTTCATTAACATTCTCATGGCAATCTTATCAGAAAAACCTCAATGCAACCACATTTGAGTGGTTGAAGTTCATTAGCATTCTCATTGCAAGCATGTAATAGAAAATTTGTATTCTTTGATTCTTGATGGAAGGACCTGGGATATGAATGCATGAACCCTACCTGGGGAGTTGCCATTGAGCTTGTGCAATGCATACGTGTTTCTAACTAAGTTCTTCATGTAAGGGCCCGGAAACTTAGCATGTCAATACATATCATTGTCCAAAAGATGTAAATTCTGGACATTGCTCTATTATTTGAACGATTACACACACTAATGCAATGAAGTACCTTGTCCAGATTGCAGAATGCAATTTATCAATCAGTTAAATGACATCATGCATTCTATAGCTGATGACATAAATCTTGCGCTTCAGAACACCATCCTCATCGATATATTATCAGTTAGGTGTCAGATAATCAAAGCAATCTTCCAAGAGTTTTTAGACTCTACATATTGCTTTGATCCAATTAATGTTGATCATGTTCATTGAGCTTTCAATTGATAACTGGAATATTCATTCTTGAAAGCAATACTTGTCTGCAAATTGTATTTACATCAGAACTAGATTAAAAAAAAAAATCTTTTCCATGGAATACATTTACTCTTTGCCCCGTTTGTATCTTTTGATTGGCTATGTTTGCATTGTTTGTCTCTTTAGTGGGACTTTATACACAGTTTCTGCTTGTTCTTCATGATGTTATGAATTCACATCCAGTATTCACTCTTGCAATCCTTTCTGTGGTTTTTGCAGCTGCTTCGACCAATTTATAAACAAATTGCTGAAAATCAAAATGCTGAGATATTCTCAGCCAATACACTGCTTGTTATTTTGGGGACTAGTCTCCTTACAGCCAGGGTATCAAAAATGACTTTTTTAAATTGTTAAGGTACAAGCATGTTATGGTTAATAAAGTTGGGTGTTATCTTATTCCTGAAATAGGCTGGACTTTCCATGGCACTGGGGGCATTTCTGGCTGGTTTGCTCCTTGCAGAAACTGAATTTTCCTTACAGGTGGAATCAGATATTGCTCCATATCGTGGCCTTCTATTGGGTCTCTTCTTCATGACGGTAGATACTTCATTTTGGAATCATGATCCTTTTGTAAGACATATGTGTGTATGCGTATCTGTTAAGTATCTGTAGGCCATTTTTTGAACATGAACATCTCTGAGGAGTATGCAAAACTTTTCAATTTTTCTTTCTTTCAATGTGTAACTTAGTGAGTGTGAAATAGCTCCAGGCTATTTTTGAAAAAGAAGACCAGCTATAACAACTCTGCATGAGGTTGATCCTGTTTTATGGCATTGATGCTTTTACTGCTATATAAATGAGGATATTCCACTATTAGCAGATAATGATTTGTTTTCTGTATATTTTCAGGTTGGAATGTCTATTGATCCAAAGCTTCTTATTTCCAATTTCCCCGTGATTATGGGTACACTAGGACTCTTAATTGGTGGCAAGACCATGCTGGTTGCTATAGTTGGTAGAATTTTTGGTATTTCAATCATATCTGCTATAAGAGTTGGTCTTCTTCTTGCTCCGGGTGGAGAATTTGCTTTTGTGGCATTTGGTGAAGCTGTAAATCAGGTTGTCTCTCCTCTTCATTTTCTCGCATAAGATTATTATAAGTATTTTGAATGTTCTGTATTCATGTGCATCAGACTCAACATGGTATACCGTCTCTTATCAATTCTATTGTTAATTATGGGTTAGCTGCTCCAATTTCAATTTCTCTGCATGTCCAATGCTTCAAAAATTTAAACTATTTTCAGTAATAATCAGAGTTATTAGAAATTTTCTGGTCAAAGTAAGGCTAGGCCATGTCATTTTTAAGTGACATACCTGAAAATTTAATTTTTCTAAGTTAGATTTGGAAAATAGAACTGCTCTTATTTCTGTTCTCATGTATAGTTTGTACGACTAGTGATTAGCTAAATTTTTTCATCTGCAGGGTATAATGTCTCCTCAACTATCATCTTTGTTGTTTCTTGTGGTGGGGATTTCGATGGCTCTTACACCATGGCTAGCTGCTGGAGGTCAGCTAATTGCATCACGCTTTGAGCAGCATGATGTTCGAAGTTTGTTGCCAGTTGAAAGTGAGGTAAGAGGCTTTACATAGGACTCTAGGAGTCTATGCACAATGTTATCTTCGCCTTCCATTTTGCTTTATATTTCTTTGTTAAAAGGAATGTTTAGAATTGCATACGACATTTTGACTTGAGGAAAAACTCAATAAAGTTCAGGAAAATAAAATGAACTATGGTCTGGGATGTTGAGGTCACTTCCAACCTGTTGGTTGTTGGACTTGATATTTTGTCCCCCTGGTAGTGAGCAACAGCTAGTTGGGGTCGTGTATGAGGGTGTTGTCTTCTGTAATAAATTGATGAAATTTATGCAAGTAATCCATTTGAATGAAAGTAATCCATTTGAGTTTGGAGTATTGACACTTGAGTGGCTTATTGCAGTTTGTTTTTTGGGATAGTTTTCTTTTGCATGATCGTGTTTGCCAATTTGTGTCGTCTTATTGGCAAGGACTCTGGGGCCGAACTTAATTTTGTAGGGAAGTACTGTTTATGATTTGCCTCTTGCACTATAAGGTCCATTCATCTTGATTATGGAGCAAAAATATGTATTTTTGGGACCAAATAAAAATAAAAATTATGATGCTGTTTTTATTTTGTAATTTATTGGCACGTATTTTCTAGCATTTTGATTTCTTTAATTTTAGAGATTTTGTTGATTCTGTTTCCTGGCACCTACAGCTGTACATTTTTTGTTCTAACATATACAAAATTTTGGATATTTGCTGTTTTTGGTTGATGTGATAAATTTACCACCATATTCGTTGATCAGTCAATCTCTCCACTTGCAGACAGATGATTTGCAGGATCATATTATTATCTGTGGATTTGGACGTGTTGGCCAGGTTAGTATGATTAACCTAATTCGTTCATAGCTAATTTATTTATCTGATAAATGAATCAAATTCTAATTTCAAAAACATGCACTGGCTTATAATTTTTTCCCCTTTTGTGGGGTCTGCCAGATTATTGCACAGCTTCTTTCAGAACGACTAATTCCTTTTGTTGCTCTCGACGTGAGGAGGTGAGTGAAGGATTTGAAGAAACTGCTTCTATCATTTCTGATATTCCTTCTTCTTGACGTGTGTCAATTAAATAAGCAAATGTAATATCAACCTACATTTCTAATTCTGTTTATTTCTCTTAACCTCCAATGGTTAATTCTTCTGTTTGTCAATATTATAATATATTTGTTAAAAGGTTCAAACTTCAGCAAGTAGCGCTAGGACGTTTCAGGTAAACCTACACCCAGTTATGGTCCCTTCAAAGTGGAGTCTTGGTCAGGAGAATTTGGAGACTGCCCTATCCTCCTTTGCTTTGCATAATAATCTTATCCTGAAGCCTGAATCTATATCTTTCTTACTGCAAGCCTACAATTTTCTAAATGGAATGGTTCCTCCCTAAATCGTGAATCACTATGCCAAATTAAGTCTGTGAAAAGGGAGAAAACTGTGAAATTTTGCACTGAACTGTCTGCATGATGCTGATTGTTATTTCTGTGATGATTTACATAATCATGTTGGAATAATTCCATGGAAGGTGAAAAGGGAAAAATATATAATTCTCACCTCTTTTTTTATTTTTTATTTTTACCATAAGACTGTAGTATTAATTCAAGTTCTAAAGGATTGCAAGTTCTTGCTTAATTAATCAAAATTCCATTTTTTTTAGTGATAGAGTGGCAATTGGGCGTGCCCTGGACCTCCCTGTATATTTTGGAGATGCTGGTAGTAGAGAGGTAAACCTAAATACATCTTTGCTATTGCTAACCCTAGAAAAATAACTAAATAAATAAAGAAAGACCAATAAGTATACTTATGCGTAGGTCTATTGTTTGTATGAGTAGGTCCTCCATAAAGTTGGTGCTGAAAGAGCATGTGCTGCAGCAATAACTCTGGATACACCTGGAGCAAATTATAGAACTGTTTGGGCACTGAGCAAGTATTTTCCTAATGTGAAGACCTTTGTCCGTGCTCATGATGTTGATCACGGCCTTAATTTGGAAAAGGCAGGGGCTACAGCGGTAATATTTTGACAACTTACAATGGCTCTATTAGTTTGTTTCTTTTGCAAAAGATTGTGTTGCATAAATCCATAGTTATTACATTATTAAATTTGAAATATCCTACAAAACGATGGGCAAAAATGGAATAACTTGGCATCTGGGTTATTGGACATCACTATTCACAGGTTGTCCCAGAGACATTAGAGCCAAGTCTCCAGTTGGCAGCCGCTGTTCTTGCACAGGTACAAACAAAATGATGTTATGAAATTATGTGTTAAAGTTCTTGCAAGAGTATTGCCAAACGGTGTTCTTAATCTGGCTTTATGTTCAAATGAATTATACGTGATTCAAAATCCCCTGAATTCTGTCATTGATGAAATGAGTTAAATCAGTTTTCTGTGGTCGGCTTTATGCATGGATTGCCACTTTCTCGGTTGTTATCATAGACGAGCTGTGGGAATCTAATGACTTTAACCTGCCGAGGGATCAGAAACTGATGAAATTATCAATAATAACAGAACAAAGCTACTCTCGAAATGATCGATATGACTTTCATGCTATGGAATTCTTTGCTTTTTTCATTTTTTGTTCTCTTTCTTTCTCTTTTTAGGCTAAACTGCCCACGTCGGAGATTGCGTCAACTATAAATGAATTTAGGTCTCGCCACTTGTCGGAGCTCGCTGAGGTAATTGCTACTCATCTTTTTCAATGCTAATTTTCTGCCATCTGCAGTTTCTGAGGATAAATTGAGTACTTTTTTTGCATTGGTATTATATTCTTAGTATCTGAAATTTTATTTTTATTGTAGCTATGTCAAGCTAGTGGAAGTTCCCTTGGTTATGGGTTTTCTCGTATCACGTGTAAACCCAAAAATCAAACTCAGCTTCCCGACTCTTCAGATGACCAAGTCACTGAAGGAACGCTAGCAATATGAAAACAGCCAATCCCAGTAAAGACATGGAAAATAAGTATTGTGGGAATGTACAGTTCAAAACTTCAAATTACATGTTCCATTGGCATAATTGTACAGAAAATATACAGACTGAAGAGGCAATAGGACACCCATCACTGATCGAGGTTTTTATCGGATGAAATTTTGGCAGATTCTTTACTTCCTAAAACACGAGAAAAGGGAGACTTTCCATTTTATGTTGGAAATGACAAATGATTGAACACGATGCATGAAATTCTAATGATACTTTAGATTATAAGAAGGTATATATGCGGCTGTGGGTGATAACCATAAATCTATGAAGACAATTTCTCACAATTTAATAGAAGCCAGCCAACTACAAATGAATACGAATTTGTTGTTTGCGGTGGAACTTAGAAGCATGAACAGCACAATGGTACTAAATTCATTAATTCCCGTTGATGACAAATTTTATTACTTAACGGCAATAACACGTCATCAGTTACCCATCTTAATGCCATATATCACTCAATCTGCTTCCAGATGTATTAATAAAGCAATTGTTCAAAGTACACTAGGCATCTAGTGCGAGTTTATTCATCATCAAACACAAAATGGGATGCGGATCCCCTTCAATAATCTCGCATTTAACCATTACTGCTTCGATTTCCGCATCTATCAAATTGGCATTGGAGACTCCAAATCAGTGAAACAAAATTCTAGTCACAGAGACTTTCCGGCAGAAAGATCAATTCGTGCTTCAAAATGGTCAATTCCTGTTTTGGCTTGCAGTTTTGTGCTGCGTAGGATGGACATCTGAAAGACATCCACAAGAAATATATCACTTCACTTTTGTGCTAGCATTCAAAAAGAGTACACTATTCAAGAAATGTATAGGGAACAACGAGTACACCTAAAACATTCATGTAAACTTCGCCAGTGGTGGTTGAGTGCAAGCAAAAACACAAAGTGAGCAGAGCTTCATTTTACAGATAATTCACGTCATTCCACAACATATCGATGAGGTGCAAGTCGGCATGTCGAATGATATGATTTGACATTTAAACTAATTGTTTGATCCTCTTATTCTAGACTTCTCATTGACATTTAAACACTACGAAAAGATCATCACAAAAATAAATAATAAATGGCTTCATAGACAGATGGTTAAGGCTCAAAGCAGATTGTCATACCTTAGGTCGATCCATAGAGTTCCCAAAATATCCCACCCCAAAAGACAAGGAAGTGTATGCAGCTGCAATCTCTACAGCTCTCAGTCTTGGTGGACTACCTGGGGCCTAAAGAGAACGAAACAGCTTGTCATGTGAATAAACATTATCTGAAAAGAATTCAGAACAATAGTTTTTAGTCATGAGCAAACCATCGCAGGAGCATCGGCTTGCACAAGTAAAATTCCTGCGCTTTTATCAGTAATGTTTTGACTGCTGTCTATCATTGCTGAACGTAGAACTTTCATGCTAGCAGATGCAGGACCAGCCTGAGAACTAAGCAATAAAAAGCCCATGTGACAACGTTATGAAGTTGAATGCCACTAGAAAATAGCAAGTACTAGGATTGAGCATCAAAGCATATTATGGGTAGCAATAGTAGATGCTAATGTCTTTTTAACTTGCATGTCATTAAAGAATAATATTTTCTTAGAAGCTCAATTAAGTACTAAGCCACAATGAACTTGCTTGCTCAAGCTTTAAATAAAATTTTAATAAAAAGATAAATCCAGAAAAGCCAATCATACATTGATGATGAAACACAACACTCTCTAGCTGCAAATCCTTTCATCAAATATTCTCCTGCACCTGAAACACAGCAACCAACAATGAATGGTGCCCCAAAGGGACCTCTTGAAGAAGCCCAACAACCTGAACCATACATTGCTGCCAACCCCACACGTCCACTGACCTGATACATTGTTTCACTATTATTTTGATAAAGGAAAATAACACACGTTATATTTTGTCTACAGCTTATATGAGATGGTAACTACAGCAACAAGAAAAGAATAACAACCATCCTGTACCTTCAATGCAATACCACCACTGGAAGTGCCGGAAGCTATATGTCCTTCATTATCAACACAAATAACTCCTACAGTGTCCATGATACCATCTTCTTCTGATGCATTTTGTAGAGATGACTGACTATCAGTGTTTCTTTCCGGAAGGTTGCCAGATTGTACTTCTAATTCTGAAATATAAGTGAGATCTTAATCGTGAAATGTAATTCAGAAAAAGCCTATTAAAGTGAACATTTAACGTCCTTCATTCTAACATTTAGAAAGGCAGAACAGGGAAAATTCTTACATCCTTCATTCTAACATTTAGAAAATCAGAACAGGGAATATTCTTCAATCTGTATATGCATGCATGCATGTGTAGGTGTGTATGCATACATTGTAGTTGCCAGTCTAAGAATTTTACAACTACTCAATATAGAAATATTAGTTAGAACAATGGCATGAAGTTCAAAATATGGGAGAAAACTAAAATATGGACAGAGATAGGAGACTTTCCCAGTATTCATAAGGTGGATAGGCAAAAACAATTTGCAATGAAATTTAACCAAGTATGCAAACATATACCTGATACTTTTACAGCCTCTTTGGATTGAATGCTGAGTATATCATTAGGATTATGTATCTTGTCTGTATCATTCATAAGCATCGATTTAAACCTTTCCCAATGTGCTTTTGCCCTTTCTGTCACTAGCCACTATTTCAAAATATACACAAATTCATTTGATCCATCCAAAATATCACAAGAATGACTTGGCTGAAAGTTGATAATCCAAGGGGCATAAAATTAGATAATATTCAACAAGTTGAAAATGTAATGAAAAGTTGCTCTCTTTTTTTTCCTAGAATAAATAAAGGGAAGAAAGTCACCTTATTTGCTTCTTCTATAGATTCTGGAACATCAATGCCTTTGGATTTTGCCCATAAACGGGCACCTTCACCTACCAAAAACCTAGAGGTATATAAAGCTCAATGAGAAAATAGAATGAACATACCAATCTATTAGCTAACAATGAAATTGAGGCTACTTAGACTATGATAAATTTAAAAATTACTCTAATTTTGAGAAAACAAAAAAGGAAATCTTATCAATCACACATAGGCGAAACTTTTATTTTGGCATTGATTTAAGAAAAAGGTTGTAATAACATAACAAGTAGTCAAGGAACAAGATAGTGTCATATTACATAGGAGGTACTCGACCCAACAATGATGAACCCATCATTTGCTCCTTCGCCAATAAGTTAGCAATCTGGATAGCATTTCGTATACCTGCTCTACAACTAATGAAATTTATACTCAGTGGCATCATGGAAATATGGAGCATCATCTAGGAACTTCAGATAACATAATTAATGAACTCAATAGTAATACCCGGAACTGCTCCAACAGCTCCAAATGCCCCTGAATTACCATCCATTATACTAGAGTCACACTCCAAACCACCATCTTCTGTCAAATTAGAGCCTGTGCCTGCATTCGTGCAGGGATCATCCTATAATGAACAAAAAATGGCAACATCTCATCCCTTTCTCAGGTAGATGCACAAAAATATATATTGACACTGATATTAAACGAAAATTTAGGGCCAATCATGAACTAAAGTAAAACAGGTAACATGCAAAAACTTCAGGTGGCAACAACAATCACCTTAATGCCGGGTGAAATTGATCTATCGCAACTTCCATTTCAAGTGAGAACCTATTGAATTTGCCCAATTTCTTACACATACAAGGAAGGAAACAAAGGAGCAAATACATTGTTGCAAGATCGACGCAACAAGACTTTAGTTTCACTGAATTAAATTTAAAATCAATAAAATATTCACCTAAACTTAAGAATTCAATGTTATCCATGGATCTAAGCAGCACAAAGAAAACAAATGTACAAATGTGTACCTCCAATACTTGAATGGCAGCTGTAACAGCATCTAGACATCCACCAGAACCCTAAATGTCAAAACCATACCGCATATAAAAATAGATTGATATTAGCGGACACTATCAAACCAAAGACAGAAAGAAAAAGATCAGTGAGACTGAAAAGAGAAGAAGAGTACCTTGCGAAGAACAGAAGCAGCGGCAAGGCAAGCTCGTTTCATGGCGGACCTGAGGGCTTTCTCGCTAGATGGAGCGTGATAGCCGGCGCCGACGTGAACCGCGATGAAAAACCTAGGGTTTTGGTCCTCTGCCTGGCAAGCCATTTCAACGGGTGTTCGTGTTTAGTGAGTGCAGTTTACAGTGTTTGAGAACCGCCTGAGTAGAGCTTTTTCATTTTATTTTATTTTAAAAAAGAAACGGCTGCGCGGTTTTTTTTAGCGGAAGTATGAGCATTTTTCTTAAAAGATGAATTTTTGCGAAGAATTACAGTAAGCTAAGCTTTTTCTGGTTACTTGCTATTTTAATTGATATTATCAGAGAAACAGACTCTAAATGGCTGAGAAAGAACATGAATTAGCTCCTGGTTACTGCATTTCTGCTCCAAATTCTGCTATTTTTACTGCTAATCCCTATAAGCTATTGATTTATGTTAGCTGTTCAGCTTTTGTGAAAACTGGTAACTCCAAATGTGAACAAAGTATGAATTTGGATACATTACTCATAACAGCATAGCAGTGCTGAATAAACGCAAGTTCTACATGTGTATGTCTTCATCGAACAAGAATCGTGGTTCAGAAATTACATGAACATCTCATGATCTCCTTTGAATTGTTTATGAAAATTACACTTATTTGAAAATGTGTACAAAATACAAATCGTGTACAACCAAAACAAAAGAATAGCCCCAAGCTCAGAGATTTTGTAGAAAGAGATCTTTACACTGCTCCACGGTATCTTCAGGGCTGGTAACTGCACAGAGTGAAGCCCAAGAGTTTTATCTCATTTGTTATAACGTGAAAGCAACTAGGATAATCATTTAAATTCGGTTATCAAATCCAGTTATATCAAGGTGATGCATTATATGTAACCAATTTACTGCAATAATGGATGGTAAGCAAAACAACAAGGGACCCTAAACCTCAAATTCTAAGACATTGTGGGGGCAAATTAAACAACGATTTGACATCAAATGTTCATTCCCAATGATTAGCTATTTAGTATTAGTAGTGCCGTATCTATAATAGTGTGTGTGACTTGGTACTGTCGTAGCTATTTTGCAAAATTGTTGGTTCTTTAATTAGAGAGGCAGTCCCAAACTTAATTTAATTGATTCCTGGGTACATGCTAATGTAAAATAGTTCTCTCAGGAGTCAGCAAGTCACAACACCTTAAGAAAGCCTCCATTTTATCATCTGCTACAATTACCTTTTCTTCTAACACGAGTAAAGTTAACTTCCACGTTTTCTACAGGCTTTAAAGCTGGTTCATTTCTTTTAGATTGCATTGTATTGAAAACGAAATGACATAATTCTATTTCCATAGAGGATTTCACACCCCAATAGATAAGTTGCTACTAACCTGTGTGACCCAGAGTTCGTTCTGACTCATAAATTTCATGGTCATTTCCTCCCTGATCGAAAAGGGGAAAAATAATAGTTAATATAATCATCCGAAAATGATAAGAACATAACAAAGCATAGAAGTAGCCAATACTCTAAAAAAGGATCCATGCAATAGGATACCAATGGAACAATGACCCCAACAAAACCAAAAGAAAGCTGGGCTGTATATCAAAGTTTGAACAGTTCAAGTTTGACTCAAACAATCGGGATTTGTTTTGCATAAGATTGCACAGTACATTTTGGCTTCCTAATCTTTTGGTGCTGATGTGCACAACACTTTGTGGTAAAGGATAACTGAGTAGTCCTTGTGCTAGAATTTAGGTTAGCAAAGAGCAAGAAGAATGCTGGCTTGCCACTCCAGCAAATCAGAGACCATATTATCAGTATGAGAATTATTGCTCTAATTTATAATTTAATGTAACCCCTCCCCACACACCCTCCCCCCCCACCACCCCCTCTCCCCCTCTGCCCGCCATAATCAGAGGATGTTGGTTTGAAAGAAAGCACTATACCTATAGTGACTGAAAATATGCGATAAGAAAGAGCCCGTCAAAAGCAGTACTATTAGTGAAAGGCTGGTGAAAAACAAGTCCTAAAGAGATAAGAAGATGAAAAAAGTTTAACCTTGTATGTTTTGTCGCCAAAGAAGTGGATTTCATTATACTCTTCAAGGTATCTCAAGCAGTATGTCTTGTCCCAACCTTGAGGAAAAACCTGTGACAAGCATTAACGAATATGATTGCCCTCCTACCAACCTGCTTCCTTTATAACCAGTTCAAGATCATTATAAATTAGATAGTTAACCTACATCAAAACTTATCTGTCCGCCTATTGAGAATGTCAAATTAAGGTGTGCAAACTTCTCACGCAGCACAGAAACCATTTTTGCACGTATGTTGTGGACCTGAAACCAATTGTACTTTGTTTTAGCAACACACATCTACTACAGAGAATTTCAACTAAGAAGAAAATTGATTCCAACATAATCTATCAGTAAAACCAGACCAGTATCTTTTCTAACCTTATCGTACTTTTCAAATTCGTCCCTTTCTTCCTGGCTGCAGTTCCGCCCAATTGGTGATACATTAATCATCCCATTACGGAATTCTATAAATGTTCCCCTACATGATTTATTGGAGAAGAAATAGTCTTATTTAACCCATTTTTTATCAGCTTGATAGGCCTGAAAAAAATCAATTTCTGACTTTTGATGCACTCACCTTTTTATTGGAATATCCAAGTCTGCAAGATAATGAAGTGTAAAATTTATAATTTCCTGCACATATCATTTCAGTCCATAAAAATAACATTAAGATAACTACTATGCCAAACAACTTGATGACATTATTTTGTGGATCTAATGATTCAGCCACTAAATAACAACCATTTCCATATGTGATCCTGCTAAATCCAGCTCAGCTAAATCTGGTTCATATGTGGCATATCAAAATAATTTGCAATAAGCATGACGTCATTCAGATTTCAGATTTTTATAAACATTATTACTATTTTTTTATGTGCAAGTAGTCTCACATGGTGGCAACTTCATTGGTACCAAGTGTAGAGCATATTGCATGTCAAAGTTCAGAGGCATCCTTAAAAATTATTGTTTCATTCCAATTAACTATTTCCCCCTTGCTAGTTTAGAAAATCAATAAAAGACGATTAATTGCAAAAGTAACTTACCTTGAGCTTTTCTTCTCCAAGGAATGTCTTCAAGCTCTAAAGAAATCATAAGAATCCATTAGAGAATCATGCATCAATTTAGAAGAAAAATGTTAACTCAAACAATTCTTTGCCTGCCAGTTTGCTTGAGGAAATGAATCTAATTCTAAGTCCAACATTTTCTTTCTTTGATCGCCAGAAGTACCTGGGTGCCGATGAGCTTCCCATCTTTATGAGCCACAAGCCCATTCTCAGAAAATACATAGTCAAAGTCACTTGTAACTGCATATCCAAAATTATAATTAGAATCTACTGTTACTTTTTCGCACAAGCACAAGTTTAAGAGCAACTTATCTAACCTGTCTTGCCAAGTTGCTCTGATATCTTAGAGAAGTCAGATCCACCCACAACTCCAACAGTAACCACCTTCAATTGAGCAAATAGGATACCCCGATGAAGACTGAAGAAAATGCAAACAAAAAGAAATCCTTTAATAATTCATTTATCAGGCCAAATCAATCCATACCTTGCGGAGTTCCTGCATGAACTCTAACATCTTCAGAGTGGCCACCTGGAATTTTAATAGAAAACATTGAACAAGAATAAGTCAGGTCCATCAATAGTCAATCAAGTTATGAAACATCAGAAAAATTAGCTTTTGTCCAGATACCAAATGCAACAATCAACTTGATTAATTCTCACACACCTCTAAAACAAGATCATTAAAATCCAACACTTACAAAAATAATCAGAGAAGTTTGATACCTTTCTTGGAGCTGTGAGAGTCCCATCAACATCAAACAAAGCAATTAAACCGGGCTTCCTGACTGCCATTACAGTTAATTTATATTGATCCCCTGAGATGAAATTCACAATATGGTCAAGCTTCCAGTCCAAAAAAAATAGGAGGAAGAGAAGGAAGGAAGGAAGGAAGGAAGGAAGGGAAATCCAAACCCTGTCCATTCTCAACAAACATAAAGAGTCTCATATTAAATTAACCAAATCAATATGAATTGAATTTTCGCATTTAACTTCACTTCAGGCTCAACTATTATTGAATAAAAAAACAACATTGAAGATAATCCAACTCCGGAGCAATAAAGGCAGCACCAAATTAGAAATGGAAGCAGAAGTAAACTAAATTCCTTACAGCCAAATTAAAGAGAAGTACAGTTTGTTATTGCCTAATTGCATTCAAAATTGAAAGAAATAAAATAGGGAACCAGAAAATGAAAACGCTTACTAACCCTTACGGAAAGAGCAGAGTGCAAACTTTTGTAGCAGATGTGGAACTAAAAGTTTGGACAAGGAGTTTAAACCAGATCTCCAATGGCGGAAGCAGAGGGAGTATTCGGGTATTAAATAAATTGTGCAGGGGTAGCTTCAACGTGAAAAAGTTTGGATTTTGTGTCCCTCGAGGGGTAGAATATTTGCCCATTTGGATTTGACTTTTTCTGTGATCAATTTCTTTCTGCCAAAACAATGGCATATTAACTAATACCATATTGTCACTAAAAAATTTGGCCCACCTAATTTTTATTTTGTTAAATTTAATATATATTTTCCAACTTTTACACTCATATAATATAATATCAATAAAATATCCAATAGTTTAATTAATATTTTTTATACGTTTTATTATAATAGTTTTTATTACGATAGTCTAGGTTATTCAATATAATTTTTAATAAAATTAATTTTAATATTAATAATTTATATAATAAGTAACTAATAACCACTTTCCATAAGTTAACGAGAATCTTCGTATTTCCGCATGCAACTTTTCCATCAATCATGTAGATTGAAAAAAAATTTGAAATCATTAAGCGTTATAAAGATAAAATATTATTCCATTTAAGCAGCAAGTTATCATTCTTAATTTGTGGAACGTTTAACAATAAAAATATAGCATGATTGGAAAACTAATTTACGTTTGGCATTTTTTAGAATATAAAATCGAAATATTTAAACGTAATTTATGTGCTACATCAATGCAGAACGAACCAATCAAAACATAATTTTAAATTTGTATTTATGAATTAAATTTATAAATTAAATCGATGAGTCATATACTATCAAATAGAAAATCAGTGTTCAGAGTCATTGACATAAATAAATGTAAAATAAAAATGACTTTTTGTTTGTAAAAATTTTAATATATATAATACGTAAATTAACAGAGAATTGCAGCAGGTGGTGTTAGAATCTGATTCTCAGATAGTGGTGCAAGCGTTGAACTCAAGAACTCTTTTTGGGTCGAGTATAGGATTGATTTTAGATGATTGTCTATCTTTGAGTCCTATTACAAATCTTCGATTTGTTTTTGTTAAGAGGTTAGCGAATGCAGTTGCTCATAGCTTAGCGAGAGCTTCTGCTTCTATGTCTAACCTTCATATTTGGGTGGAAAATCCACCGAATTTTGTCGTTTCTAGCTTGTTTGCTGATTTAGCTTAATACAAGTTTTTGATTTTCGAAAAAAAAAAAAAAGGTAAAAGATTTAGAGAATTGAAGCAACAAACAGGCACAGTCACATGATTCCAACTTAGCTATCAAATAAAGGAACCACAAGCATATTGCATCTAAATTAAGACCATGTGTGATTTTCATTCATTCCAATTTCCAAGATTTAATCAGAAATATTAACCTCAAAAAGGAATATTCCCAGAGAGCAACCCTCAAAATCACATGATCAATGCTTCGTCCTGTTCCTCTGCGTAACCTTTTATAAGAAATTTCGCTTCCCTCAGTCCCGGCTCAAGAAGTTGCTCATAGTGGGCCCTACGGCAACTTCTTCCACAAATTAATTTGTTTTGAAAGAGCTCAATTCAACACAAACAAAGCAGGATAGAGACTTAAAGGCCATGCCCAACTAGAAGGGGTCACAAAAATTTCGAGTCTTACTGCTGGTAACCTGAAAGAAATATGCTAATAACAATCTACGAAAAGTTTTGGTCTGGAATTAGTTATTAGCAGAGTTTTATAAACACTCCGACGTTCAAATTAAATCCAATAAAATTTATTCATAGAAGAATATACAAAATATACATCTACAATATTAACACTCGTAGGTAACGTTATAAACTCTTATGTCCTAGCTTAAAGAATCAGATTTAATGAGTTTTGTCATCACTTATCAGGTGTTACAATAATTCTGTCTCCGTGCTCCCTTTGTTATGGCCTTGGAATTTCACAAAATATTTCAGCTTGGCATTTTCAGGAGACCAATTCAGAATTTTATCAAAACTCTAGGAAAAGCACAGATCAACTAAATAAAACATAACAGATCTGTTTTATACATGATCCTTGTAGATATACATGTGTGTGCATATTGGAAGCTTGCCACTCAACATACAATCTGACATAGGGGACGGGGTGATAATATTCACAACCTTGAAAAGCTTAGAAACTCCAAATAGTTGTGCATGCTTTTGCTAAAGAACAATATCATAATTCATAACCAATCAAAAAGGCGATTCTTCGTTCCGAATGAAGAAGCAACCAGAAGGGCCATCATTAGGAAGAAGTGCCAACCTCACTGGACTTTCAGCACCTTCTTCAACAGACAATTTTCCCATGTTGAAGTTGATATCTGTTTTGACGAAGCCCGGACATACACAATTTATTCGAAAAGTTGGCAACTTCTTAGCTTGGACCCTTGTATAAGCATTCATAGCTGCTTTTGACAGAGTATACGCATACATAAAAGCTGGCCACCCTTTGCTTTCTGGTGAACCTTCTTTAAAATCTTTTAGATACTGGCTTAGCACCTCATCAATTCTTTCTTCTGAAAGGTTGTCAGCATCACCTAACGCCTCTTTAGCCCATTCAGGTGAAACATTCTGAAACGAATTACACAAGAACATGCTTAGAAATCCTACTCAAGTATGTATTTCTTACATTTTATCACCAAAAAACTGGATGGCATCGAAAGATAGTGGCCCATTAAGTAGGTATTTCATCTTGTTGTATTCTAAATAGAACAATATATATATTTTAGTAGCTCGACCAGAAATATTCTTTCTCTGTATCTTACCAAGACTTCTAACCAAGTCGCTTACTGGAGTCATATTTGCACAAATCATTAAGACAGTAAATTATCTACAGCAAAAATGTCAAATGGCTTTACCTGCAACCGCCCCATGGAAGATGAGACATTAACAATCCTGGGTGAATCAGATAATTGAAGCAGGGGAATAAGTGCCTCAGTCATTCTCTTGGCACCATAGTAGTTTATTGACAAGCATTTTTCAGCTGACTCGGATGTCTGAGTCAGTACTTCACTCCAATTGATTTCTGCGCCTTCCTGCACCACGGAAAGAAATTTAATCATCATGCAATTTATCAAAAGCATAATTAGTAAAATTCTGTATAAATTTTGATGCTTAAAGCTGCTCATAATATCTTGTTTGAGTCATTATTGTAAGTATATGGATGGACAGTTTGATGTCCAATATCATGATAAGCAGAACATCCACACAACATAATTCTTCGTGGCAATAATTCTTTGTAAGCCTCATCAAATTTGTTCACCAATAGAAATTTACCTCACCAAAATCAGGATTTCTTAAAGCATCGCTGTCAATTTCAACTCCGCCAACACCTGCATTGTTCACCTGCATAGAAAGACAATAGCTTTCCATTCAACTTACAAAAGCAGAACAATCTAATCATATAAACAAAAAGAAGTACTATTGCGAAGAACTTCCATCCTCTTACTACAAGAGATTATATGTTAATTCACTTCAGATAATTTTGAAAATCTAAACGATTAACAGATTCAAATCTGAGAATTTTCTTTCTTCCAGTACTGAGAATTTCATGAACCAGTTTAGTTTATCAAACCGTACAGGAACTGATTTAGCATATCTGTCCAATTAACATCAAATGCAAAAATACGAAGAAAGTTGAAAAATTTAGGGTTCAATATATACCAAGATATCAAGCTTTCCGAATTGATTTCTAATGAAATCAGCCAGAGCAGCGATACTGGAAGAGTCAACAACATCAAGTTGATGAAAAACCACATAATCAGAGAGACCAGATTCTTTGAGTTTTTGAACGGCATCTAGGCCTCTTTTCTCATCTCTGGCAGTTAAAATTACCACAATCCCATTTGAAGCCAACTGTTTACAAATTCCAAATCCAATCCCCTTGTTTGCTCCAGTCACAACTGCATACCTGAAAAATGAATCACATTACCATCATCAGCGTAAAAGAAAAGAGGGGATTTTGAAATTATGAAAGAAAGAATGACCTTTTGGTTTCTGATGCCATTGATGATAGATTATAGGAGCTCAAATTAAAAAAAGCTTCAAGTCTTGAGTTTGGTCAGCTTTTTCACTTGTGGTAGAACTGATTTTAATTGGAGAAAGGAATCTACGAGAAGCAGAAGGAGAGCCTCAGAGATTACAGATAATAAATTTCAAGATAAAGTCTGAAATACGATCAAAATACGAAATAATTAAAATAAAATTAAATAGTATTTTGAATTTTTTTAATTATTTATTAAAATTTTTGAAATAAATTAAAATTATATATTTTTTAATTTTTTAATTAATTTTTATCTGATTAAATTAAGATATGTATATCTTAAAAAATTAAGATATAAGTAGTTTAATTTTTTTGTGGGATTAATCTTTTTTTAACAAATGTTTAAAAAATTTGAAAAGGCTGAAATAATTTTTTTTTATTCTAATATTTTCAAGAAGAATAAATGCTACTTAAATATTATTATATTTTTAATTTATATTTTTATATTTTTTTTTCTCTTCATGCTTTTTTCTATATGGTATTATTTTTTGTATCTGAAGGGAAAGAAAACAGAATCTTAGACATTACAGCTATTAAACTGAGGGACAAAAATTCCTCTGCTGTCAAAATTCAAGATCTCCTTCATTGCAAGACTGTCAAACTGGGTAAACTGAGACTCATGCTTCCTGCCTTCCTTAGCTAAAAGATCAGCCACAAAGTCTGCTTCTCACCTGACATGGATGAACTTAACTTGCCAGTCTCGATTCACTAGACTTTTAATCTCTGCTACAACCTCAGCGAGATGAGGATCAGTGTCAATGTTTTAGTTTATCCGCAAGTGCACTTCAAGAAAATCCAGCTATACTTCCATTTTTCTCCACCTTTTGGACCAAGCTAACTTAAGGCCCTGTTTAACCACCCAAAGCTCGGAGAAAAGAAACCCGACATTGTTAAAACGGAAGGCAAAACCACCAAGCTAAGATCCGATACTATCTCTAAAAACACCGCTTGCTATGCTGAAGCTTGAACCCATACGAGCTGAGCCATTAGCATTGAGAGCCACCCATCCAATTTCTGGAGGAGACCTGTTCGCCCCATCATTAGCAGCTCTATTGCTGAAGAACGAAAGAGTATGCAAGGACGACAAAGCTGAGATATCAGCCTTAACTTCAGATAAAATGATTCTTATTTTGGACTATACAGAATTCTAGTTGTTGTTGAAGACTTCCTCATTTCTCCACTTCCAAAATCTCCAAACTGCAAAATCGAATATAGTACTCCAATCAACCATAAAGCGACCACAGTACCTCCATTTTAGATTTGCCGGTAGCCATTTTTGTAACACCCTTGTACCCCTTAGATGGAATACAAGAGTATTGAAAAACTTAATAATTTCATTCGAAAACGTATGTCAATTCATATACATACTATTATAATTCGTAATGCATATAATAACAAATACATAGATAAATTATTAGTTCAAGTTGTTTATGTAACACCCTTATAACTTTGCACTATATGTATTGTGACTGATTAACTCAGATGTCACGTAAGAGTTACAGTCATCCAATGCACTATACTAGACAATCCAGTAAAATTTTTCAAATATCATTAACATATAAGTACTATAATAACCAAATAGTTTATATGCAATAGTAAATACAGTTGTACAAATACACATGCATAACCATAATTTTAATACTTACATTTCTATTTCTTATGATACATACATGCCATGTCTATGCTATCCATCATCCTTCCTGCCTATCTGAAAAATTTGCTGAATCTCTCTGTCTTCAAAACTTACGCGTAGTCATAAAACTATATGCTGAACATTAAAATACCCGGCGATAGGATACATATTCCAAACTTTTCAACCAAATTACATGAAAGTTTACGCAAGCCTATCCGTTTTTCATTTATATTATCATTAACTCTTTTTGTTTCTTTCTATTATTACCTCAATTATCCTTCAATCACTGAAATCCTCTATTGCTATGCTTACACTCTTATTCATTAACATTAAAATGCTTAGGATCTTATTTAACAATACTATTACTTATTTTCCTGATCAACTTTTTTGCCATTTTTTTATTACTACCATAATCTATATATGCTTTGCTATACCTTTTGATCAATTTTTTATATATATGTGCTTTGCTATACCTTTTGATCAATTTTTTATATATATATGCTTTGCTATACCTTTTGATCAATTTTTTAACACTATAGTAATATTACTAATTAATTTGCTATTACTATTCTGATCATTAATACTGACATTATTGATCTATACATCAACACTGTCTATCACATTCTCGTTCTTAATGGTTCTAACCTTTTCAGACTTATTTTACTTACTGATTGTATTCTAATTTCGCTTGTTGATTATTTTTCCTTTGCTTTTATCAGGATTAATTTTCAATTAAGTCCCCTTTTAAAATTCTATTAATTTACAATTTATCTTTCACTTGCCAACTATTATTATTTTTATCATTTCTTAAATAATATTTATCATACTTTTATTTACACTTATATGGACCATACTATTTTTGAATTTTCATTTTAGTTCTTTCCCGACCATTATCAATGGTAAATTACAATACGGTCCCTAAAGTTACACATTTGCAAATTTTACTTTATGTTTCACTATTTACTCGTATAGCTCATTTTTTTTCTATCTTTTACTCTTAACACATGCTGTAACATGTAAAATTATAATTTAGACCTTACTTCTTAATTACTTAAGTGCAAGAATTACACTTTTGATTCCTATTTCACCATATAATAGGTTTCCTTTATATTCTTGTCCATCAATTAATAATTCATTTACTAAATTACAATTTGATCCTTGCACTTTCACTAAATTATGACGGTGCCCTCTATTATTACTTATTTACACTAATGTCATTACTCATCTTTACTTTCACATTTAATTTCCTATTTAATATTCAATCTATCACTTAATCACAAATATATGGCAAATTACAAATTGATCCCTACAGGGTCATTAACTTACACCTTAAATCACTTATTATCTTATCTTATCTTATAATTTTTATATTTATCTTTCATTGAAGTACAATATTGCCCTTCAATTTCAATTAATTACTTTAATATCACCAGTTGAACTCATTTATGCACTTTATTTACTGTTCATCATACAAATTGAAATTTTAATTCTTAACATATCATTTTCTTGCCACTTTACATTTTAGTATCAATTCTTTTTAATTAATTACAAAATTATCATTTTTACATCCTATTTACCATTATCAATGTACCTCACATTCAATACGAATTAATATCATTAATTTGGTACATTTTCAATTTAGTTTTTAATTTTTTTCATTTAATTACGAATTCATCCTTTTTACACGTTAATTACAAAATTACCACTAGTTCATTCATTTTTTCTCCAAATTCATTAATTGGCATTCAAATTACCAATTAAGCCTTATTTTAATATTTTCATGCAAAATTTCATTTTAGTCTTTCAAAACTTCAAAAGTTTATTTTTAGGTTGTTTGTTCACTATTTTACCGTTTTACCCTTTTCATTTATTACTTTATCATTTTACTCATTAAACTTAATATTTTGAGAAATTACCGTTTTATCCCTAAACTTTTTATTTCTTTTCAATTAGATCCTTTTTCATTCAAATCTTTATTTTTTACTTTACTTTTTGCATTTTTCAGTCACTTTTACTATTATACCCCTAGTACAATTCTAGTAAAAATTTTTAGATCGGATATATGAGACTTGGATCCCACGGGTCCATAGTACAGACTGAGAAATGATATCGAATGATCATTTCTCACAAAACAGAACAGAGTATAGCAGATAATACAGATACTATAGGAGATCATTATGATCCTACCATAACAAAGCAAGTTGTCATGATTTGCACCGCGGTATGGATGTCTCTATGACTGGCCAATTATATTTTGAATTAAATTTTGACCGTCTGACCACTACTTAGAAAAAATTTCAATTATTTTCAAAATCACTTTTTAGATTTTCATAGTTTCAGTAGCTTTTTCAATTTAATAATCAGTCAGTCAACTATTTCATCACTTTTGTGCAGTTTATAAATTATATCACTATAATTCATCATTTTCACTCAATTTATGAATTATTTCACAATAATCCAACAAGTTCACTTTATACATAAACTAATTTTCTTCTCAAAATATTCAAATAATTTTCACAAATTCTAATAAAATTCATGAACACACACTACAAAAAAACTGTCAATTAGTGGAGGCAAATTCATTCGCTAATTATCCAAATTCTATCGCTAAAATAAATTAGTAATGGCATGATGATCAGTCGCTAATAACCCAGTTGCTAATATATTAGCGATGGAATCCGAAATCAGTCGCTAATTTATTTATGCCTAAATAAATTTTATATATAATTCAAATTGTGACACCAAACTAACACTTTTATTTACAAATAAATTCAAATTATGAAATTTATCTACAAATAAATTTTATATATAATTCATTCATAAATTGTATAAAAAATTTTATTTTTTTATTTACTAAAATATTTTTAATACCAATTCAATGCAAACAATAAATATAATATTATATTTATAAAAATTGTACCAAATAAAGTACTAATTAACTATTCTAATTTATGATTTCGTCTTTTTTTCGTCGTACCAAAATACAAGTTTAATGATTTAACAAGAATTTAATGGATATATAATTAATTGAATAATAATTCAATTAATATAAATTAATTAGTCAAATAATTCAATTTATATTACTATTTTATAAATATTTACTTTTATTAATTTTCATAATGTGATTATATAATAATTATAACAAGTAGTTTATTATTATTTTTATCATAAATGTAAATTTTCTAAATAAATAACTTTAAATTTTGAGCTAATTGATAAAAAAATATTATTAAATTATAATATAATTTAAAAATTTTTGTTTCAAAATAAAATATTCATTTCATATGATCTATATCAAAAATAAATGAAATAAAAAAAACTCTTTTTTATTTTATTTGCGACGGATTAGCGAGTACATTATTTCGTCGCTAAAACGTCGCAAAAAGTGGCGCGGAATTTTCCCTCCAAAATTAGCGACTAAAATTTCCTCGCTAATATTGTCGCTAAATTTTCTTGAACTAATTTAGCGAATAAAAAGAAAATAAATTAGCGACGGCCGTTTGTCGCTAATTCCGTCGCAAAACAAGGTGTGTATTTTGCTCCTAATAATTAGCGACTGTTGTTTATTCCGTCGCTATATCGTCGCAAAAAAAATGTAAATTAAATTTCCCACAACGAAATTTTAAAACAGTTGCGAAACCGTTGGAAATTTGTGATGAAAATAATGCTGTCGCTAATTTTAGTAGCTAATTAACAGTTTTTTTTGCCGTGACAATATTTTACCTCTATATTCATTTTATGGCATTAAACATTAAAAATACACAAAATATATTTTGATTTCTCTTACACATCCTTTTAACCTTATTATCCCATTTTCATTCCATAACTATGCATTTACATTTTAAGATGATTCATAATTCATATTCACTTGCTATTTCATATCATATTTAGGTTAGCAAATTGCATAACCATTATTAAAATTTCATTTTAAAGTATTATGTCCCATTATTCTTCATTTAATTAATCATTCCATTAAATTAAATTTTAGCTAATATATCTATATGCTTGTATACCCTAAAACATTAAAAGGTACCATATTAAATTCCAGTATACTATTCGGCAAACTAGAATTTTCACTCTAAATTAATCCTTTCCTTCCTTATCACTAATTCCATTATCTATTATATTAATTAACTTGTTTTCAACACTTACTTTTCAATAAACACTAAATTATCTTTTAACAAATTACATTATACACATAATAAATAAATAACTTTAAAATGTACTTATTTAAGTCTAATAGATCAAATTTACATTTATCAATTGATTATAACTCATTTTCTTTTGATTCTTCATTCGGTCTATTCAATTTCTCTACTCTTCAATATTCTTTTTCCTTTATTTATCATATATCAAGCTTTATTATTACTTCATTTATCTAATTAGTTACTTAATTCACATATCTATAACCTTAGTTAACATGTGTATGCATTTAATTTCCATTAAATCATCTAATATACCCTAGTATCTCTTAGTACCCAATTCGGCTTTCAAATTGTCCATACCATACACTTTCTTTCTCCTTATTTAAGGCATTCAAATCATCAATTCTAACTCCCTTAAACATATTTATAAGGCCTATTTCAATTTAACATGAATTATATACATCAATACATAACTTACATAATCATACACTACACAAAATTCATGAAAATCAAGGGATATTGTATCCACTTATCTTGATTTCTTATCTTTCACACTTAAATCTCCATTTCCATCACCTTAAATCCATGAAATTCCACCATTTTCATTCTTTTCCAAGAGTGGCAAAAAATACCCATGCAAATTCTACAAAAAACATGCTTCAATATTTGATTCTAACATCATAAATAAACTCCACATCTAAATCCATCAGTATATACCTTTAATTTGAATTGAAAACCTTAATTTTTCTTACCTTCAATTTTGACACATAAACTTCAATCCTTAATCTCCACCACTTTTATTTCCATAAACAGAAGTTAATAAATACTTCCATCAACTAATAGAAGAGCTTAAATTTACTTATAAGGCTTGAATTTAGGGAGAAATTGAGTGAAAGATGAAGAAACAAATAGAAAGGAAAAGAAAGAGAATTTGGCCAAGAAGAAGAAATAGGAAAGAAGGAAAAAGCTGTGGTAAATTCTGAAAATATCTGAATTTCTGCCTTTTATAAGCGTCTTAATGAGCTGGATTTGGTTCAACCAAGTTAGCCCAACTTATTTTAAGCCCATTATGCATCCTAAAATTATGTTTCTCACTTTTAAAACTCAAATTCATTCAAAATCAATTCCATAATTTTTAAAATATATAATGTAGCCTCCAAAATTTTTTAACTCAATCGGAGTCGTTTTCGATCCGGTTCACTTAAATTGATTCGATTAGCAAATTTTCAGTGTTACTGTAAAATCACTTTTTACCATCAAATAATTTTAAATACTAATTAGAGCCCAATTGAAAATTTCTATAATTTTTAAAAATTATTTATTATTTTTAAAGTTTCGATCAAATTCACCGTCAATCGGTTATTATTTAAATCGAAATCATTCTTTTTTTCTTACTACCTAAGCTTAAACCTTCCTAAAAATACTTCCACAATCCTCAAAATATATTTATTAGACTTCAAAAATATTTTTGAGTCAATCAGAGACTGTTTTTCGATCTGGTTCACTTTTACCAATTCGATAATCTGATTTTTTAAAATAACCAAAAAATTAACTTTTTATTATCATATAATTATACATCTCATTTAATGTAGATTTGAAAATTTCGGTGATTTTTAGAGGTCATTTGCTATTTTTAAAGTTCTGATCAAATATTAATTAATCTAGGCACTATTTAAACCAAAACCATAAAATTTTCTTATTTTCAATTTTCGGAGACTCATTTGACCTCATTTTGATTTTCAACTTCATCCTTGGACTAGTCGCAACTAGTTCCTTCCAATGATCACATAAAATATTTTTCGATTTCGAGAGATACTATTCATTCGATATCACTATTCACCGTCGGAATACTATTTTCGATTAATCCGGTATTTGAGCCATTACAGTTTACATGTATATTTACAATTGTTTATCATTTGACACAAGTTACAAAATTTGTCACTATATACATTACAAAATCGAACTATATACCAAAAATTTGTTTCTTTAAGCTATACTTCTTGTGGCTTGCTAATGTTGCCTAAGCATGCAACACTTCGCTTACACCTGTGCCTACATGGAAAAATATTCGTGCTGAGCAATAGCTCAGTGGATAGTAAAAATAATTCAATAGACTTCATAACGAAGACACACATATTAATACAACATGTCAATAATATATATATAACACGCTTGTCATAATATAAAGCATACATATACAATAAAAACATGTCACATAATCACTAACATGTCAACAATGTCACAAGAGAAAAACATTATATTCATACCAAACATTCACTCCTAGGGATGGCCATTCACTCATTTACAATATTTTCATTATTATACAACCTGAATTTTCATGAAGAGTGGATAACGGGACAAACACTTAATACTAATAAACAGTATCAAACACTAGAGACAGAAGTCTCAGAATACTAGATACCAAAGGTGTCAACACTAGGCACCCACAGGTGCCAACACTAGCAGCTGTAACTACTATCCCTTATAGACATACCTATCTATCCACTATTATACGAAATTTAGGCTTAAAAGAAATTTTGATCACTTAAAGATATTGTATTTGAATTTTTAGAATTAAACTATGAGTATTCATAAGATAACATATACATGAACTTAACACCACAATTCAGTTGTGGATATAACATACATGAGCAACCAGATAGAAAATATGAGGTAATGAAAGCTAAGCAGAAGAGGACAGGTATACCTTGCCTTATCACGAGTGCGACAGAGAGCACTCAGCGAGTCCGATCGGGAGCATAATCTAGGTCGCGAATGCGATCGAAGGAAATGCACTGAACAAGGATGCCCTATCGTGAGCGCGACTTAAGTTGTGAGCACGATAGGCGCGAAAATGTTCTAAACACTACAAGAAAATTAGCAAATGACAACGAAAATTAGCAACCGAATTTGTTGAATTTTCGTTGCTAATAAAAATTAGCAACGAAACATTCGGTTGCAAATTTGACGGTTGGTATTTTTAGCAACGGAAATTGTTTTCTAGATTTTCTTATGTTTAAACATATCTCTTACTAAACTTTGCACTAACATTTTCTCATAATAAATACATTTTCTGAACAAATTAGTGATTTTTAGAGTTATTTCGCTACATCTCTAGTTTTCAAAACACTTTGATTTACTTCATTTACACTTCTAATTCTTAGAGTATCACTAGAACAATATAAATAGTTTTTAAATAATAAAGTAGCCCAAAATATTCCTTAAGCAAATATTCCCCACATCTCTTTTTAAGTCACGCCTTAAACTATCACATTCACGTAATTTCATAAATTACTTCTACTACCAATTCCACAACCATTGTAATGTATGTATACATTAATTTGAAGCAAGTAATCATTTAAATAAGAAAAGAAAAACTCCCAAACCTCAAAAGTTGGCCACTTTTACTTTCTAGAGCTCTTTCCTCTCCTTCTCTTTGCTCTAGCTACTCTTCCCAACAACTATCATCAAACTTCACTCAATTACTAATCAAAATAACAAATACATATTCTAAAGATAGGAAGAAGAAGAAGAGGGTTAGAATATGCTTTACTCACATTACTAGGCTCTGAAAACCAACCAATTACATAAACACCCTATACATAGAAACTTAAAGAAAGAAGAGACAAAAAGAAAAGAAGAAAATGGCTGAAATCTTTGGCCGAAGAGTGGCCGGCCATCCCTAAGAAAAGGGCAGATTTTTCCCTTCTATTTCTTGCTTCTTCCCCACTTTGTTAGAATAAAAAACATGTTTAATTCTTATTGGATCACTTGTTTAGTTACTAAAATTCACACTTTGCTCTCTATTCTTTTGCATATTTATATACTTAACATAAAGTTAGAGCATGAAAATGCAATCAAGTCCTACTTGACTAACAATGCATATTCACCCCTAGATGGCAAATTTATGAAATTACCCTTCACTTTTACATTAATATCAATTACGTTCCGATTACATTTACAAATTTTTCCAGTATATTTTGGGACCTTACAATTTTCGGCTAGATTCTGCAAAAAAAAAAAAAACTTATCTCCTGAGGATTCAGCAGCTCCATCCAAACTTCCTTCGCTTGGTTACACTCCCGCAAAACATGAATCAAGTTCTCCTCCATATGAGAGCACACATGGCAGCTACTCAAAGAAGACAACCGACGTTTAACTCTTTCTGCATTTGTCAACAATTTATTCTGTAGATAAAGCCAAAGGAAATTACGTATGCGCTGAGGGCCATCCTATTTCCGGATTAACTTCCACTTGCCACTAACAGCTTCATTATCAAAACCCATGAGTAAAGAATAGATTGATTTAATTGAGAAGTTGCCAGAGGCGGAGGAGCTCCAAATCACCATGTCAGGTCCCATATCATCCGAAGGCGGACTAGCTTCAACACCTGTATTCAAGATTTCTGGAGGCATAAACGCACTGAATTTTTCAGGGTTCTAAGTACCAGCACTGATCACTGCATCCCGCACTGTCCAGTTAATAATCTCATCTGGAATAGTCATAGCCACGTGGTCTTTGATTTTAAAATTCCCACACCATTTGTCCAACCAAAATTTGATAAAATGTCCATTGCGAACATAGCAACTAAGATTATTGAGAACAAAAGGCCAGAGCCTAAACAATGCCCGCCAGACTGGAGAAAAATTCTTCTTGTAATAATTGTCAGCAGAAATACCATCAATTGGATCACATTTCCCGCCCAAAACTCGAACCCAAAGAGAACTCGGGTCCTTAATCATCCTCCAATTCAGTTTAGCCTAAAAGGACTGATTAAGCTCAAACAATCTTCTCAGACCAAGACCACCCCTATTTTTGGGTTTACAAATGTTATTCCATCTCACAGTGAATTTTCCTTTGGGCAGGAGCCGAACCCCACAGAAAGTTACGACAGAGAGCTTCAATCTTGTAGCACGCCTCCTTAGGAAACAGGATTTTCTGAAGAGCATAAATCGGAATAGCCATTAAAACTGATTGAACCAGAGTGGTTCTATCTGCAAACGACAAAGAGTTGGCTTTCCAGTTTCTTAGCCACCTTTCACCCTGTCTACCAAACTATCAAAATATTTCTTGTTATTTCGGCCTTGAATAATGGGAATACCAAGGTGGTTACCCATGTTAAGGCTATGTGAAAAACCAGAAACTTCTTGCAGCTTGTGAATCGTGGAACTGCTAACATTCTGAGAAACAAAAAATGAAGACTTCCTTTTGTTCACCCTTTGGCCAAAGCATTGGCAAAAGTCTTCCAAGACATTGCAAACAACAGCCATAGACTCTTCAGATGAGAGAGAGAGGTTCTCCTTGTTAAGGTATTTGTCATATATATTGGCAGTGATGGCTGAGGAAGAAGGGACAAGGGGATTCACTGCTGATGAAGATGGAGATGCCGGTGTAGAGTTGGCAGGGGAAGTAGAGAACATGGAGAGTTTTAGGTTAGCTCTGATACCATGTAAATTCTGAAGAAAATAAAGTTGTATTTCTCTATATATTGTAAACGTACAGAGTTAGATTTAGGAACTAGTAGAGATTAATACAAAGACAACAACTGAGAAATTGTAATGTATATCCCTTAATATTGTAATGTATATCCCTTAACACTCCTTTACTGCCCATTTTCACAGTTTTCCACACTCTCTGCTACTGCTTTTGTTGATAGCTTGAGACAACCTTTCCATGCATAACCCAAACAGATATGGGGATAGAGAATCCCCTTGATGGACTCCTCTAGAAGGCTTGAAAGCTTCGAATGGACTGCATTTCATAAGACTTTAGCACTACTAGCTTGCCAGCTATTGATCAAAACTTGAATAAAAGATTTGGGAAGACCAGCATCAACCATAGTATCATAGATGAATTCCCATCGAAGCATGTCATAGGCTTGTTTCTAGATCGATCTTAATGAGAACCCAGCCCTTTTGCCCTCTCTTGTTATGTATGGAGTGAACAATTTCCTGAGTGATAATAATGTTATCAAAGATTTGTCGGTCTGGAACAAAACTTGACTGAGTGTCACTTATAAGCTGTATTAGACAAGGCTTGAGTCTGTTGGTGAGGACCTTCATGAGAACTTTAAACACCACCGGTAACAAGCTGATGGGACGAAAATTAGAGATACTTGAAGGTCTATCTTTCCTGGGAATTAAAGTAATAATGGCCTGACAAATTGAAGAGGGAATGGGGCTGCCATTCATGCAGCTGTTAACAAAGCGACAAATTGAAGGTCTATATGTTATTATTTACTTTGTATATGTATTATTTTTTTAATATTTTTTATAAAAAATTGCAACCATTTTATTTTTACTTTTTAAAAAATTGTTGTAAAGCTTTTTATAGAACAATAAAAAATGCCGGAATTATATATAATGTTTTTTATAGTCCTAAAATTTAAATATAAAATTTTATGATACTCCAAAAGTACCAACAGATCCTTGCAACGAGGAAACGTATTAAGTAAACGACCATCCATTAGTCAATTCTTTTCGTCTGCTTTGACTTGCGACCGGCAAATGGCACCACATCACATGCTGTCATGGAAAATTGTTTATTCAAATTAATCTTTTCACATAAATTAGTTAAGCCTATTTCTAATTAGTAAATTTTACTCACGTTTTTGCAGCATAACATAACCCATTGTATCTATTAAATTGACGTATATGCAGATATGGCAAGCTAAGCTATTTGACACGCATTTTGGAAAATGGGCAAACGTGTTTATTTTCCATGGAATTTCTTATACATTCTATTAAGAGATTAATATTGATAGGAGTTTATTGTAGAATTTGTAATTGACAGACATTATTGCTCTCTTAATGGCTGACCATTACTTAGCATTATCAATGGACTCGTTTAATACCAGACACTATTGAAACTAAAAATATCTCCAAGTGAAACCCACCAAGTTTTTCTTGCAGGTGTTCCAAGTTGCCGGGAGTCACCAAATATGATTCATCAACCATAGAATCAATATGCCTACGAAATTTAGAGCTGAAGTAGCACATGCCCAGTTGGTTTAGGGAAGATTTTTCCTTAATCAAATGTTGACTCCTCCATCTGTTCAAAGAAGCGACCAGAAGGACCATCACTAGGCAGCAGCGCTAACCTCACTACAGGTTTAGCTCCTTCTTCCACAGACCGTTTTCCATTGTTGAAGGTCATGTCTGTTTTGACAAATCCAGGGCAGAGACAATTGATGCGAAAAGTTGGGAATTTCTTAGCTAGGATCCTTGTGTAGGCATTCATTGCTGCTTTGGAGACTTTATAAGCACAAACACCAACAGGCCAACCTTTGGTTTCTGGTGATCCCTCTTTGAAATCCATCAGAAACTGGTTCAGTACCTCATCAATTTTCTCTTCTGAGAGGTGGTCAACATCTCCCAGCACCCCTTTAACCCATTCATGTGATAAATACTGAAATAAAACACACAACAGAACATGAGCTGCCATTATAGTAATTATTCCAATTTCATAAAAATTTGCTTTCGTTCAGCATAACTGAAATTTTAAATGAACCAAGACGATCAATGAAGCTCGAAAGAGTTTGTTTATGACAATAGATTATCTCGGCAAGTCCGGAACAAAGAGCATATATATGGCCTTACCTTCAGCCTTCCAAGACCAGCTGAAACATTAACAATTCTCGGGGAATCAGATAATTGGAGCAAGGGTAGAAATGCCTCAACCATTCTCTTCGCGCCATAATAGTTCGTAGACAAGCAATCTTCAGCTAATTCATATGTTTCGGTCAGTACTTCATGCCACTCAGCTTGTGGACCAGCCTGCATCAATTGAAGAGACTTAATCATGTGGAGAGCCACTGAAAGTCTGCAGTTTCCCCTGCCGGTCACCATTTCAAATATAATTTTTATACAATGCTTATATCATTACTTCAACTGTCCATCCACAATCCGGTGGTTCCATGTAGTAGCAGATCATCAAACTCAAATTTGGTACCTTAAACACTTAATTAGCTGAGAAAATATGTCAGCAAGATTCATCTACAGAAATTCCTTAAGTTCAATCAGCTATATACATATAGAAACTCACCTTACTAGGATCACTTGGAGCATCATTCTCTTTGGCTCCAAGAATTCCTGCGTTGTTTACCTGTCAAGTTCCAGAAGCATTATTCAACATTAAATTGAACAATCCACTGATAAACAAAGACTCAGGATTCTACTTTGAAGAATCAAGTGCACCCATTCATGTAACCATATCAAAATTATGCAAAACGGTAAAAGAATTAGCAACTTAGGCTGTAATCGCACCAAGATATCAAGCTTTCCAAATTGAGTTCTGACAAAATCGGCAAGAGCAGCAATACTGGAACAATCAGCCACATCAAGTTGATGAAAAACCACAAAATCAGAGAGACCAGATGCCTTAAGCTTTTTAACTGCTTCAAGGCCTCTCTTCTCATCTCTGGCTGTTAAAACTACCACAATCCCATTCGAGGCGAGCTGCTCACAAATTCCAAAACCAATCCCTTTGTTTGCCCCAGTAAACACTGCATACCTGAAAAAAAAAAAGAACATAATAGACAGTCACCAACAAAAATAAGAAGAAGCAGCACCAGCAGAAAATCGGGAGAATTGGGAACATGCTGAAAGAAAAAATTTACCTTTTTGCTGCTTGTGCCATTGGTAACGATAAAGTTGAGAACTTTGAGCCTGAAGCGAGCTTTGGTGTGTGTGTGGATCAGAAGGGGTTATCAGTTCGCGTCATTGTTATTAAAACCGGACCCAAGGGTCGGAAAGCCAGCTGGTCCTGTCTGTTGACATCATAATACCCATAAGGAGAAAACTACTGCAACGTGTTAATTTTTAGAAATTAAGTTACGACTTTCCCAACAATGCACCAATTGAGTGAAGCGGAACTCTTGATGAGCTTTCTAACACTCGCTTCAAATATATATTTAAATAATTACAAAATATTCCTTTCGTCCTATTTTGCAAAATAATTTTTTATTTTTTATAAAATTAAAAAAATAATTAAAATATTTAATTTTATAAAAAAATTATAATCATTTACAAAAATATTCTTTATATTTTTAAATTTTTCTAATTTTAATTAAAAGTACGAAATGATAAAAAAATATTTAATAAAATGTATAATAAATAGAATTATACATATTGATAATATGGCCTAATTAATATCCTGGTTTACTTCGTAAAGAAGCTAGGCAAACTAAAAAAGAGCAGGCAGACCTTCACCAACCAAGAGCTCGGACTAACCAAACACCAAAGAATTCATTCACAGCCTAGCCAGTAACTGAAAGAGTAATCGCCACGATAGTAAGAAACAGTTATTCCCCACCTCTAAAAATAGAAGAAGTGAAAAGAATGGCTAAAAGTAGTATGATTTTATCCCACTACCTCCATAGAACTGGCAGAAAACATATAAAAGGAGGAAAATCAAGTGAGAAAATGTTCCTTCAATCTTTTTCAACAAAAAATGCATCTCTGTTGTCAAATTTTCTAACTTAACTGTTGAAGAATTCCTAATAAAAAATCCATCGGTCTTTCTCTTTTTGCAGGTGGCGTTCAGACTTTCAGGTCCAACATCTTAAACTTGTCATCATTTGGTGCGGTGAGCGTGAAACATAGATCTATTCCCAAACCTAAACCTAAACCCTGCCTCAATAGAAAATCAGGCAAACCCACTCACTCTTCCTGGGACACAAAAATTTCTCGCACAAGCCAATGATCCAAGCTTAGCATCCCCTGCTGTAATGACTCAAACACTGAGTTAGCCGTGAATAGTATTTTTCGTAGTTGACCAATACACCTAGACAGAAAAATACGTCAGATGGTGAAAAATATTTTATTTATCTATCGAAAAATATTAGTCATGGTACGTCTGAGATTAAAATATAAATTCAAAATGAGATCAAATAAGTCCTTAAAAGTCAAAAATAAGAAAAAGTTCACGATTTCGATTCAAATAATACCCTAATTGACTAAAAGTTTGACAGAATTTTAAAAATATCAAATGCTTTCTAAAAATTCTCAAAATTTTCAATTTTACATTAAATGAGATATAAAATATTTTGGTTTAAAAAAATAAATTTTACGGTAACACTGAAAGTGGTTGAATCGAATCGGTATGAGTGAATCAGATAAAAAATAGACTCCGATTGAACTAAAATTTTTCATGAAGGTTTAATTTATTATTTTAAGAATTATGAAATTAATTTTAAGTGAATTTGAAGTTAGAAAGGGAGAGAAATAATTTAGAGAGTATAAATGGACTTAAAATTCAATTTGGGATTAAATTAGCCCAAACCACTTTGATTGGACCAGCCCAGTCCGAAATTCAGGGTATATAAACCCCCAAAATATCAAAAATCTGGAGATAACTCCAAAATTCTGCTCCCTTCTTCCCTTCCTCTCTCAACCGTAGCCTTCTTCTTTACTTCTTCTCCCATATTTGTCTTTTCTCTCATTCCAGAGGTAAAAAATATTTTATTTAACTATCGAAAAATATTGGTCACAGGTAATCCGAGGTTAAAATTTAAAGTGATTTTGAGGTAAAATAAGCCTCCAAAAGTCAAAAATACGAAAAATGAAGCAATTCGATTTTACGTTAACTAGTTTTACCATAGTTTGACTAGACCATTAAAAATAATAAATGAAGTTTAAAAATTATCAAAAATTGTATATATGCCTAAAATGATGAAAAGTAAATTTTTCAATAACATCGGATCGATTCAATTGAGCTGAAATTTTGTGTATAACCTATTTTTGATATGATAAGAATAATTGAGTCATTTTTTGAGTGATTTGGATTTGAAAAGTAAGAGAATTGTAGAATAATAACTTTATGGATTTTATTTTGGATTTTTGGGCTTTATTTGGTGGGCTTGGGTTAGACCAAAGCCCAACTCATTTAGCCACCTTAAATATCTACTGGAAAGAGAGAGTTTGGTCAGCTTTTATCATCTCCTTTAGCTCCCTTCTTCTTCCTCCAAGCCGAAACCCCTTTAAGCTACCATTCTTCATTTTTCTTCAAGATTTCTCTCATATTCTCTCTCAATCCAAGCACAAGAAAGATTATTCAGACTCTCTACTTGCTTAATTAAGCCTCTATCTAGTTATTAGAGGAAGTTAAGCTAAGAAAATCAAGTAAAAAAGTTAAGGTCTCAAATTGAGGTATGAAAAATTTAAGGGTTTAAATTTGTTTAAGGGTGTTTCTTGATATTTTTGGTTGCCTACATTTCATTTATGATGTTTATTTTAGTAAAAAAGAACAAAAAAATGAGATTTTGATGGGTTATATAACCGGCCATGGTAGGTACACAAGGTGAAGGTCAATCTTTCAAAGCTAAAGGGAAAGAAAAAGAGGTCTAGGCAAGGCTAAAGCAAGGAAAAAGGCTTCAAATTCAACTATTTTCCATTATTTAGCATGATTTTCCTTTAGGTAAGTTAGAAAAAAATTGGTAAATGTATGTATATTTGAAATTGATATTAGAATAGTGTAATTGAACCTTAAATAAGCTTATAAGAATGCTTAAATAAATTTTAAAGAACATGTATGATGGACTTCTCATGTTGGCCGAATTCTTTCTTAGGGAAAAGTAGTGTGTATTTTATGTATTTTGATATTTTTAAGCCTTAAAATGATTACAAGCATGAAATAACATGTCCATAAATTTTTATAAAATTTTTAAAAATTAATTGAATATTTTTAGTAAGAAATTTTGGTTATGTACAAGGTAAAAATGGTGAAATAATTTGAATTAATTCATAAATTGTTGAGAAATGGTAAATTATAATGTATTAATTCACAAACTATATAAAAAGTAATGAAAAAATAATTGACCGACTGTCTGGAAAGAAAGGACTACTGCAAGTATCAAAAATTTGATAAATATTTTAAAAATAAGTGAAATTGTGCCCTTAGCAATAGTCAGACAGTCAAAATCTAGTTCAGGATATAATTAGCTAGCCATAGGAACATCTATACCACGGTACAGGTTATAACGATTTACTTTGTTATGGTAGGATAATTGATCTTCATAGTATTTGCCTGTTTTGTCATCTGTTCTGTGAGAAATGGTTATTTGGGATCATTTCTTAGTCTGTATGTGGCCTTGTGGTGTTCACTCCTGTATATCTGATCTGAAAATTTCTGTTCGAATTGTACTAAGGACATTAATGTGAAAATAAGCTAAAAAGGTGTAAAAGATCAGTAAAAGTGAAGTTAAAAAATGAAAAGGGACCTAATTGAAAGAAATTAAAAGTTTACAGGTAAAACTATAATTTTTCTAAAAAGTAGGGTTAATGAGTAAAAGTAATTAAGAAATATTTTTAAAAGAGTAAAATGGTAATTTAATGTCTAAATAGTCCAAACATGAAGTTTTGTAAAGTTCAGAAATTAAAATATAATTTTACATAAAAAGGATAAAGTAAAAGCCATTTAATTATTTTATATGCCAAAAGTCAAATTAAAAGTGAAAATAATAAAAATAATGGTAATCTTGTAATTAAATTGCAAAAAGGGTATTTTTGTAATTAATTAAAAAATTAAGGATTTAAGTAAAAAGTTTAGCAAAATATTAATGTTAAAATGAAAAGACTGCTAAAAATGGATAAGAATGCTTTTTAATGAGAAATATTGAAATTTTGCACTTTTGGGTGTTATTATGCATGTTCTGGGAAATTTTATGATTTTTAGGCATCACTGGATATATTTAATGCTCAGCATATAGGATTTACTGCGTACAGATACTGAATGTGATCAGGAGCTATAGTACACAGAGGATGAAGACTTTAAAGGACTAGAGCTATATTTTTATTTTGACATGTATATTACTGTAAATGTTTGAAGTTTAAAAATGAAATTGTAAAAGTACTTGGATTGTATATATGTATATGGATTTGACTAGTAGAGGATATTTTGTGTACGATTGAGATGTGATGGATAATGTATGAATGGGATGGTTATTTTGATTATAAACTGTTGTGCCCCTGAGAGGATATGGCTATTGTCTGATTTTCAGGGGACTAGTTCAATATATAGCCGTTATATTGCCAAATTTTTACAAAATGAATAGTAAAATTGGACAGTTATAGGTCATCGACAAGGTGGACTATGTATATGAATTTTGGATAAGCATTATTGATTAATGAATAATTAAGGGTTAAGTTTATGAATTTTAAGTTAAGAAGGAAAAAAATTTCCGGCTAATCGCTTAAATCTGAAAGACTATTATAGTAAGGGTGTTACAGTCTTAACTTATATTCATGAAGTTTTGGCCATACCATCTAGTAAGGATATAACTTTTTCTGTATTGAAGCAATTGTATTGAGCCACTATTGTTTATGTAAATTAATGATCACCATGATCTAATAGACTATAATAGAGAATGATGGTGCTATAATATGGAAGAAATTGAAAGTGCAATTGGTATAGTAGCAAGTTATGAGTGTAAATAGGAAACAAATATGTAAAGAATGGAATACCTCATAGTATATTGTATTGAAGAATATTGAGAAATACCTGCCTTCCCTTATGGATCTTTGTTTGATACTTGAATAGCTAAAATGAATGTCATTGTTATAAGTGGAATGGATATAGTGGTATGTTATGCCCCTATGATGCCATGAGAAATTCGATGGTTAAATGTTATACTTTTACACGTGCTTGCTTCAATGTATACAAATAGGTGCTCTAAGATTGTTCATCTAGATATGTGATTAAGATAATGAACCTATATGCTTATATAAGCGCTAAGACAATATGAAATAGCATAAATAGATATTGATTTTAGAATTGAAACACCTTCATTTATTGTAATATACTGAATGCTTGTATCTGATGTATTGGATAAGTTGAATGTGTGATGATTAATATGAGTATAATGAAGTAGGGAAGATGGATTGATAGATCTAAAAAGGTACGTCTTGTTAAAGTGATTGTACGTTCGCATGTTATTTCATGCATTGATTGTTTAAATGATTTTATTCATATAAACCATCTTGATTAGTGTGAGTATTGTCGGAATGTGGCCTAAAATCATATTGCTTGTCCCATGACAACATGCTTAATGGATGTGTATGCTTGTACTGACTGGAGTAAGAAACTTAAGGAACATATCAAGTATGGCATAATGTGAGTGTGTGTGTGTGTGTATATATATATATATATATATATATATATATATATATATATATATATATATATATATATATATATATATATATATATATTATATATGATATATATATATATATATATATATATACCTTTGATTTGATTGCAACTATAGGTTGCTTATGCTTAATTATGTATATTGCATTTGGTACATAGAATATTGATTATTGAACAAGTGTTGCATGAGACTCCATGTATTGATATACTGTGATAAATATGTGATTAAATAACAAGTATGGATCGTTATTATAAAGGGGTTCTTGCCTACATTTGTGTCTAGATTGTGGATAAATAGGCATGCCTATAAGGGTATTTTGCAGTTGCTATTGTATTGTGATGGTCCCATTTGGATCATAAAAACCCCATTTGGGTTGTAGCCAACCCCATTTGGGTTCGCTGACCGGTCTATTGTATTGTTTGGCCCTAATGGGTCTTCTGATTTCATACCTTCGTGTATGTTCTGGTATCTTCAGATATGTTCAGATTTCATATCTTCGGATACGTTCTGGTACCTTCGGATACATATTGATTAGCCCGTTATTCACTTCTTTAGAATAAGCAGGCATAATGTAAGATGAAAAGAAATCATTCTATTGCACTGAAAGATAAAGAAACTTGGTAGTTTTGAAATTGATCTTCATAGTATCGTTCTCTTATATGCTGAAAATAAGTAATAAAGTGGAGGTTACTATAAAGACTACCCTAGGGGTTTCTATAAAAATATCCATATTCATCATCATATTAATTTATACTTAATAATAATTACTTAGCCATAGCATCCCATTAGATAACATTTATATCCAAGAAGAAATTACTACTTACATAGAACTTTACAACTGTTTTATATCTTTACAACTATCGGATGTAGTACAAAATGGAAATGTACAAGAGCCAAAAAACAAAAGATGAGGTCCTCATACATTAACTCCTTTTAAGGTTGGCTTTTTGTTGCAGATCAAATCCCTGCTAGAGAAAAACAACTGGAGTACCTACACAAATAAAAATCCGTGCTAAGCTATATAGCTTAGTGGGGAACAATCAATATGTGAATGACCACTCACAATGGTCATTCTTAAGCATACTCAAACATGCTTTCATACAAGAGTATATTATTTACATTGTCAATTGATAACAAGTAATCATATTCAATGACATTAACCATAACATGGTAACATAATGTTAATTAGGCATTTTTCATCAGCACATTTCTTTCTTTGAATGCCCGCCTAAATTTTGTAGGTGTGGATAATGGATGCTATGGATACCTATAGGTATCGATTATATGAATACCCGAAGATGTTATTCCTGTGGATACCCAAAGGTATCAAAACTATAGACCCAAATGGGATCAAAACTGTGGTCCCAACTAGAAAAAACTATAGAACCAAACGGGGTTAACTATAGTAGCTACAACTGTAACCCTATAGACATACCTATCTATCCACAACCAAGTTCCAATGCAGGCATTAACCATATTCCTTTCCATGTAATTATTTAATGAGATACATTTTTATGGCATTGTGAATTTTCACAAAGCTATTATATCAAACAACCACATTAACACATTTTGATTAACATCTCATATCATACTTTATTTAGAACACACATATAGATGCAATAAGCTTTAATTTAGTTCATATAATAAAACATAGTTCTTGCATCTCAAATGTCATAATTTGTGCTCATTCTTAGGTTTAAGATGCTTTAAAAGTACTTAAATAAGTTGGACTAAGTTTTGATAGTCATTAAGATTCTAAAAATCAAGGTTAGTATAAAATAGAAGAGGGTCACCATCATTAGGTAATGGTTGTTAACTGTGACATAGGATGCATTTTGGTTCTAGACTAACACCAAACTACCTCATGATCAGTACCAAAAGAGTGTTGATCGTGACCTAGGTTACGAAATGGGGTCACGGTCAGTAGGTCATACCTGCTGACCGTGACATAGGTTGTGTTTTTGTTCTGGATTGAAAATGAACTACCTTATGGTCATTAGGTCCTACCTGCTGACCATGAGGTCCTTTCTGCCCAGAGGCAGATTTTTAGTCCTCGAATTGACCATGATTTTAGACCTACAAAATATCATTTTCAGGTAAAGTAGCCTCTACAAAGTTATTCCTCTACATTTCTAGTTTCTAAAACATCAAAAATCACCTAAATATAACATGTAAATCTCAAGATATTTAACAAAAATCACAGATTGCTCCCAATGATAGGATAATAGCCACACATAGAATTCAAGCTCAATTTTCACTATCATGAAGTAAGATTCAGGCTTTTAGTTTTTCATATGAAATATAGGTATATGAGTTTAGTTTCTATAGCAACTAGAATCACTCCATTTACCCTTCTTTAACTTGAGATAGATCCAAAAGAGTCTGGGTAGGTCCAGTGAACCTTAAGATAGATTTTTGGGATCAAAGGATTCTCTTACAATTTTGATTCACATCAACTTTTAAAGGCAAAATTCATATCATTACATCATCACAACATCAACTACACATCTCATATGCTTCATACAAGGCCATACACACACATATGAGAAGTTCCCATGCCACTTTTATGTGCACTTTTTCCTCCTTCAATGTTCTCTTCTCTCATTCTCTTTTCCCTTGCTGGACTGTTCCTCTACAAAGGAGAGATCCATATGATATTAAAACATAAGAAACTCATATATTTTTCCTCAAATCAAATACAAATTTACAAGAAACAAATGAAAGGAAAATATAAAGTAATTACCCTAAATTAGTAACCTCTAATTTCTCTCTCTTCTTAGTGATAGAGTTGCTATTTTTAGAAAGTGTTTAGGGGTTAGAGATGGAAAAAAATGGATATCTTTGATGGGTCGAAGTGGTCATCCAACTCTCTCTCATTCCCTACATATTTCTTCACTTCTCATGTGAATTCTAAAGAAGAGAAAGATGTCAAGCTCTTATTGTTTAATAGATTGATTTTTAAAATTTTTCTTTTAACCCCTTTTCTTTCCCCTAAATTATTGTTCTTCCCCTAAACTTACTCTTTCTCTTTTCAATTAAATCCTTAATTTGTGCATTTCTCCTAATTATCCCTCATAGTTTACTTTATATTAAAATGATCATATTACCCTTACTTGAAATTTAATAACTGTACACATATACATATTCATAATCTCCTATAGACACAAGCATGTATCCTCTTAGGGTCTAATTAGGGGCCTCACAGTTACAATATAATTAAACATATGGTATACGATTATTACTTATACATTCTGGACCTATACATCATGAATATAAATTGTATATTACAGATTCATCATTTAAGTAATCATATTGCTTCTTGTAGTCAGATGTTAATGGCTTAGCTCATTATATGCATACATACGTATATAACTTGAGTCAATTCACTATACAGTATATGGCACAATATGGTGTTATGTGATATATAGTCTACCATTCTAAAATATTATTTATTTCTACATGAGTATAGTCATGGGTGATTTCAAAATGCATCCCTTATTTTAAACTGTTTGATATATATATATATATATATATATATATGAAGAAACCATACCTAACTATGTCTCCTATGGTTTAATAATTGAATGATTGCTTGCAAAGTTACTTAGTCCTTAATTACCTGTGTTAATGACATGTTCCCTCTATCATGTTGATGATTAAATTTTAAATGTATAACTTCGTAACTTGTGTAGTTGAAGGTCTTAAACTAAATTTATATGCTATTGAAACTCTCAAAGATTTTAGTATCATAGTTCACGATATATTGAAGCTATAGACTATTAGAAGATGTAAGAAAGGCTAGTTGCCAAAATGATCAGTAAAGCTTATAAAGGCTAGATGGGTTTATTTAAAGTTCTTAATGATTGTAAACATTGCATCAAATTATTAAGTGTACACTTATATGTCACCGCTAAACTTTTGTGCCTGTATAATTTGATGATTATTGTTAAGAGATTACCTTTAAAATATGTTATTCCCCACCAACCTTTATAGCTTAGCACGAATTTTATGATCTATGTAGGTTGCAAGATAAGCTTCATTTCAGGATGGATAGTTACGGTGACTTGATTGACCTATAGAAGAGGAGGTTTGAAAATGTGTAGTTACCTGTGTGGTTTCATAGATGTACAGAAAGGTGTATATGTAATGTTTTATTATTTTGGAGTTTTGTTTCGGCTAAGAAGATTATATATAATTATGGCCCGTGTCATTATTATTTATCTATTTATCGTGGGATTAATATCGGTATTGGTGGTTCTGTATATCTTGTGATTAAGTGTTAAAATAGGAGAGCAAGCATGTATCGAATTGGAGAATATCATATCAATGATTCTTTTTGCTAGTATACTTTGTGTAATGATTTTTAATGACATGTGTATGTAAATATAAGTACACTTATGGATACATATATGATTTTGTATAGACTTAAGAATGACAGTGTGAATCAGTTATGGGATATTATAGATAAATTATTGGTTGAATGTGTGATGGATGTGGATGGATTATACAGGTGGATGTTTGAACAATATTGATATTGAAAATTGTTGATTTTGGTTGTGTGCCCTATGCAGGCTATTTTATTTGAAATTGCAGGAAGGATAGTTCAATATATAAGCCGTTGTGCTGTCAAAATTTTTATTAAGTGAAAAAAATGGCACGTAAGTATAATAGTTTCAGCCTATAGTGAGATATAAATCGTGATAACCTTATAAGTGAATAGGATGTACGTATATCTATAATGTTCCAAATATCGAGTTAGTCAGAAATAATATTTTTCTGTGGTAAATAGTGATATCGAGGTGAATAGTATCTCCTGGAGTCGAAAAATATTGTATTGGACCATTGGAAATAGGAGGTTAGCAGGAGTCCAATAATGTAATTTGAACTGAAAATAAGGTAAAATGGGTTATCAAAAATAAAAAATAAGAAAAAAGTCATAGTTTCGATTCAAATAGTATCCTATTTGATTGGAAGTTTTACTAGGTTGTAAATATGTTACGGATCTCAGAAAAATAATCCAAAGATATGAACGTGCACATATTACTGAGTAGAATCATATGATAAATAAAAATTAATAAGTACAGAGCAAGTTTCAGAGATTTCACTTGTTCCAGGCAAGTTTCCTCCATCGAGCTAAAACCAGCTCCTTTTCAGCCAACAACCACAGACTATTGTCATTATGGTTGACAAACTGACCCCATGTAGTGCAAATAGGGAAGTCCTCGCACAATCTCTCCACAATAAAAAAGTGGTCCTTCCATTTCTTCAGAGTTGAATTTCCATAAAAGGCATCATAGCCCGTCCGAGCTTGGATATAATTATGATCTTCCCCACCTGCTCAAAGGTAGCTTGAAAGAGCTTTAGAGATAGATCAAATCCGTGCTTCATGATCCAAATTTGTAAGGCACATAATGGAGTTGCCTAATGGCCATGTCATAGTAGTTCAGTACCTCCACCTCGAATTGGGTTAAAAAAAGTCAAACCCCAACATCTAACTGCACTTTATAAATTGCAATCTTTTTCTTACCAATAAATGCGATGTTCTTCCTTTAGGATGTGCTCGACTTGCTAACAACGTACTTGTCAGAGGCCCCCAATTGATCGAACAAAATGGGAAGCTCATCCTCTCTCACTCTGAAACTAGTGCACCCCACCCTTGAAAGACGACAAAAAGCTCTCTTTAGCTAGGATGAAGTAGCAGCTCGCCCAAACTTAAAAGGAGGGACCTCATCCGCGATAACCAAGTCCACACTAAACTCGGAGCACTGTCGATTGAGAGCTCCTCATCTATCCCCATTCTCTTGCTAGATTCTTCTGAAACACTCATTGTAAAAGAAAATAGAAAGAAAAAGAATGAATAACAAACCTGATAAAGCGAGAAATCTCGAGGAAAAAGCTAGCAAAATAAAAAGCTTGATGCTTGAAAATTCGCCCCAAAAATTACCTTAGAACGGAGAAAAAGGACAAAAACCAATACGAAAAAGAATCAAAAGCGAAAAGGGAAGACTGAAAGAGGAAGTCTTGTATAAGAAATTTAAAAACCTTACCTACCATACACATGAAAGATGATCAGCACAACCTATCTTCTCATTATGACCAAACGCGTGAATCGAAGCATCTCATTAATAAACTGCTGTCGTTACACGACTAAAAAGGGAGCAATGATGGCTTATATTAAATATCTCGGCAAGAATCGAGATGCCATTCCAGCTATCTTCCACAAGACAAAGGATAAGAAATGGACATAAATATCTCAAGCTCAGAAGGGGACTTAAATGATAACATGGCCTAGCTAATAACTCGGCCTACTCCGCGAAGAAGCTAGGCAAGCTAACAAAGAGTGGACAGACCTTCACCAACCAAGAGCTCGAACTAACCGAATATCAAAGAGTTCATCCACAACCTAGCTAATAACTGAAAGAGTAACCACCACGATAGGGAGAAATGATTATTTTCCCGCCACGTCTCCCCTAAAAACAGAAGAAGTGGAAAGAATGGCTGAAGGTAGTGGGATCCTATAGAACGAGCATAAAACATATAAAAGAAGGAAAATCAGGTAAGAAATGGTTTCTTCAATCTTTTTCAGCAAAAAAAATATATCTATATTGTCAAATTTTCTAACTTGATTGTCGGAGAATCCCTAGTTGAAAATCAACCGGTCTTTCGCTTTTTACAGGTGACCTTCGGATTTTCAGCTCCAACATCTTGAGCTTGTCATCACATATAAATTTATTTTTTAAATTTCAAAAAAAAAATACTTAAAGTGAGATAAAATAAAATAGAAAAAATAAACCTTTTAAAGTGGGACGGAGGGAGTATTAGTTATTTACTTTTTAATTTTTTTTTCTTTACATACTAAAATTTAAAACTCACTAAAATATATTATTAATTTAAATTTTTCCTAAATCTATTTTAAAAATAATTAAAAAGTTAGAATAAAATACACCACTAAATAAACAAAATTAACATGTTATAACATGAAATTCAAAATTAAAGTGAATTTTGACAAGGGATAGTATTTTTTTAATATATTATTGTTGATGACACATTCTCAAACTTTTTATAAATACTTGTATTTAAAAAAAAAAAATCAAATCCGGTTTAATGTTCGATCCGGTGTCAAGTAATATAGAAAATTCTTCTGGCTATAATTGCGGGAATTGGGGCAATGATGGTCGATTATGGGGTCAAGATAGAATTTGTCTTTTTATTAGGACTATATTTCTTGTTTAAGGAGATTGGATTTCACTTAGTTTAGGATTTCTTTTTTTTTACCATATAAAATATAGAATGTTATCCATTTTTAATAATCATGATCACTATGATTATTTGTTAGAGTATAACACAGTACGATCAAAACAAAAAAAGTCACCACTTATTAGGATTAAAAATCGAATAAATTTGTGTATTGTTATTAACCCTATTAGAAGGACTAAATGGTTTATAAGAATGATATTTTATCAGAGACTACATGCATAACCCTCATGAGTATTCCAATTATCACGCGATGGCCCGCAAATCCTAATAATGCAATGCAATGCAATGTCACTACATTAAAAAAGGAAAAACATTAGCGACGGATGTTTCGTTCTAAATAGAGAAAATAGCGACGGTCGGTAAAAGTTAAAAATTAATAGGACGGGGTTTGTAGCGGCGGAAAGGATCGGTCAGTGTACATTATAGAATTTAAGCAACTGATTGGGATAACCATAGCTAAAGTTCTAAAATAATTAGAGAATATAAATTGTTAATAATTTTATTTTATTTTTAATTTTTAGTTTAATATTAAATATAACAAAGGAAGTGATCTGTTGCAGTTCAAGTATAATTTTAAAAAAAATCTCAACCATTAATCATGATTTTACTTTTAATAAATTTCTTTTATGATTTTGTTGTAATTTGTAATAGTAATAGGAGTTTATTGTAATTTGCAATTGACAGACATTATTGCTCTATTAATGACTTACCATTACTTAGCATTAATCAATGGACTCATTTAATACCAGACACTATTGAAACTAAAGCATCTCCAAGTGAAACCCGCCAAGCACTTGCAGGCGATCCATGCAAGTTGCCGGGAGTCACCAAATATGTTTCATCAACCATAGAATCAATAAGCCTATGAAATTTAGAGTTGGAGCACGTAGCACATGCCCGGTTGGTTTAGGGAAGATTTTTCCTTAATCAAAATGTTGACTCCTTCATCCGTTCAAAGAAGCAACCGGAAGGACCATCATTAGGCAGCAGCGCTAACCTCACTACAGGTTTAGCTCCTTCTTCCACAGACAGTTTTCCATTGTTCAAGGTCATGTCTGTTTTGACATATCCAGGGCAGAGACAATTGATGCGAAAAGTTGGGAATTTCTTAGCTAGGATCCTTGTGTAGGCATTCATTGCTGCTTTGGAGACTTTATAAGCACAAACAATGACAGGCCAACCTTTGGTTTCTGGTGATCCCTCTTTGAAATCTATCAGAAACTGGTTCAGTACCTCATCAATTTTCTCTTCTGAAAGGTGGTCACCATCTCCTAGCACCCCTTTAGCCCATTCATGTGTTAAATACTGAAATAAAACACACAAAAGAACATGAACTGCCATTATAGTAATTATTCCAATTTCATAAAAATTCGTTTTTGTTCAGAATAACTGAAATTTTAAATGAACCAGACGATCAATGAAGCTCAAGAGAGTTTGTTTATGACAACAGATTATCTCGGCAAGCCCGGAACATAGAGCATATGGCCTTACCTTCAGCCTTCCAACAACAGATGAAACATTAACAATTCTCGGGGAATCAGATAATTGGAGGAACGGTATAAATGCCTCAACCATTCTCTTCGTGCCATAATAGTTCGTAGACAAGCAATCTTCAGCTAATTCATATGTTTCGGTCAGTATTTCATACCACTCAGCTTGTGGACCAGCCTGCATCAATTGAAAAGACTTAATCATGTGAACAGCCACTAAGAGGTCGTAGTTTCCCCTGCCTGTCACCATTTCAAATATAATTTTTATACAATGCTTCAACTGTCCATCCAAAATCCGGTGGTTGCATGTAGTATCAGATCATCAAACTCAAATTTAGTAACTTATACCCTTGATTAGCTGAGAAAATATGTCAGCAAAATTCATCTAGAGAAATTCCTCCCTTTAGTTCTGTCAGCTATATTCATATAAAACTCACCTTACTAGGATCGCTTAAAGCATCATTCTCTTTAGCTCCAAGATGTCCTGCGTTGTTTACCTGTCAAGTTCCACTAGCATTATTGATCATTAAATTGTTCAATCCACTGATAAACAAAGACTCAGGATTCTACTTTGAAGAATCAAGTGCACCCATTCATGTAACCATATCAAAATTATGCAAAACGGTAAAAGAAGTAGCAACTTAGGCTGTAATCGTACCAAGATATCAAGCTTTCCAAATTGAGTTCTGACAAAATCAGCAAGAGCAGCAATACTGGAAGAATCAGCCACATCAAGTTGATGAAAGACCACATAATCAGAGAGACCAGATGCCTTGAGTTTTTTAACTGCTTCAAGGCCTCTCTTCTCATCTCTGGCTGTTAAAACTACCACAATCCCATTTGAGGCCAACTGCTCACAAATTCCAAAACCAATCCCTTTGTTTGCCCCAGTAACCACTGCATACCTGAAAAAAAATAAAATAAAAGAAAAAAAATAGATAGTCACCAACAAAAATAAGGAGCAGCAGCAGAAAATAGGGAGAATTGTGAAAATGTTGAAAGAAAAAATTTACCTTTTTGCTGCTTGTGCCATTGGTAACGACAAAGCTGAGAACTTTGAGCCCGAAGCGAGCTTTGGTGTGTGTGGATCAGAAGGCCTTATCAGTTGGCGTCAGTATTATTAAAAGGGAGTTTAGCAAAAATACCAAAACATAAAAAAGTCTCAACTAAAAATACCTCCTTTTTTTTTCTTTTAAAATTACCTTTTTTAAAAAAAAAAATTCATTTTTAAAAATAGCCCTTTTTTAATAACTCAAACTCTCCATCTCTTCTTTCCTCCCCCTTCCCGTTTCTGGACATGGCATGCTTTAAGGGAGCTGCTCCTCCTTTATTCATTTTATTTGATACATATATATACTATATTCAACATTAATTAACAAAAAATTATGTAATGTTTTCTTTGTGGAGTGGGTATTCAATATAAACTATGCTTCCCTCAGATTTGTGATTGATTCTCCACAAAGGAATAACGATGGACATATATATATATGGCCATATTATTAATAAAATAAAACTCCATATATCTCAGTATTTAATATAATTCCATATAATATTGTTAAATATCCACAAATTGAATTATACAAAACATGGGGATTGTGCGTACATTGTTTCTGATATCATAATCTCCAATAATAACAGATAAATTTGATTCTAATTCTCCTAATTTTCAAATACTTTCACACTTTTCTACAGTTAAGAGATGGGCTTCGGCTTCTGTCTTCATTTTCTTCATTATACTCCTCGCTGGATACTCCATTTTTACCATTGGAATTGTAAGTTTCTTTTTTTTTTTAGATAAATTCTAACAATCATTGATATCAAATTGTAACTAAAACTTGTTTGATTTGTTATATATAAAGTGTTTGTAAAAATTTCTCTATGAACTTATTGATATGAGAATTGATATTTGAGTTGATATAATTTTACATATTAATTTTAAATCATATATATATATATATATATATATATATATAGCTTTTAATTAATTTTGAAATTTGATAATTAAACTTGACGATTAATTGTGGTATACCAGCCAATTTCAGAAGGAAAATCCTCTTCTAAATTTTGGTATACCGGTATCAAATTTCAGAAGAAATTCAATTTTGGATGTTGATATACCGGATGGTATACCAACCGATATACCAAAATTCAAAAGATAAATATCATACTAAAATCTAATTGATTTTCATTTAATATCACTCAACATCCATTTGTTTCAACAAAAAAGAGCAGGTTAATAATCTATTAGTTCATCAATGACCATAAATAATAAAAAAAAATAGCAAAAAACAAAACGTACTATGCGGCTTCATTACCTCTCTTAATTACCTTTTCCATTAGTAGAATTTGATGATCACAAATAATATTTTCTTTGTTGAAACGTGCCTACAGTAACATTTTCCATTCGTCCAACCGTATTTTATTGGGTACATTCAGAGGAAAACGAAGAAAAAAAATATAGTTTATTGTATAGTAGTTATATATTTTCTTTTCCATTAGATATTGTGTGAATGAGCTGTGATATAAAAATTTTGATTTATTGAAAAGTAAATAACATATTATATGTGTAAAGAAAATATCATTTTATTAAAAAATATCTTTAAAATAATTTACAGATAAGTTTATGGATTGAAACCTTTAATTAGTTTTGGCAAAAATAAACCATCGTGACTAGGGTCATGGACCGGTTCATGAGCAAAAAAATTAATCAGTTCATTAATATCGGTTTTTTAAAATTATTAACTATTAACCAGTTTGTCACATTTGATTAATCAGTTCATTAGTTTTGATTTTTCAATTTAGTTAATCAATATTTTTCAGTTAACTATAAAAATTTATAAGATAAAATTATATAAAAAATTAGATAAAGTTTAATTTAATTTTCAATGTGTAAAGTAATTTAATATAAAAATTACGAAATAAATATAATTTACTAGCCAAAATTTATGTTTAATAATTTAATAACTAATATTATAAAATAGATGTGATATTTATTGAAAATTACTATGTTTAATTCTAAGTCAAATAAAATTTTGAATAATAATGTAATTAAGTGCTATTAAATAAAATATAAATATCTATATATAATAAAAATATATATGTATAAAAGTTAATATATATATTGCTATATAATTAAAAAGAATAATATAATATAAATTTAGTTTTTGAACAGCATCGACGGCTATCTTCTCATCTCTGGCAGTTAAAATTACTATAATCCAATTTGAAGCCAACTATTCATAAATTCCAAATCCAATCCCCACGTTTGCTCCAGTCACAACTGCATACCTGAAAAATGGATCAAATTATCATCATCAGCGTAAAATATAAAGAGAGGATTTTTGAAATAATGGAACAAAGAATGACCTCTTGTTTTCTTGTGCCATTGACGATAAGATTGGGATGTCATTACGAAACAAGGTTCAAGTTTTGAGTTTGGCAGGGTTTTTCAGTACCCGCAGAAGCTCCTTTACTGGTTACTGATTTTAATTGGAGACAGTAATCTAGCAGAAGCAGAGCGAAAGCCACAAAGATTATCGGGACTTTTTTAATAATAGCATGTTTTGAAAAAATATTTAGAATTTTGGATGTTTTGAAAACTATTTAGATTTTTGGTGTATTTTGTTCATTCCAGTAATTGCGGAGTTGGACTAGGTGCGGATCCCTCTCTCTCTCTCCCATTCTCCCTCACTCACTCTCCTTCACTCTCTCCACTCTCCTTCACACTCCTTTACTCTCTCTCTCACCATTGATATGTGTTAAATCTAATTAAAAACATTAATTTTATGGATTATTCTCAACTTTGTATAAATTTTATTTTTTATATTATTTACCTTTTATAATTTTAATTTCAAAATAAAATGGAAACCATCAAGTGTGAGATATATAAATAAATTAATTAAATTTATAAGTTTATATCTATACCATATATAGCTATCTTAGTCATAAAACAAAATTTATAAAAATTGATATGAAAAAATTCATGAAATAAAATTATTTTCATGACATTTTAATTTATTGTTAGATATTAATTAAATGATATTCTTTCCAAATCAATTAAGTAAAAGATTAAGAATTATAGTGGTTATTGATTTTCTTTTTATTTCATTAACTAAGCTATTTAATTTTAAATCTCATAGGACAAACTGGGAAGTTACTTTAAATGTAGTTTCATTCTATTGAACCATTTGAAATACTCATTGTTAGTTAAACTTAAAATTGAAATCGGTCGACTCGATAAAAAAATTGAGTATGATAAAAGAAAATGTTATAAAATCTTAGATAATAATTACATGTAAATGCTAGCTGTTGCGTTAGACTATAATTAGAAAATAAAAATCTTTAATTTTAGTTAAAAATTGCATTAAGATTGAGCAATTTAATAAAATAAAGTTGTGATAGGAAGAAACGTTACTTAAACAGTTAATTTTCTATTTTCAGCAAAAATAAAAATATTAGGTTGCCTAGAAATATTTTTTCACAAAAAAATATATATATTAGGTTGCCTAGAAATATTTTTTCACAAAAAAAATATATTAAATTGCCTAGAAAGATTTTTTTTTTCAAAAAAAATATATATAGATAGATAGATATATTTTTACAAATGATAAATGAACTACATTTATCATAAAAAAGCAGATAATATAAAAATAAAATTCAATATATACAAAGTTGAGAGAAATTAATCAAGTTGATGTTTTTAATTAGATTTAACACATGTTAATGGTTAGAGAGAGAGAGAGAGAGAGAGAGAGAGAGAGAAGGAGAGTCAGTGAGGGAGAGAGAGAGAGACAGAGAGAGAGGGAGAGTGGGAGAGTGAACCGAGAGAGAGAGAGAGAGAGGGGGGGATCCACACCCAATCTAATTCCGCAAAAACACATCAAAACTCCAAGAAGTTTTCAAAACATCCCAAAATCCTATTTTTTTTTTTCTTAAACATACTCTTATGCACTCAAATTATTTTTCCCATATTTTTTTTCCATAAACATTACCAATTTGACTGTGGGATCTCTCTTGACGGAAACCGCGGACGTTCTTCTTTCAAGTTGTCCAGTTATTGGCTATCATCAAATATGATTCATCAACTATACTTTCAATAAGCCGTTTTAACTTGGCACTAGTATTTGTCTCATTTTCAGGCTATGGAGTTTAGAGTTGGAGTAGCACATGCACACTTAGTGTGGGGATGATTTTTCCTTGATCAAAATGGTGACGGCTCCTTCTGGTCAAAGAAGCAACCAGAAGGACCATCATTGTACAACATTGCTAATCTCACTACACTTTCAGCTGCTTCTTCCACAGATAATGTTCCATAGTTGAAGTTTATGTCCGTTCCGACATATCCAGGGCAGAGACAATTGATGCGAAAAGTTGGGAATTTCTTGGCTAGGATCCTTGTGTAGGCATTCACGGCTGCTTTGGAGAGTATATAAGCTGAAAGACTAGCAGGCCAACCTTTGGTTTCTGGTGAATCCTCTTTGAAATCTTTCAGGAACTGCTTCAATACCCCATCAATTTTCTCTTCCGAGAGGTTGTCACCATCTCCTAGTACCTCTTTGGCCCATTCATGTGATGATAAATGCTGAAATGAAAAACATAAAAGAACATGAGCTGCAATTATGGTAATCATTCCAATTTCAAATTCCATGTATTCATCACAAAAATTTGCTTTTGTTCAGCATAACAGATTTTTAAATAAACCAGGCAATGAATCAAAGCTTGAGAGCGTTCGTTTATGACAACGGATTACCGGAACAAAGAGCATATGGATTTACCTGCAGCTTGCCCATACCGGATGAAACGTTAACAATTCTTGGTGAATCAGACAATTGGAGTAATGGAATAAGTGCCTCAGCCATTCTTTTCACGCCATAATAGTTAATAGACAAGCAGTCTTCAGCTAATTCATATGTTTCGGTCAGTATTTCGTACCACTCGACTTGTGGACCTACCTGCATCAATTGAAGAGACTTAATTATGTGAACAGCCATTGGAAGTTTTTAGTTTCTCCTGCCGGTCCCCCATTTCAAATATAATTTTTATGGAACGCCAATATCATAACTTCAACTGTCCATCCACAGTCCAGAGTTTGCATGTAGTAGCCGATTACCGAAATCAAATTTAGTACCTTAAACGCTTAATGAGTTGAGAAAATATGTCAGCAAGATTCATCTATAGAGAAATTCCTTCCTTAAGTTCGGTCAGCTATATTCATATAGAAACTCACCTTACTAGGATCACTTGGAGCATCACTCTCTTTAGCTCCAAGAATTCCTGCGTTGTTTACCTATCAAGTGCCAGCAGCACTATTAATCATTAAATTGTTCATTCCACTGATAAACAAAGACTCAGGATTCTACATTGAAGAATCAAATCAAAATTATGCAAAACGATAAAAGAACTAGCAACTTAGGCTGTAATCGTACCAAGATATCAAGCTTTCCAAATTGAGTTCTGACAAAATTAGCAAGAGCAGCAATACTTGAAGAATCAGCCACATTAAGTTGATGAAAAACCACATAATCCGAGAGACCTGATGCCTTGAGTTTTTTAACTGCTTCAAGGCCTCTCTTCTCATCTCTGGCTGTTAAAACTACCACAATCCCATTTGAGGCCAACTGCTTACAAATTCCAAAACCAATCCCTTTGTTTGCCCCAGTAACCACTGCATACCTAAAAGAGAGAGAGAGAGAGAGAGAGAGAGAGAGAGAGAAAGAACAAAATAGATAACCACCAACAAAAATAAGAAGCAGCAGCAGCAGCAGAAAATAGAGAGAATTGGGAACATGTTGAAAGAAAAAAATTTACCTTTTTGCTGCTTCTGCCATCGGTAATGATGAAGTTGAAAACTTTGAGTTCAGGTGTGTGCGGCTTAGATGGGTTTCTCAGGTTTATCCTTTCCTGTGTTGGCAATTAAATTGATATAATTGCCTAAAACGAACTTAACAACCGAACAAACACTCAAAATTTTATTAATTGAAAAAACACAAATTTTACAAACACAACTTAAACTATTGCGATTCTCACTACACTGAAGCTAACCCTGCAAATTTTCTTTGCTCACTTGCACACTGGATCAAATGGTCAATGGCCATATTTACAAGAAGCATGAGCCGGTTATTATTGACTTTCATTTGGTGGTAATCGTTTGCCATGACATCACATAGCCAACTTTTACAGCGATACAAAATCAATTTGATTTGGTAATTTGACCAAGTCAAAGACAACGACTACCTCCAATTTATACTGTTTGGTGGTCCCAAACAAGTGTTATCATAGTCTGGTTCGAAGATGGAGTCCACGATAGACTGCGTTATGTGAAAGGATCCTCGGTTTGTTCGTGCGATTGGAGATTCGTGTTTGGTGCCTTGCGTTGAAAGTATTTCCAGTATTGTGGTGGCCAAGTGGCGTGTCCCATTGGTTGAGAACGGCTGTACAAGATGATTCGACGGATTAAATAGATTATCGCTCGAGGAGAGAACATAAGCTGTGGGAGGCTCTCGGTACATCCTCGCGATTGGAGATTCGTGTTTGGTACCTTATATCGAAAGTCATCCTGGTATATTGTGATGGCCAGGCGGTATGTTTCATTGATTGATAGCGGCGATACAAGATGATTCGACGAATCAACGGATTATCGCTTGAAAATAGGCCACGTGTTGTGTGGTCCTTGGTTTGAGGGAAGGATACTATTTCACTAACTAATTAAGTAATCTAGAGAATTCGGTAGACTAAATTTAATTCCTAACATCCTCCCTTAAACATGGTTTTATCATTCCAAGCATTTTCTTCAACTTGTAAAATAACGTGAAAATGTTTTGATCTTCATATGCACATTACTCAATGATAATCTCTGTCTTTAACAAAATCTCGAATATAGTAAACCTGAAGTGCTTTTTCGCTATTCAAAGACACCAGCGGAGTCACTATTTGTATCATCTTGTTAGTGTTTGAATAAAGTATCCCTTCCCTTCATCAAGTGTACCCCTTAGGTATCTTGGGATCCGTTTGCCTGCTTGCCAATGGGATTGTCATGGTGAATCCATTAATCCGTTCACGATTCACTTGTAAACAATATCTAGCCTAGTTGCCGCCAAGTACCTCAAACTTCCAACAAGTCTTTTAAATTTTGTTGCATCAACCAAATCAGCACTGCCACCTTCCACAAGCTTTGATCTTTCTTCAATTGGTGTCTTTAAGCATCCGCTTGCAGTCTTTAGTCTTTTGGATATTTTCTTTGTGATATAAATATGCCTTCATTTGTTTGCTTTACCAACTTTACCAAGGAAGTAGGACATTAATCCCATAAAGTGAGTAATCATATCCTTCTTAAAATTTTACAATAATATTAATCTTGAATTATTAATTACCAGTAAAAAACAAAGCAACCACATAGAAACAAACAATGATAATGTCTCCATATCCTTGTGGATCTTGATATATACAAGGTATGTTCATATGAACTCTTATGAAAGCCATGATCAAAGAAACAGGTATCAATACGAGCATACCATGGCCTCATGCTTGTTTTTTACCATACAAAGCCTTTCCTAGCTGAGAAACCTTATCTTCTTCTTCCTTGCTCTATATAATGGTCGCTCAACATATACTTTATCTAATGGGTCATGTTTTGGTACGTTTTCCAACTTAATCTGAACAGCACACACCTTTGAATGAGGCAAGTACAGCAAATTATAAACAAGTTAAAAGAATAAACGGTTATCACTAAAAGCAAATGAATCTTAGGAAAATATACAGAAGAGTCTATTAGTAACATATTTGCCACCAAAAACATTGACAAATAATATACATGGAAATATGGTAAGCTAGCTATATGACATACATTTTGGAAAATGGACAAACCTCCATGGACTTTCTGATACATTCTATAAGAGATTAATGTGATTCATGAACTATACTATCAATTAGCTGTTTTAGCTTAGTACTGGTAGTTGTCTTATTCTAAGGCTGTGAAGCCTAGAGTTCGAGTAAAGTCCATGTCCATATGAGAGTAGCACATACGCACTTGGTTTAGGGAAGATTTTTCCTTGATTCAAAATGGTGACTCCTCCTTCTGGTCAAAGAGGCAACCAGAAGGACCATCATTAGGAAACAATGCTAACCTCACTACATTTTCAGCTCCTTCTTCCACAGACAATTTTCCGCAGTTGAAGTTTATGTCTGTTCTGACATACCCAGGGCAGAGACAATTGATGCGAAAAGTTGGGAATTTCTTGGCTAGGATCCTTGTGTAAGCGTTCATGGCTGCTTTGGAGAGTATATAAGTAGAAAGACTAGCAGGCCAACCTTTGGTTTCTGGTGAACCCTCTTTGAAATCTTTCAGATACTGCTTCAATACCTCCTCAACTTTCTCTTCAGAGAGAGTGTCGCCATCTCCTAGCACCCTTGTAGCCCATTCATGCGCTAAATACTGAAATGAAACACAGAAATACTTCCAATTTCAATTCTAAGTATTGCCTCAATGTTGCATCCTATCATTCAACAAGTGCACATCATACACATATCTTCAGATTGGCTTAAGAAAACTTTGCTTTCGTTCAGCATAACTGAAATTTTTACTGAATCAGACTCTAGCGAGTTCGTTCATGGTAATATATTATCTCTGGAAGTCTAGAACCAAAAGCATATATGGCTTTACCTTCAGCTTTCCTAAGGAAGATGAAACATTAACAATCCTTGGTGAATCAGACAATTGGAGTAGGTGTACAAGTGCCTCAACCATTCTCTTTGCGCCATAATAGTTTATGGAAAAGCATTCTTCAGCTAATTCATATGTTTGAGTCACTATTCCATACCACTTGAATCGTAGATCTACCTGCCTCAATTCAAGAAACTTAGTTATGATGACTGCCATTCAAAGTTTGCCCTGCTGTCACCCCATTTCGAAACACAGAGAGATAAACAAAATTTTACACAATGATTATACCATAACTTCAACTGTTAGCGGAGAAAATATGTCAGCAAGATTCATCTGGTAAAATTACTCCGTTATGTTTCGTCAACTACGTAGAGAAACTCACCTTACTAGGATCACTTAGAACATCGCTGTCATCTTTAGCTCCAATAATTCCTGCGTTGTTTACCTGTCAAGTATTGCCAAATTATTCGTCATTAAAAACTATTAAAGATTATAACATGATAGAGCCAATGCATCTGTTTGTTCAATCCACTGATATAACAAACACTCAAGATTCTAATTTGAAGAAAAAGTGCACCCATTCATGTAAACCACTCCAAACTATACAAAATGATAAAAAGAACTAGCAACTTAGGTTTAATCATACCAAGATATCAAGCTTTCCAAATTGAGTTCTGACAAAATTAGCAAGAGTAGCAATACTGGAAGAATCAGCCACATCAAGTTGATGAAAAATCACAAAATCAGAGAGACCAGAATCCTTGAGTTTTTGAACAGCGTCAAGGCCTCTCTTCTCATCTCTTGCTGTTAAAATTACCACAATCCCATTTGAGGCCAACTGCTCACAAATTCCAAAACCAATCCCCTTGTTTGCTCCAGTGACCACTGCATACCTGAAAGAAGAAGAAGAAGAAGAAGAAGAAGAAGACGAAGAAAATAGATACTCACCAACAAAAATTAAGAAGAAGAAGCAGAAAACAGAGAGGATTGTGAATATTTTGAAAGAAAAAAAAAACCTTTTGGCTGCTTCTGCCATCGGAAACGATAAAGCTCAAAACTCTGAGCCTGAAGCGAGCTTTGGTGGGTGTGATGTAGAATGGTTTCTATCAGTTCCTAGAAAATTCTTCTAGCTATAGCTGATTGTGATGTTGCCGTATTCAACTAAGCTGGAACTGAAAGAAACCGCGGGAAAGCAAAGACAGAAAAGAGGATTAGAGTCGTAGGACGCATGGGAATTGTGGCTGCCAATCAATTCTCTAATTTGTGGTTTGCTGGAAAAGGCCATTCCATTTGGGTTTTGGATGTTATCCAGTTTCAATGGGAACCTTTACTTTCATATGAGATGGAACGTGAACTCCATCCGATGTCACTCAACTAAAATTTATTTTATTCATGTGAAAATCCTAAAATTAAATCAGCATTACTATTTTTCACTATGCAAACTTCGAATTGTCATATTCTCGCAATTTTTCAATTTATTCTCATTTAACAAAAATGACTTAAGTCTAAATTATTTTTATGCAATAGATTTAATTTTGACTCATGTTTTACTGGAGAAAACTTTGATGTCATTCGAAAATAATCTTAGTTCAAGGAAAAAAAAAAGATGACTTTTTTCATGAGATTGAAGCTTTGATTTAAGTATGAGATTCAAAAACAGTGCGGTAATAAAAGTTGATTTTCTTATGTAACAATTAACTATCATTGCCTAAGTACATGAGTTAATTTATGAATCCCATTAACGCTATGTTTGGATCGATGGAAGTATGAGTAAATGGGTAAAAAGTAGATTGAAATTACCTTACTTTTTCTTGTTTGAATGGTAAAATAATAAAATTGAGAGAGAAATCTAATGGAAATTAAATTTTCCAATTAACTCTCTTTTACGCATTTTATTTCCTTCCGAAATGGAGAGAAAGCGGAGTAAATTGACGGAATTGTCAAATTATCCAAATTCATGCTAGGTCATGCATGGATATAGGCAAGATAATGCACTATGCACGGTCAAACATGGATATAGGCAGGGTGATGCATGGCCGTACATCACCTTATCTATATCCATGCATGGATTTAAGCAAGGTAATGCACAGTCGGTCAGGGCATAATAGTCAAATGTATCTATGGAAATCTTATTCACTCTTGGTATTTGTTATGTTATCCAAACAATAGAATGGAAATAACAGGAAATATAAATTATATTACTTCTATTTCCACTCATTAAAGTAAATTCAATTTACTCCCATCCAAACAAAGCATAAAAATTTTATTTCTTGCCAGAATTCAGGTTTGGAAAGATATATAATAATAAAAACATAATTTTCCATTAGAAACAAGATAATTCATCAAGTGTGAAGAAGAGACCAGAAGGTCCCCCATTGGGCAGCAGAGCAAACTTCACAGGATAAACAGCTGCTTCTTCAACAGATAAGGCCCCATTATTGTTATTCATATCAGTTCTCACAGAACCGGGACAGACGCAATTGATGCAGAAATGTGGGTGTCTTTTGGCTAGAATTCTAGTATGAGCATTCATAGCTGCCTTTGAGACTGTATAGGCTGAGAGGAAAGTAGGCCACCCTTTGGATTCTAAAGAATTCTCCTTAAAGTCTCTTAGAAACAAATCCACTACCTCTTCTATTCTATCCTCTGAAAGGCTATCACTGTCGCTCAGCACTCCTTTAGCCCATTCATTTGGGATGAACTGCAAGAGTCATTTTGGTTTTCAGGTTCCGAAATTCAAATCACTGTCAAATTTTATACATACCAGTTGTGAAAAAGGTACCTTTAACATTCCCATGGAGGAAGAGATGTTCACGATTCGTGGAGAATCAGAGAGCTGGAGCAGGGGAATAAGAGCTTCTGCTGTTCTTTTAGCACCGTAGTAATTTATGTTTAGGCATTCTTCAGCCAGCTCGTAAGTTTGAGTCAACACTTTACTCCAAACGGTCTGCAAATCCTCCTACAAGAAACTCAAATCTCTTAAGAACTAACCTCGATCTTCGATTGAGGGCCAGTCCTATGAAAAGCCCTTACCTCAGTGCCAGAAATATTTGAAGCTGCTAACTTTTCGGAGTCTGTAGTGGTTCCTCCAATTCCCGCATTGTTTACCTGCATAGAGTTTCAATCTTAAAGAAATTAGTGAATAGCCAGAAATCAAAATCATCAACAGAATTTGAGTGAATTGCAAATGGAAATACCAAGATATCAAGCTTTCCAAACTGGGTTCTGATGAACTCTGCAAGAGATGCAATACTAGCAGGATCTGTGACATCAAGCTGATGAAACACCACATTAACAGAAAGATAGGAACTTTTCAGATTTTCAAGAGCCTGAAGGCCTCGCTTTTCGTCTCTTGCTGTCAGAACAACTATGATCCCATTCGATGCCAGCAGTTTCACTATTCCCAAGCCAAGCCCTCGGTTTGCCCCTGTAACAACAGCATACCTCTTTCTTGATGCGTCCATGGATGATGAAAAGCTAAGATATAAACACCAAGGCAGCAAAGGACCTGTTTCAAACCACTTAGCAGCTCAATAATATATACCCGTAAATGTGCTACCACCTCCAGATTTAAAGGGCGGAAAGTGCAAACTTCCTTGTTTTCCTGTCCCCGAAAAGAACAAGAAAATTATGATATAATAAAACATAATCTGAAAATGCTGAATCTTTGATCGGTTATCTTGGATTTTTAAGATTGTTAGTATAAGTTACAAAGAACTACCTGACATACTCAAGTGTACAATTCTGTCACTGATAATTCTTAAGTCAACTTCTATTGGCATGCCTTAGCAGACAATAAATGGTGAAGTATCCAAGACAGACATCTGTTTACCGTATGCATATACTACAAGATAGCGAAATATAATTGAAAATGTCTTGGGTCGACCTGGTTCATCATGAATTTATTCACATACCAACTTAGTGATAAGGTTGTAAAAGTCATTTTTCTCCATGTGGAACTTGTCATTGGTTCATTAATTATTATATAGCATTATATATTTCGAACGATGTATGAATAAAATGAACAAACAATATTGTAAATTGGGGTCTGACCTGAAGATTCTACAGAGGAGGACAAAAATGTAAAGGAAGCAGCCAAAATCTCCTTTGCTCATCTCAATGTATGTGCGCATAAGAATTCTCAATCTCAATCAAACCGAATATCAACAAGATGTTGGGCACAGCGGATAAAATAAATAAATAAGCAGAGAAAGATAATGACACCAACAATTTAACGTGGTTCACCCAAAACGTTTGGGTTACGTCCACGGGACAAACTCCGAAAATATTTCTTCCACTAATAAAATTAATGGGTACAAGAGAGAGAGGTAATCCCACAATTTGAGATAAACCCAAAATAGTAGCACACAAGTGTTTCCCAAACTTACTATTTTGTCACTCCCCTTTTAGAAAAATATCCCAAATATTTTTCTAAAATACTTCTCACTCTCTTACTCTTAATCTTTTTCTCTCAAAGATTAGATCTCATACATCTCCTCTATATCTTGAATGCAAAATAACCATGCCTATTTATAGGCATTTTTGCATCCCAATCTTTGAAAATCAAAGATTACATTCACACTTCTTTTTCATTTTTTTCAACAAACATGTTTAATTTTTCTTCATTCAAAACCTAACTAAAGTTGTGTGAATTCTACTATGTGGAACAAAACCTAACTAAAGTTGTGTGAACTCTACCATGTGGAGGGACAACTAACAAATCTCCCCCTCCCGATCACATGGGGGGTTCCACTAATCCTGCAGCGAGTCGACAATACTCAAAATTCTGTTTTGGTATAATCTTTGTCAACATGTCTGATCCATTTTCTTCCGTATGGATCTTCTCAAGCTGTAGTAGCTTCTTCTCCATCACATCCCTTATCCAGTGATATCTTACATCAATATGTTTGGATCTTGAATGAAAAGAGGCATTTTTTCCAAGATGTATAGCACTCTGACTATCACAGAATAATTGATATCTGTCTTGCTGCAAACCTAGTTCTTTCAAGAACTTTTCCATCCATAGCAACTCTTTACAAGCTTCCGTTGCTGCTATAAATTCTGCTTCGGTAGTAGAAAGTGCAACACACTTCTGTAGCTTTGACTGCCATGACACAGCTCCTTCTGCAAAGGTAATTAGATAGCCTGAAGTAGACTTTCTCGAGTCAGCATCACCGGCCATATCTGCATCTGTGTAACCAACTAACACAGGATTTGTAGTTCCAAAACATAGACATATTTTGGAAGTACCTCGAAGATACCGGAAAATCCATTTCACTGCAGCCCAGTGTTCCTTTCCAGGATTTGAAAGAAATCTGCTCACGACTCCAACAGCATGAGAAATATCTGGTCGTGTACATACCATGGCATACATCAAGCTTCCAACCGCTGAAGCATATGGAACTTTTTCCATCTCTTCCTTCTCTTTGTCTGTAGAAGGGCTCTGTTTAGAACTTAGCTTAAAGTGATTAGCAAGAGGACAACTAACCGCTTTAGCTTTCTTCATATTAAATTTTTGAAGTACTTTCTCAATGTACTTCTCCTGTGACAACCACAATTTCTTGACATCTCTGTCTCTGATGATATTCATGCCAAGAATCTGCTTTGCTGGCCCCAAGTCTTTCATAGCAAAAGACTTACTCAATCGCTTTTTCAAGTTGTTGATTCTTGAAACATTCTGGCCAACAATCAACATGTCATCAACATAGAGCAACAGAATAATGAAATCATCATCAGAGAATTTTTGTACAAAAACACAATGATCGGAAGTAGTCTTCTTGTAGCCTTGCTCCCCCATAACCGACTCGAACTTCTTATACCATTGTCTCGGTGCCTGTTTTAAGCCATAAAGACTTTTCTTCAATTTGCACACATAATTCTCCTTTCCTTTTACTTCAAAACCCTCTGGCTGTTCCATGTATATTTCCTCTTCCAAATCTCCATGTAGAAAGGCTGTTTTAACATCCAATTGCTCGATTTCCAAGTTCAGACTTGCAGCTAAACCAAGCACTGTGCGAATGGATGTCATTTTCACAACTGGTGAAAAAATTTCATCAAAATCAACGCCTTTTCTTTGGTTGAATCCTTTCACAACCAGTCTAGCTTTGAATCTTGGTTCAGAATTATATTCTTCATGCTTGATCCTGAACACCCACTTGTTTTTCAAAGCTCTCTTGCCTTTTGGCAACTTCACCAGTTCAAAAGTGTTATTCTCATACAAGGACTTCATCTCATCTTGCATGGCTTCAACCCATTTCTGCTTGTGATCATCAATCATAGCTTCTTTAAAGTCTTCAGGTTCTCCCCCGTCAGTGAGTAACACGTACTGACTACTTGAGTATCTAGTAGAAGGTTGTCTCATTCTAGTAGATCTCCTTATATGTGGTTGATCATCATCATCTGAATCATCATCTGACTGACTTTGGGCGGGAGCTTCATCATCAGCCATGTTTGGCTGGCGATTTTCAACTTCATCTTCATTCTGTCTCAGCACCATCTTTGAAGGAATCAATTTCACAAAGTCACCATTGGAATCAGGAACATCCTTCTTTGTTTTAATAATATCTTCAATGGTTTCATCTTCAACAAATACAGCATCACGACTTCTGACAAGTTTTTTCTCCATAGGATCATAAAATCTATAGCCAAATTGATCTTGACCATAGCCAATGAAAATACACTGTCTTGTCTTAGCATCAAGTTTAGACCTCTCATCCTTGGGTATATGAACAAATGCTTTACATCCAAATACCCGCAGATGATCATAGGAAACATCTTTTCCTGACCATACTCTATCTGGAACATCCATCTTGAGAGGAGTGCAGGGTGAAAGATTCAACACACGTGCAACTGTGAGAATAGCTTCACCCCAAAAACTTTTAGGCAACTTTGCATGTGAGAGTAGACATCTGACTCTTTCCATCAAAGTTCTGTTCATCCTCTCAGCTAAACCATTCAACTGCGGTGTCTTTGGAGGTGTCATCTGATGCCGAATACCATGCTCTTTACAATAAACATGAAATGGTCCAGTGTATTCTCCACCATTGTCTGTTCGGATGCATTTCAACTTCTTCCCAGTTTGTCTCTCAACTGAGGCATGAAATTCTTTGAAGACATCTAAAACCTGATCTTTTGTCTTCAGAAGATACACCCATGTCTTCCTTGAATGATCATCAATGAAAGTCACAAAATACTGAGCACCACCAAGTGACTTTGACATTGGTCCACACAAATCTGAGTGAATCAGATCTAACACATTCTTCATTCTGGAAAGAGGGGAACTTTTAAAAACAACTCTGTTTTGCTTTCCAACTAGACAATCATCACATTTGTCTAGGTGTACTTCATCCATACCGGGCAACATTTTCTTCTTGGCTAGGCTTTTCATTGCTTTTTCACCCATGTGGCCAAGTCTCCGATGCCACCGTTCAATTGCATTTTCTTTCTCCATCGCAGCTACTGTATTGGTGGAGAGCTTTGCTTCGATCACATATAGAGTTGCATGTTTTTCACCTCTAGCCACTATTAAGGAGCCTTTTGTAAGTTTCCATCTATCATAAATGAAGGAGCTGCAATATCCTTCATTTCCAAGTTTGCGTACAGAGATTAAATTCAGGCGCATGTCTGGAATATGCCTGACATCCTTCAGAATTAATCTGGTACCATTCTCTGTTTCCAAGCAAACATCTCCTCTGCCAACAACCTTTGACAGGCCTGCATTTCCCATTCTAACAACACCAAAATCTCCAGGTGTGTATGATGAGAAGAATTCTCTACGGAATGTAGCATGAATGGTAGCACCACTATCAAGCACCCAACTGGACTCCTGAGATGCAAGATTAATAATATCTTCATCATAAACGATATTGAATTCATCTATGATATTAGTTTGCTCATCATCACTGCTGTCGTCTTTCTTCACAGCTTTGCTTCGGTTCTCTTGTTCCTTTTTGAACTTTCTGCAAAACTTTTTAATGTGGCCTTTCTTCTTACAGTGATGGCATTCTACATTGGCATATTTATTTGACTTCCCTCTGCTCTTGCCTCTAGAGTTTTGTTCCCTAGACTGTCTCCTTCCTCTAGATTCTGCAGCTAGAACATCTGATTGTGATGAAGAAGATGAGGCTTGTGATCTCCTTCTCATCTCTTCATTCGGGATACTGCTTTTTACAATCTCCATGTTGACTACACCATTAGGTGCAGTGTTGGTGATAGAGATCTTCAAAGTCTCCCAAGACTGTGGCAGAGAGGCTAACACCAATAATGCAAATACTTCATCATCCAATTTGACTCCCATTCTGTTTAGCTGGTCCTGGATCCCTTCCATCTCATTTAAGTGATCTGGCAAGGAAGTTCCTTCTTTATATCTTACTTGAACCAATTTGGTCAAGTAAAATAATTTATTATTCCCCATCTTTGAAGAGTACAACGTCTCCAGCTTACTCCAAAGAGTTCGTGCATGTGTCTCATTGCAAATGTGATTGTACACATTATCTTCGACAAATTGTCGGATAAAATTGCACACCTGTTCATGGTCAAACTCCCACTCCTCATCAGTTTTACTTTCAGGTTTAACTGTGGTAAATACTGGCAAATGCATCTTCGTCACAACTAGAAGATCTTTCATCTTTTTACTCCATATGTGGTAGTTTGATCCATTTAGATAGATCATTCTGCTCATTTTTGCCTCCATGTTAAAAAAAATTTCCGACAGTGAACAGTGCCTGTATACGTGAACAGTAACCGTAGGAAAAATCTTTTCTGATGTGGAAGATCAGACTATGCTGCAACCACAGAGCATACTAAGATAGAACCTTAGCTCTGATACCACTTGTTGGGCACAGCGGATAAAATAAATAAATAAGCAGAGAAAGATAATGACACCAACAATTTAACGTGGTTCACCCAAAACGTTTGGGTTACGTCCACGGGACAAACTCCGAAAATATTTCTTCCACTAAAAAAATTAATGGGTACAAGAGAGAGAGGTAATCCCACAATTTGAGATAAACCCAAAATAGTAGCACACAAGTGTTTCCCAAACTTACTATTTTGTCACTCCCCTTTTAGAAAAATATCCCAAATATTTTTCTAAAATACTTCTCACTCTCTTACTCTTAATCTTTTTCTCTCAAAGATTAGATCTCATACATCTCTCTATATCTTGAATGCAAAATAACCATGCCTATTTATAGGCATTTTTGCATCCCAATCTTTGAAAATCAAAGATTACATTCACACTTCTTTTTCATTTTTTTCAACAAACATGTTTAATTTTTCTTCATTCAAAACCTAACTAAAGTTGTGTGAATTCTACTATGTGGAACAAAACCTAACTAAAGTTGTGTGAACTCTACCATGTGGAGGGACAACTAACACAAGAAGCACCAGCTTGAACGAAATTGATAAGACTCTGTTATATTGATGTTATATGCACTGATTGAGCCCAAACTTCGATTTGTTGTTAATTATGACATGATCGGACTCTGTTGAATTGAGGAGAGAAAAAACCATGGAAAATTCAATGTTCGTAGTTGTCTTTCGCAAAGATAATAGTAATTGAATCAGTTCCATTCATTCACCTGTGATTTTTATTTGGAGCTGTCCATGTTTACGCAACAGTCTAATCACACAGAGCTTTCAGCACCTTCAGCTGCAGTTAAAAGACCAAAGATTTTATCAGATATCTGCATCAAGTGTTGCTGACAAATAATCACTATTCCAATGAGAAGTAAACAAAATAAAACCCCTTCGACAAGAAAAGGAAGCCCATGCCCTGTCACCCAAGAAAAGTTTGTATTTTTATTTCTTATTTACCGAACTAGCTATTATAAAATTACGATATTAGCCATTTAGCAAATTCAATTCACCACACCACCCACCTTAATTGAGGTGAGCTTGAGCATCAGAGAAATTGGTAGAACCCATGGCTGCAGTCTCCCATTTCATCTTCTTCCTTTTGTTGGGAATCATCCCTTCAACGATCGGAAAACCTCACACCATTAATTTCCACTCCCCAAATCTCTATCCAGAAGGTATTGCCTATGATCCATCGGCCCAACACTTCATCGTTGGCTCCCTCCACAGTCGCACTCTCCACTCCGTTTCTGACGCCGCTGTCGTCGAAACTCTAATCTCCGATCCATCTCTTCCTCCTAATACCACCATACTCGGCTTGGCTGTAGATTCTCGCTATAATCGTGTTCTCGCAGTTATCCACTCAATGCTCCACTCCCTCCCTTCAATGCCCTAGCCGCCTATGATCTCCGCTCCCGCCAACGAATATTCCTTTCACTTCTTCCCGACGCCGACGCCACCACAACGTCACGCGCCGTCCCGAATGCCGTGACGGTTGATTTCAAAGGGAACGCTTACGTTACCAATTCCTTGGGCAACTCCGAAGGAAACTTCATCTGGAAAGTCAACGCTCAAGGAGAAGCTTCAATTTTCTCGAGATCTCCGATTTTCAATTATTATCCCGTGGACCGCAACTCGAAGTTTAGCTTCTGCGGGCTGAACGGAATTGCTTACGTGAGCAGGGGTACTTGCTGGTGGTGCAATCGAACACGGGGAAGATGTTTAAGGTGGATGCGGAGGAAGGCACAGCGAGGACGGTGTTGTTGACGGAGGATTTGCCATTGGCAGATGGGATTGCGGTGAGAAGAGACGGCGTCGTATTGGTGGTGTCCCCAAACAAACTGTGGTTTCTGAAAAGCGAGGACAGCTGGGGAGCGGCGGTGGTTTATGACAAAATTGAGCTTGAATATGAGAGGTTTCCGACTTCAGTGACGGTGGGGAGAGAGGACAGGTCGTATGTGATATATGGAAGGGTGATCGAGGGGATAATGGGAAATGGAGGGAGAGAGTGGTTTGATATTGAGGAAGTGAAATCAGTGAAGGAGAGTAAAGAAGAGAATGTTTGGGTGTTTGTGTTGATTGGATTGGGTTTGGCCTATTTCTTCTTCTGGAGATTTCAGATGAAGCAGCTTGTTAGCAAGATGGATAAGAAAACCAATTGAATTTCACTTAAGAATTTAGAATCTAAACTTTTGTACTAGACTTTGAACATCAAGTTTGTACTTTTTGTTTGTTTATGTATTCCGATTGGGGGTTTGATGACTACTGCATACCTGAAACTGAAGGAAGGATGTAAAGTATTAGTAAGCATAGCAGAGGAAGCTTGTTAAATTTTCTCTGCAACGGTCTTAAATGCTTGAAATGAACAGTGCTAAATATATAGCGACGCGAGTTTAAGTCTTTAGCTACGAAGTGGTCATCTGTGTTGTACGACCCCTTTTTTTTTATTCGCAGTAATTGTGACAAATTTTGGTTGTAACGCATTTCGTGACGATCCATAAAATTTTTGCTGAAACATTGTCGGTGATAGCCTTATAGCAACAGAGAAATAAAATATTGGACCCTTTACACTGCAGTTGGTCTACGTATTTAGTTATTTATTTCAAGATTTAAACCAACAATTATCAAATGTTAAAATTTATACTTCGGATATCTGAATCGTCATTTGATGAAATCAAAAAATCATTGATTACAAATATTTCAATTTTATTTTCTTATTGATAACGAGTAAACTTTTTAGTGATTTTATTTTCTAAATTATAAGAACTTAACTACAAATTTATGGATATTTGAAAATGCGATATTCAAGAGTAAACAGCAAGAGGAGATGAATTGTGAAACACTTGGAACTTAATCTTAAACTTCTCCATCCAAAGCTTTCGTAAGCTTTCTCAGGCCAATATATACTATATCCAGTAAAGAAAAACTTAGCTAGTACTCAGTGCTATGGATTAGCAAAATTGGAATAAATAATTAACAACAAAAAATGTAATAATTTTTGTTACTAACACCACAGTTCAGACAATTGAACAGGGTCATTTCCTGCTTCTGTCCCTTGCTTTTCTACTTCTTAATAGCTGCCTGTTGAGATTCACAACTTCTAAGACAGAAAACCAAAGGTTGAATGAGCCTTATTTCTCATGAACAAGAGGGCTATAAACTGGGAACCACATATAGCGTCGGACCAATTCCACCGTCTCCTCCTGCATACAGAAACAATACTAAGAAATTAGATTTTCTTACATACCAAAAAAGGTTGCCTATGTTATTTGTTTCCTATTCTATTTAGTGCTTCTCATAGTATCTAGATCATTCATTTATGTTCCTTGGGTATATGTAATGTTATTTGACATTTTTCCCTCACGTACTTTTGACAGGTTCTTGAGCTCTCTGGCGCCCACATCACCACTACCTTCTGCCAGATCTTCTGCAACAGCTGCTCGCAGAACAGCAGCACCAACCTCAGCAGTGATGTCTCTAATGCTGTATCATGCACAAACGCAGCATCAGACTACAGGAGGCAAACACATTGTTTGCAGATATATATATATATATATATAGTGTCTCAAACTCTCATAATAAGGTATTACCTATTAATAGATGGATATAATATGCCCTTTTGGATTTCCTCATCTGTCATGTAAGAAGCGAGGCTGAAAAAAATAAAACCATGTTAGCACTGCATGGTCGATAAAAAGCTTCAAGCCACATGACCTCATAAAATAACAAAGAACATATACCATCCTATCATTTCAATTTAGAGTTGCATGATAGTGGCACTCTACGAGTTTTGGAAGGTAAGGTTTACATTTTTAAATGTCAAAGGGATGTATTCACTATAGCACATCTTGAAAATGCAGAAGGCTATAACATTTCCAAGCTGCCATAAATTCCTACAAAAAACCGGCTAAGTGCACATGCAATAGAAAAGACCCCATGAAAAAACGGAATCTAAGGCTCACAATGGGATTCAAGAATTCTACTCAATTTCAGCTACAAAATCAACATTTTCCCAAGCTTTTTCGGCATCAATTCTCTTTCTCTAAACTAGAAATAAGCAATTCCAGGGTAGAGCAATAACAAGGAGCAAACTACTAATCTCAACGATACCATTCAGAAGCTGCTTGCAGCATTTCATCTGTTATAATACGTGCACCAGAGACAAGAGTTCCCAAACCAATCCTGAGAGCAGGTCAGAAATATACATGAATGTCAATGTTTAAACATAACTGAAAGACCTTCAAATGAAAAGTTTAAGAAGGAAAGACAAACCCAGGAAACAGGTACATATTATTTGCTTGATTTACATGCCCTACTTTCCCATTGCCTGAAAACACATGCATATTGTGGAGACAACAAAAATTAGATCATTAAGGAATTGTACAATAAATTTTTAATGAAAACTTAATCAATTTTTAGAAGAAAACTATAATCAACACCCCCTATTACACCTGCTAGGTGTGGCACATAAATTTGCTTTAACATTTTAGAAGTATCATTTTGAAAACACCTCAGGAAACCTCCTGTGGTGTTAAAATATTCAAAAACACGCTAAACCATCAGTGAGAAGATAAAATACCAAGATTAACGTTATCGAATGGGCTTCCACTTCCAAAAACTATATTTTCTCCAGCATATTTGAAAGCATCAACGGCGGTGCATTCAGCTGTGACGGGGAATTAAAAAAAAAAAGGTGTCAACATAACTTGTTGCACTAGAAATTAGGGGAAGTTTGAGGTACTTGCAAAAACAAACCATTCAAGGTGGGGTTTGACATAGCAAAGATAGCAGGTTTAGCAGAATCAGATTCTCGCATGGCTCTGAGCACCTGATTCATGTACAAACAAAAAATTGTAAGAAACCAAATTGGGGAATGTACAATGTTAAAGTTATAAGGGATTTCTTCCTTAGAATTACAGTACATTTTCAATGCTCATCCAATTCTATCTTAACAATTATTACATGTCTGAAACACTAAGTTGGCTGGATGCATCAATACAACCAAACAAAAGAAAGAAAGGACTCCTAAATAGCATTAATATATTTTGAGAAAACATCCAGTGAAACAACTTGTAGACTCTAATTACATGATATAGTATAAATTATACAACTATCCAACATAAATATTCAAGATATTAGACAAAGGAAACTCAAGAAATAGTGCAAAACCACTAGTAGATGTAGAATACATTTTTGAGTACACTATAACTTTAAACTCAAGAAATAGTGCAAAACCACTAGTACATGTAGAATACATTTTTGAATACACTATAACTTTATTAAACATTAATACTTTGGTGAGGAAAATTGCAGTGCGACCATGAAGAATAAGCATAAAATAAGTAATTTACCTCCTCATTAAATATCCCACCAACTCCGGACAAACCGAGAAGCACATGGGGCTTCAACTTTTTCACCTGAAAATTAATTAGTATTCAGTATCCAGAGTTCTCACAAATGCAAAAGATAATGCACAACTTTGGAGACACAAAACTACAACTCCAAAGTTAATTAGCTAAACAATAATGATTTTCATATCATAAAATATTAGGCTGTCTAAGCATCACTGAAAGCTTTACCACTTCAAGAAGACTAGCTCCCTCCCTAAGCCCCTCAGCATTTTTTAAATCTTTAGCAAATGGAGCTGCAGCGAGATCAATATTTTTCCTCTCTTTTGTGACAAGACCCTTCATCAGCAAAAATAATAATAACAGAAAATTAAAAACACTGTCAAAGAAAAAAAATTAAAAAAAAAATGTTTCAAGAGGAAATCATAGTCCAAAAGTGACCAGATGACATGCATAAGAAGATATGTATTAAGAACATAATTCCGGCCCATAACAAAAAGAAAATTAGTGTGCCAAAGTTTGGGATAAAAGAAAACACTGGAAAAATTGCTAATCTAGGAGGACAAACTTTTTTCTGTTATATATATAGATAGATAGAAAGAGAGAGAAAAAGTTCCTTATCCTGCTGCATGGGAAGTGAGAAATAAAGAACCTTACATCTTTATCAAGCAGGAAAAATTGATTCTTTACAGCAGCTTCATTGTTCCCGGACATCCTTGAAACAGCTTGTGCAGCCATAGTCAGGACACCAAGCCCTGCACTGTAGGCATTAAAGCAGATGCAACGAATTAGATGCAAGTAAGGAAAAATATGTCCACAGGCTTGGTATTTAAATCATCAAACTTGATCATTTGCAAATACCTTCCAGCACCTACTACAACTATCTTCTGGTTGACAAAGTCAGATAATGGTCGCCCTTGGGCTCTCACAGTTCCCAACAACCCAGCAAGTGCAACACCAGCAGTTCCCTAGAAGTCATGAAGTAAGTAAAACTGCCATAACTGCAGAGGCACTCATTATAGTTTCGATCCAATGCAATAAAATAAACATAATATAGCAGCATAAAGCAGCTGTACACACCTGTATATCATCATTAAACATACAAAATCTCTTACGATATCTTTGCAGAGTTTCAAAAGCCCACTTCATTTGAAAATCCTCAAACTGATAAGATTATCCAAACAAAAGTTATGGCATAATCAGACCTTGCTCAATAAGAGAGAGAGAGAGAGAGAGAAAGTTTCTCTATTTCTTTTTAAAAGGAAGATACTTGTACAATGGCCTTTGGCCAGCGTTTGAAAACAGCTTCCATGAACTCATCAACAATTGATAGATACTCTTCTCCTTCCAACCTAGGCCGTCGAAGACCTAAATCTGTCACGGAAGTAGTATAGAAACAATAATCTAATGTCACCTCAATAAAGACCCAGAGTAATCTATTCGCGGATGACAAAGGGAGAAAGATTTGAAGAGAAAAGATACAAAAGATTACTAACAAAGACGATCATCAAGTAGCTTCTGATTGTTTGTACCAACATCAAGCATAACTGGGAGTACCTGTCATACACAGCATAGGTTGAATAATAAGTGATAACATAATCAGCAAGAAAAGGAATATAAAAACAAGTAAATTTTTCAAGAATTAATATAATCCCCAAAGTGTAGACTCCAGATGTTAATAGCATTATGGATACATTATCAGGTCACTTGTAATGCATCTTTATGCCTGCAGATGATAAAGCAGAAGTAACAACATTCTGCTTGTACCATTCTAGAAATGTCTAATAAGTAATCACAATGAGTTATCCTTGCATGTCATATCTATCATCACCATATCATAAAGTATGGTAAGTTCTTCACCCCATTTATTCATTAATGTACATGATACATTAATGCACACCTACACGTACCACTAATAATATATAGAGAGAGGGAGACAGCAAAAGAGAGATACATACTCTCTGCGGGTTGATACCAGCGGCAGCAACATATATATCAAGCTTTCCAATGGGAATACCTATTCCTTGAACACCAAGATCACCAAGGCCAAGAATACGACTTCCATCAGTCAGGACTATCATGTCTACCTGCAATATAAAGAAATTCATACAGGTGCAAAGTATGGCGTCGTCTAGTTTATTAAACCAAGCGCCACAGAAGACTTGAGTTTGATTTGACTACACAATTGCTGTGTCACTAGTAACTATGAGCAAATGTCAGAAAACCCACCCCTTTTCATTTCAAATAAAATTGTAAGAGATATTCAAAAAGAATTACAACTAGAAAAACAAAAATTTAACTACTATATTCAAATCTATTTTAGTCCTCCACCAATGACAGAAGTTTAGTTTTTATCATAGCATACAGGTTCAAGATGCAGTTAAATCATTAAGCACTGGAAGCGGTAAACAAGCTTCAAAAAGTGAAAAAAAAAAAATGATACAAGTTCCTACAACATGGACTTTTTCATACATGGGTAATCATTATGACAAACTTTCCTCAATGGATGGTTAATATAAGAAATGAACTTTTGCATCTAGAAGATTCAAGACAATGCAATTGATAAGATATGTCAAAAAAGAAAAAATAGAAAATATATTTCTTTCTTTTTTTAGGGAAACCTACTGGGCTAGATAACAAATTCTAGAACCCAGATTAGAAGTTGAAATGCTGAACCATGAGTGCACAAAGACATCTAAGGAAAGCATATAGCCCATGATTAACAGACCAACCTTGCAGGCCATTTTCGGTAGCCCCTCTCAAAGATTTTATGTGCTAATTAGGAATATGGTATCAAATAAATGGCCTAACTTATTCAACACAACTCTGTTTCTAAGACTCAAAAAATCTAGTCATCTCATCCATACTAAAGCTTGCCACTAACTATATATGTTAAGAAAATGGTGCCAGAATGCAGTAAGCTAGTAATGCAAATTTTAAATTCTTAACATTCAATAATACTTTGATCAACAGCACTCAGGATAGGATTCATAGGATACCTGTTCCGCTGGCCAGTTATAGATCATTGACATCATCTCTCCTTTATCCTTTGCACTAAAATACATGCCACGGGGACGTCTAAACAGGCCTGAATAATTTTGGCACACCAATCCTACAGTTGGAGTGTATATTATTGGAGCAAAATCCTTAATGTTATCCATGAGGACCTGGAGAGGAGATACGAAGTAATTTTTTATTAAAGTTCAATTCACTCATAACTTAAGATATTCAGGCTAGGAGTTTCTGGAGAACTTACCCGGTAGTATAGCGTCTCATTCCTGTCATGAAGTCTATTCAAGATCCTCCATTTTGCTAGAGATACAACACTATTAGGTTGTCCTTGAGTATTCTTCTCCAGTGATCGATATGACTCCACTAAAATTTTAAGTTAACAAGCATATTAAAGTCATTTGAATACCACATAGTTAAGACACAAAAAGCACTTACTACAGCAAAAGGAAAAAGAAATATTTCAAAAGGACAAAAAGTGGAATTGATGTCTATTTGTTTGCCACAGTTCTTATGATGCCACACACACAAAAAGAAGGAAAGAGAGGAAACTTTAATCAAAGTTTGATTCTTCTCATGAAAAAAAAAAAAAAAAGGAAAGAAAGAAAGAACGAAAGTGAGAGAGAAAAATGGACTAGACCAATTTAAAGCAATTAGCACTGGAGGAGATTTCAGATCCTTCTCATAAAAATAATCAGCAAACAAAAATATTTTAATTGACTCCAAACATTACAAATTTATTTCTTTGGTGCCAATTGATAACTGCCTTCACAGGTCACATCTCTTAAGCCTGATGGCATTCCATCATACGCTGATGTCTCCACAGGAATGGCTCAGCTTATTGAAAAAAGAAAACATGCTTCAGTACTATACTTGCTTCAATATGACAACAGGCATGTCCCCCTCCCCCTCCCCCTCCCCCTCCCCCCAAAACACACACACACAAACAAGGAAAATGGCACTTTTAATTTTTGATGTATAGTTAAAACGATCAGCAAAATTCTCCAGAACAAGAAGTAATAAATTGAAGCAGGTAGGAAATTTAACATACTGAAACGAGCATATTGATGTTCAAATGATATAACACGAGGTGGAAGGAGTCCACGCAGTCCTAGTCGATCTCTTTCAGTCAAAGGAAAGCCAGTATCCTGCAAAGAGAGAAGGAACAAAGCAAAAAAAAAGGCTCTGCATGATCAGCAACAATAAAGTTCTGTCATCGTATTTTCTCCAACTACAGCCATAACTTTGCCGGATAAGCGGCCGTTACCCATAAGAATCTTAAAAGAAGAACCCCTTAGTCCAAAACAGCTACTCAAAATCCAATATAATGCACTAATATAGACACTTAAGTAGAATAATAGCTGCAACTTACTTCTTTCAAGCAACAACAAAATGTATTCTTACCATTATAAAAGTATCTTACAGAATTCACAGTTTAACAGAATATCTAATTTACAGAAAATGTTAAGCAATTGGCATCACAAGCCCTCCTAAACCAAATCAAACCGAGAAAATAAAAAAAAAATAATAATAATAATAATAAAACACTAAACATTAATTAACTTCAAAGAAATAAGTTAGTTTAACCTTATTGAACCAGGGATCATGGAGAATATCAGCGCCACGCTTATGAACAATACAGGGGCCAGGTATTGCCGTCGAGAACCTCCGTGATCGGTGAAAACAGGGAGCCGCATGTCGAGCAAATTTCCACATTGTGTGCCCTAAAATCCAAGATCTAACCAAAAGGACAATACCCAAAAAACTGATCAAAGAAGCTCAAAAATCCACTTCAAAGCATCTTAAACAACAACTATTCAAACTCTCTAGCAAGCAGAGACTGTAAAGAGAGTGAAGTGATAAATTTGGTGAAAACAAGTCCTCGCTTGGATTTATTTATAGCGAGCGAAAATTCAAACTTTGTTTTCCTTATTATTTTTTCTTTTTTACTAAAAAAATGGCTGAGAGTCTTGTCAGTGAAAGGAGAAACAGTTGAAGCTGTTGATGCTTGGAAGGACGCGATAAGGTTACGATTGCCCGGAGTTCCGGGGTAGCTGGTGGATGGATCAATATGTGAAGAAGCGGTTGGGCATGGCCCATTACCGAGGAGGATATGCTGCCCGGAGAAGCAACGGGCAGTCGTAAGTGAGGATATATATGGAAATAAATCAGTGGAAAGAATATGACTGGGTCATATGAATAATTGATTTTTTAATGGAATTGAAGATTTAAAAAATGATTAATATTATTGTAAATTAATAATCAGATATATGGATAAAATTTTGTCAAATTTTATTTAGAAATAAATAGTGTTGAGAAGGATGTTTATTTTGTTGGTGTGTCAACGTTTGCAATAAAAGCTGAACTGCCAAAAATTTAATCGAAATAGGTCCCAATAATTGCCTTTAGTTCATATGTTTGTTGGCATGTGAATGTGATATTCAGTGTTGAAAAAGAAGAATAAAATCAAAGGGAAAAAGAAACACCCAGGAATGGGGGAGGTTAGCCTGTGCATTTCATGGAAAAGAAATGCTCTTTTAAGCATCGTATTCATAACACTTTGGATTACCAAAATGCTTAGATTCCATTCTGTGAAGTTCACAACATGCTTTGTTTTCGTGGTATTTATGTTCTAAAAAGAGTACTACTATTATGGCATTTTTAGTTTGAGAAAAGTGCCTCGTGAGACCAACATATCAAGCACAAATTCCTACCCTTTTCTTTTTCTTCTAATTTAATACTTCATTCGTTCTTTTTTATCAATCACTTTTGTTATTTTCACTAAAATTAAGAAATAATAAATAGACTTAAATTTAGTATTAAATTACGTGATTAAAACTAAATTATCAAAGTAATAAATTGAAAAAATAAATTAAATTACATTGAAAGTTTAAAAGTAATAAATAAATAGAATTTGAAATTTATTCAAAAATGATAGATAAAAAAACCGGAGGGAGTATTACTAAAACAAATAACATGAGAAGCTACAGTTGACAAGTTTAATTAAGAAAAAATATTTGATGCTTTAACATATTGGGCGATTATTGTCAAGATGCTCGGTTTATTTGGCACACTCACTGCCATGCTGGTTTGAGACCTATTCTAACTTGTGATGCCATAAATATAAATTCTGTTGTTTCTAGACTGGCCTCGTTGTAGTTTTTTTGCTCTGTTTTTGTTTTCTTCATCTCCTTATAAAAAAACATATTGGGCGATTTTATTTATTAGAAAATTCAAGAAACCGTGTAGTTTTAGTAGGAATAACATATGGAATGGAATTAAGAGAATTTGATACCCGATACAAAAATTTCATATTTACAGGGTCAACAGAGTCAGAAAAGTTGGAATTTGATTCCATTTTCTTTTGGGCCTTCGCTTTCTATTGACTGTTCAGGTTGCTTTAGGCTCAACTTTTATTATTTAAGGTGCGGCATGCCGAGAGCGCTCATATTTCATACAGCAATAACAACAAAATCTCTCCACTTCTTTTACGTGCTCCAAATGACCAACACATGCTAACTAGCTTGGCCATTGAGTATTTTTTTTTTTTTTTTGAAACTGCTTGGCCATTGAGTATTGATCATCGAATATTCATCACAGCCAATCAGACAGTGCAAGACACACCAAATCGTCTCCCTAATTTAATCCATATTTCATTTATATTTTTTAAATTATATCTCATTTGCATGTGAAAGTTCTTTTTTTTTGGGGACTTTTTTGAAATTTTTCTCCATGGAAAAGAATATCTATACTGTTAAACCTTTTGGATGTTTTTGAGTTATGATGATTCAAATGACTTCAAATGAAATATGTTACCTATCAGCGCATGATCAAAACATATTCAAATAGTTCTCAATTAGGCCTCATACTAATGCCAACAAAAAGACCAATCTTAAGCTTGCAATAACTTGATTGATAGGGAACGGGCCAGAAAGTTTTATCAACAATATAATCAGATTGTAACCCACTCTTTCAGTTATAGATTCAAGTCTTATTCTAGATTACCAAATCCAAGTAATGCTCAACATTCTGATATATATTTGTTTAAAAAAAAAAAAGAACAAACCTTGCTTGAATGTGCAACGAAATGATACGAGATATGATTGGCCAAACTACAAAATAAAACAATTCCCTTCAGGTGTCACTTCACTTCATTGTAATCTTTAGTCCCAAAGTTCTTGCACCAAAGCTGAGAGGGAATGGGCCGAACTGGATGATGAGGTCGTTGCTGCAAATAATCAAAGCTTTTTAGCTCATCGACACTAACCCACAAGCATAACGATGTTGATGCACATAAAAATGTGGCAATCTAATTAGAATTTGTAAAAGCACTGTTTTCTGATTGCTAGCCTTTTAGCAATTCAGGCAAACCTGAATCATAACATAAAACAAGCAAATATATCTATTTCCCAATATAAATAAACCTTGGAGCCCATGCATGCAATGAATGAATCGATGAAGTGAATTATTATGTCTAGTCAGTAACCTATTACAGTTTCCGAGGAATGAAAACCTGCATAGAACAAAATAGATTGATATCTTATGCTCCATCACCACCACAGACTTCAAAAGCATAAAGGAAATAACTTGGAAGCCAAACTTAAGCATTCAAATCCACTGCTCCCTCCGTCCCACTAAATTGTCACTTTTTAGAAAAAAAAAAATATTATCCCACCAGATTATTTAACACATATATGGGGTAACATTGAACCTTATGAACTGCATCAACCAAAAGTATGTACATGAATAAAAATTAACTCGAGAACATATGGCACTGATATATCTGGCCTGAAACCATAATCACATGCACCAATGCCAACATAAATAAATTGAAATAAATTAGTACAAACACACATTAGTTGCAGGCACACTCCTCATCCACAGCAATTTGAGTCTATTAATAAGTCCATGCTTATGTTCAAAGGATGGGGAGCAATCATTTCAAAACTTATGATACACTCTCCGGGGAAGCAAGAAAAGAAACTAAAATTCCATATCAACCTTTACAGTTGACCTCCATAATAAAAATGCTTCCTTTGCACATTTAGGTTGCATCAATCTATCTGGCAAAATTTAAATAAAGAAAGATTATACAAGCAAAGAAACTATGAAGCTACCCTATGACCAAGTCATTACTATCGGTTTTAAAGAGAGACATCGAGAGAGCATTTGCAAATCACTAATTCAGAATCTAGTAATTAGGTTCTAGAGATGGCTTAGAAAATAATCTCAGGAGCCACGTTTACTTTGAAGAGAAACTTCCTAAAGGCTGCACACTGATATGACTAAAAAATATTAGGAGCAAGAAGCCAAATACTAGATTACTTGTGGCACCTTGGCTTAAACCATTGAAAAAGAGGAAAGAAAAAGCTGCTAAAGTAGCCCATTGGACTGATATAAACGTGACAAAAAATTAACACATGCCAGGTTCAAAAATGTGCTTTCTGCCTTCAATAACTATACCTGTTAAAGCAGTCATTATGTGGCAATGGCAGTACTGAAGGTGTGAATGAACTACTTCTTCAGATGTTAGAGGTAGGGATTGAAATTCCTATGCCCAATGTAGGAAGTAATCCAGTGGCCGGCAAGTGCATATACATGACTCATCCCTATAGCTAATTCTGTCATTATTTCATCACCCTTCACAAGTGAGGTATCTCGGCACCACTAACCCAATTTTAAGACTGGGGCAGAAAATGAAAAACTTAAATTTAAACGGCCATACAAGTAAAACTCTCCATTTGTGGTGACACCAATCCAATATCTTCCAGTATCTTATGTGCACCCAATGATAAGAAACCCCAGGATAATCTAGTCAAATTAGCCCGTACTAACACCCTCAAGCTCCAACAAATTGTAAAATCAAATATCTATGAATTTCAACATAACATTGATGTTCTCAACAATAAGAGAGAACATGAATAATTAGCAGTCGGAAAGGGAAAGACTAAATACCTCAAGCTCGGCAGATTTCATGGCAATGGGAATGCAGATGAGGAAGACGCCGACCATTGCAATGGCGGTGTTGCGTTTCCAATGCTTGGGTCTGCAGTATGGACCTCCAGTCATGCTCCAAACCTTACCCCTAAAGTCCCCATGGGCCCCCTCAGCTCCATGTCCATGTCCATGCTCTGCTCCTCCTCCCATCTTCAATTGATTTGATAATTTCTCAGTCGCAACCTCGATCGTCAACTAGAAGAAATGGATCACGGATTTAAGCACAATCAAAATAGAACCCTAAATCACTAAAATAAGAGTAGAGCTAAAACACAAGACATTATTACAAAAAGAAACACAACAACTACGGCCAGGATAAAATTAAGCAGAGAAAAAGATAAACGGCAAACACCTGGAGATGTCTACACGGAAGGTGGGAATTGACTCGGCGGTCTAGCGAAGGGATAGCATTCCATTGTTTTGTTCGTTTTGATGGAGGGGGAGTTAGATCGTGAGGGCAATTTTGTCTTTCCGTCTCCGCACGTGGCAAGAACTTGGTTTGATTCTATTTTTAGGCGTAACGGGCTTCAAGAATGGTGCATAGTATTGTTTGGATTTTACAGTGTTGTAAAGCTGAAAATCTTGCTTGTATTCGATCCATTAAGAAAATTTTGGTTAAAATCGAAAAATCGTACTAAATCGATTGATTTTTTTAATTTAATTATATATTTTGATTTTTTTATTTTAATTTGAGATTTTCAAAAAATTCACGATTGATTTTTTTAATTTAATTATATATTTTGATTTTTCGATTTTAATTTGAGATTTTCAAAAAATTCAGTTTACTGTGCCAAAAAAATCGTATAAAAATCGAACCAACTAAATATAATATTTTTATATGTAAATTATCTTATTTTGAAATATAAATTGTATGTTTATATTTATTAATTATTAATATCTATATTTTTTAGGTGATGGTTTGTGATGGTTTGAGATTTTGATGACTGAATTGAAGCTTGATGAAATGAAGATGAAGTTTATTTAATGGTTTTTGTTGTATTATGTATTTTGAGATTGTATTTTTAATTTGATTTGTATTTTTTTTTCAATTTGGATGTTTTTATTTTAGTTTTATAATTTATAATTTTATATAACTTTTAAACATAATATTTTAAAATTTTTAATTGATAATTTTTAAATTTCAGTTATATGATTTATCGAACCAAATTAACCAAAAATTTCGATTTAGCTTGAATTCTATTATCCTATAACTTCGGTTCGGTTGGCTAAAATTCTAAAATTTCACCCCTAAATCTGGTGTACATGGAGGTTTATACACCAATCTTATTGCTATTTAAGTAAATATGGTATTCAAAAAGCATGATATTTATTATAACCAGTGTGGCAATTTACCAGTGCTATATAAATCCCCTCGTACACGAAGTCTAGGCAAGAATCGGCATACATAGTATTTGTAATATATTTGTTTGTTAATAATACAAGGCAGGGTTTGTGGAAAGCATAGGGTCAGGGAGCCCTCTCAAATTGTTTTTTAAGAGGAATTCTGTTGAATGCAATTGGCATCTCTTACACTGAATTTGTTCCTCTTGAAGGTGTGAAGAGTACCAAATTGAAATCAACTACCTTGTGCTGTTCTACAATTTGCAAAAGAAACAACTGGAATGCCTCGCTAGATCATCTTCTTTCATGCAAATTTATTCAGTTTTAAGTGTCAATTTGACACCATCCCTGAAGGGAGTAGGTAAAATGTTTAGTGTCTGAACCAGCGTTGAAATATCCATGGATATGTCAGCTGGGGATAACACACCTCGATCAACCTGAAAAATCAGCACCACATATTACTTTCAAGCATGGAGAAGAAGCTGAACCACATGAACAACCAAAAACAACATGCAAATTATAACGGAAAGAGAACTTTATGCGTTCTGAAAAACTATTTCAAAAGGATAGTTAACTACTCGTATATAAAATGTTCGAGGCATGCTGTTGAATGACAGCAGGTGCAACTTTTGTTAGATTGAAAACTGGAAGAGGAAGTAAAGAGGATTCATAATGATGATCATACTGTATAATAACAGATTCAGTGCCTATAATAATGTATTCATATTCATTATGCAGTTGCATTTCTTGTGACTTTTGCAATTTTTTCAAAAGACAAAGGCCCAATGATAGGCTAATTCTATTACATAATTCCAAAGAGAGCCCCGTTGCTGTTACACTAAACCAGGGCTGCTGATCTAAATCCATGATTAATGATCGATGAATGACACTGGGGACTACGATTGGTAGGGGACTATGTTATATCCTGTGAATTGCATATATTTAATTGATTTTAGTCTCTTCTCCCATGCCTTGCAGAAAATGGAACAAGAAAAGGGGAAGAGTGTATGCTATGACCATGATGTCACAGAAGTGGAGATGGATGCAGGCATTGGCATCCCCATGATGGGTAATATTTCAAATGCAATTTATAAGGTGTACAAACCGATGATGCAGATACAGGCTTAATCAAAGCGGGGTTGTATCCTCTAATATCTGCCACAGCCTCAGCCATTTGAACACGAGATACCCTGTCCGGTCCACCAACATTTAGAAGCAGCTTCATTTGCTGATGCTCTAGGAAAAGAATCGTAAATATCACAATGATGAAAGCCAGATATGAGAGCCCTGAGACTATGAAAAGCTGAGAAAAATCAAAAACTACCATGCAGAAAGAGAAATCTAGCACAAGATAAAACAGAACTATACCTTTCTCCTTGTATTGACAAAGTTTATAGATAATTGATCGCAACTGAAATAAGTAAGATGCAAATTACAAATTAATAGCAATTATTTTGCAACCATAGCCTTCCTAAAATGGCTAAAAAGAGAGTTTCAACTTCAATATACGGTGACAAAACAGGACATATTTATGATGAGCATGATAAAAAAGAGATCAACAACAATTTTTCGTTGCTGCACCTAATTACAAGCTTAACAAAAAGAGGGTTCTTTTGGTTTTTTTTACCAATATGAAGACAAAATACCAGCTGTATGCACCTGATATCCATTGATTTGTCAAAGCCAGTATGATAGCTACAACATCCTTAATGTACACAGGGCATCGGAACTCATCATGGAAAAACTCGGTCTGTTCTCGCTTGGAGAGAACGCTATCAATCCACTGCATCAATAGACATCGAACATCCATTAGACACCAAGTAATAATGGACTCCAATCCATGAAGTTTGACCCTTTCCTAGAATTGGTAATAAGAAGCAAAGTCAACAAAAATGGAGTTGAATTTTCTCTATGCACCTGAATAGGAAGAGATTTTGGAACAGGGGAGATAGTTTGTGGCCCAAAGATGATACTGCTTCTAAGAATAGCAAAATTTGAGCATTTCTCAGAAATAAATCGCTCTGCTGCCACTTTTGATTTTCCATATGCATTCACAGGAACAGTTTCGTCTTCTTCCTTGTAAAAGGATTTGACACCTTCATAAACTAATGGGAAAGTAAAGACAATGAATAAACATTTCAGAAGCAGAAGAAGCTACAGAAAAGATTTTGTTCCATCAGTACAAATGTTGAAATAAAACACAATAATTAAAGCTGAAACTGATCATTTAACATGCAATAAACATACTACTATAAGAATGTTGAAGTAAAGACCAGGACAGGCAATAAATCAATCGCATCTGCTGACCAATTTACTCAAATAAAAGTTTCCTAGTAGCATTCATCATTTTTATTTCATCAATCTTGAAACCGTATTCTAGGTTGTCCATTGAGATTTGATCTCACAATTTCCAATTCTCTATCCCTAATCATCCCTGCCTGTGTTTGAACATATGAAATTCCACTCTCACCATAACTAACTGAAAAAAAGGTCTTCAACATCAGCAACTTCAGCATCTCTCCTCCCACTTCTTTTTCCTCTTATAGCTCAGAGTCATAATAAAAAGAGTAAGCTTACTGACCTTGATCAGTCGATAGATGGATAAGAAGAGTGTCTCTCTCTTTAAAGCTGGATAACCAATTTACAAGAGAAGAAGGTACATTTACAGACATTGCAGTGGCAGGATCCTTTTCACAGGCCCGAGGCACAGATATAGCAGCACAATTGACAACAACATGTGGCTGCCATTTCAAAATGAACAAATAAATACAAAAGAAAACACTTTCCTTTAGATTTTCAAAAACCCATTATCTGCACTAGCTAACTGAAATTGCCAAACAACAAAATAGCAAGCCTAGTGGTTCTAATTAGTGGATTCTATAAGAAAGAAGGGAGAAGCAGCTTAAGTAAAGAATGCGGACCTGACCAAATTGATGGGAGATGGCTTGAAATCCGTCTCCAGTCTGCAAATCGACATGGAAAGCGAGGGAGTGAGGAATGGCTTGAAATCCGTCTCCAGTCTGCAAATCGACATGGAAAGCGAGGGAGTGAGGAATGGCATGAAGCAAAAGCTGAGGATGAGAAGAATTGGAGTGGTAGGTGAATGCAAGATCGTAGGGGGTGTCTTTGATCTGTGAAAGGTCATGTAATAAGTGTTGCCCTAAGTACCCTGTAACTCCTATCACCAATAATTTCTTCGTCCTCTCCATCTCTCTTGATGAGCTAGTGAAGAGTCAGTCCTCCTGCTCTTGCACCTAGAAGGAAGAAAAGATCTTAATTTTTCAAATTGCTATTTTGATTGAAATCTGCATTGAAAACTATAAATTAATTTGATATTAAATTATGATAATCCTAGTCTTATGTTGTTGGCAACTCGTGGGTCCTACTCCTAACCAATTTGGGCCATGCCGACATGCCACGTCAATCCTATCCGAGAGAAGCTCTTGTTTCAATTTTTCCAAGCTGGAACTGGAAGACCCAGATTAAATTCAGAATTGAGAATTCTCGAGCGAAAACCTCTTATCATCCTGCTTGATTTTCAGATTCAGCGTTGCAAAGGAACTTTCTTTCTTTTGCGAGATCACATGCGACCTTATAAAATTTGGCACTTGCGTGTCCTTTAAGCTTTTGATAAATGCCCTTTTCTTCAATGGAGTTTTAGCTCAAAAGTGCTGTTTTTAGCACATTGAAGACGAAGAAGAAGAGAAATGGAAGCACAATCAGTTATAGTAGGAAGTCCACGGCCTTTCTGCTTTCTAGGATATGTCCAAAGAAGAAAGGGGCGTTTTACAGTTTTCTCTCATCAAGAAGATCCTACAAATCGAGCTTTAGCTCGCAAGGTATCACTCTCGTCTCCAAACAAATCCAAATCTCTCCTTTAAATCGTGCTTGGTTGGTTTGTGCCCTAGAAATTCAGGTCTCCCTCTTTCTGTTTTTCAATTTATTATTGGAGCGAAACTGAAATTGAATGCTTTTTTCGATTCATATATTTGTTACATGCATTTTTGTTTGTTGGAAATTTTATTGGTTGATAAACCTTCCTTTTTTTTTTTTCCATTATGTTAAATATGTGCTCAGCACAGATAATATGGCAGTGGAAGCATGATCTGAGCTTCTATGAGAAAGATACTTTTGTGGACTGTGCACCATTAGTAAAGAAATTAAGTAAGAAAAGAATGGCAAATCTAGCTCATGATCTTTTTCTAGAGATGAAATCCCAAGGCTTTCTACCCTGCAACTCTACTCTTTCAGCTATGATGATTTGCTATGCTGAGAATGGCCTTTTGCCTCAAGCTCAAGTGATATGGGAGGAAATGTTGAATACTTCTTGTGAGCCTACTATTCAAACAGTTTCCAATTTAATTGATGCTTATGGAAAATGGGGACTTTTTAGCGAAGTAATGAGAATTCTGGACCAGTTAAGTTCTAGTAATTTCAGCTTGTTGCATGAGGTTTACTCCCTGGCCATCTCTTGCTTTGGCAAGAAAGGACAGCTTCAACTGATGGAGAATACATTGAAGGAAATGGTGTTGAGGGGATTCCCAGTAGACTCAGCCACTGGGAATGCTTTTATGAAATATTACAGTATTCATGGTTCTTTGACTTAAATGGAAATTGCTTATGGCCGCCTTAAAAGGTCAAGACATCTGGTAGATAGAGAAGGAATCAGAGCAATGTCAATTGTGTATATAAGGGAGAAGAAATTTTATAAGCTAGGTGAGTTCTTGAGGGACGTTGGTCTTGGCAGACAGGATGTGGGGAACCTTTTATGGAACTTTCTGCTGCTATCTTATGCTGCCAATTTCAAAATGAAAAGCTTGCAAAGGGAATTCTTGAGAATGTTGGAAGCTGGTTTCCACCCTGATCTCACTACATTTAATATACGAGCTCTTGCTTTTTCGAGAATGTCTTTGTTGTGGGATCTCCATCTTAGCCTTGAACACATGAAATATGAAAAGGTTTCTCCTGATATTGTCACTTATGGTTGTGTTGTTGATGCGTATTTAGATAGAAGACTTGGTAAAAACTTGGATTTTGCTCTCAACAAATTGAACTTGGATGGTAGTCCAGTTCTATCAACAGATCCTTGTGTGCTTGAGATATTGGGTAAAGGGGATTTCCATTCAAGCGCAGAGGCATTTTTAGAGTTTAAGAGGCAGAAGAAATGGACTTACAGGGAACTTGTTTCATTGTATCTCAGGAAACGATACCGAAGTAATCAGATCTTTTGGAACTACTGACCATTGACATCATGCTTGTCAGACTCAGACGTGTTTGTATCTAGTTTCTTAGATCTTGAGCTAATATATATGATTTTATATGGGAAAGCTGATCCTGTGTAGAAAATATATGGTTACCTTATCAATAGTAAGTTTAAGAAAATGATCATAGATCCCTTTGAAATTTCAGTCCTTTGGTTACTCTTTTCCTGTAAAATGGTGCACCTTGTATTATATATAAAAGGAATTGCAATCGTGATGCCTCATGAGGTGCACAGAATTGGTCGGAAAATTTGCATATTGTAGATGCAGTAGCAAATTTTAAAGTTTGATAATATATGAGACACTGAAACTAGACCAAGATAAAAATAAATCAATAAATCAGTCCGGCTTTGCATTAAAATTAAAAGAAAGGTTCAATGTTAAATTTTACAGGAATAAATGTAAGGCAGCCATATGGTGGAATTTTCTACAGAATCAGAACTTTAATATTTTGCACAATTCCTTGTCTACAACAAACACAAAAGCTGATCACTAGTTGAGTGATGTCAAAAAGAAAAATAAAAAATTTGCGACTTGATTGCATACTACATAATGCAGGAAGCAATCCAATCAATCAGCAGCTTACTGCAATTCTTTTTACCCATGGTCCAATGAAACTTCTTCTCTGCTTACAAAGTAAACGGTTATAGATCTATCTTGGCCATTGAAGCCTCAGCCTGAATGATATTGCATATTCATTTTAATTCTGACTACTTTCTGGGGCAGCCTGGGACTTCTCCACGAGCAACTCGAGTTTCTGGTCAGGCAAACGACAAGAGCACGTCAGGTACACTTCAAAAATAAAAACAATATAACTATTTTGCTCTCAGCAAGAAACTTATTTGAAAAATCATGGATTTAAAAAGACAATGAGCTGAAAAGCATATTAAGGATTATTTGGATTAATTACAACAATTAATCCACCAATTGTCACTGAATTTATATCCAAAATACATAATTGTAACAAAAGAATTTTTTTGCACAAAATTATAATTGAACTTTTTTTTTAATTCACACAAAATCACTTTAGCCAAATTGAGCATCAACTTTGGCAGATGATGTGCCAGATTAGCACCTAAGACAACATCCAACCAGAATATGCTACGTGTCATACCACGTCACCATTAACCCAATACTATTGCCATGTCATGTTGATATGGCATGACATGTGGGAAAAAAAAATGCAATATCAGCAAGTTGATGTGGCACAAATTAATTGCACTAAAAGTCATTGAATTTATACCCTAATTACTAGAAAGTGGCATAAACATATTTTTATAACAATAAAATATATATATGAACTATGTAATATTTGCATGAAAGGTCATTTTGATCAAGAAGCACCTCAAACTACCACGTCACACTCTAGAAGATCTAGAGTTAGGTGGTATACAATATTAGATTCTGGTAAAGTCTAAAGTGTTTTCCTGCAGAAATAACTTTTTATGCAAAATTCTTTTATCACTTTCTCATAATTAGAGCATAAATTAAGTTCAATGACCTTTAGTGCAATTAACCCTACCACATCAAGAAGTTAACGTGTCACTTTTGCCATGTATGTTGTCACATCGGATGCTGACACATCATTGGATGAGATTGCAAGATGACGTGGCATATTCTAGTTGGATGTTATCTTAGGTGGCAATCCATCGTGTCACTTGTCAAAGTCAATAGTCAAAATATGGCCAAAGTGAGTTTGTGTGAATTAAAAAATGTTCGGTTATATTTCTGTACAAAAAAACTCTTTTATGTCTATGCTTTTGTCAGAAATCCCATAAAGAGTTTATTTATTCCGCACCTTTACTGATTTACTGACTTCTTCAAGCTTATTTAGCAGCAAGTCACCAGGTATTGAACTTCTGGGCTCCAGAGATGGAAAGCGTGGAGAACCTGTCATCTGCATAAATAGATAACTATTATCGGGCAAGATACATATCAATTTATCTACTGAAAAAACAATATACCAAAAATTACTATATTGTTATGTTCCTCAAAACTTTCTTTTACAGAATATGCGTATGGGAAGTTGAACATCAAGTGAGCTGCCAAGAAAACTTGAAAAGCAGAAGGCTGCTTTATAGGAAGCATAGAAAAAAAAAGGTTATTCATCTAAGCTACCCCCTCTTTTACAGCACTAAACCATATGACTTTCCTGGGTTTATGACTTTCCTGCCAGCAGACAGAGGACCTCTTTCTCTCTCTCTCTATGGAAGTGAATCCAGGATTGGTTGAATTCCATAAGAATCAGGAAAAGAGGCAGTCTTTGCAACATATTGTTCATGATGAGAAAATGCGTCAAATGGAATGTGAAAATAATTGCTTTTATCAATCAATATCAGATTTCTCCAATGAAACAACCCGGTGTAAGCTCTGAGAAATCTGTGGTGTAATGAGAAATTACCCCTCCAGCAAATTAAATATTCCAAATTCCAACCATTAGCCTCAAATAGAATACAAATTAAGTCCCAGATAAATCAGCCAAAACTTTTTATCGAGGATACTGCCTTATTCCTGTGTCCACTATCATGGTAACTTGGTTACACCAAAACTCTCACAAGCAACTGGCAGCATCTTTTGCACACCTCAGCAAACTGTTGAGAAAGGTAATATTTCACAATTCATCTTGACCACTACATTACTGTTGCTTCACCCATCATTCCTGAGATTCTAACCACTCTGCATTTTGAAATGGCATGTCCTTCTTCATAAGTTAACAAATAAATCATAATCTGTGACTGCTGCAATTGAAACTGGCTGCACTATCTACTTTATTACATAATAAAACTATGCATACTGAGTTCCATGACAAAGTGGAAGTAGAATGTAGCATCCAATATGCTAGTAACACTGGGATAAACATCTAATTTCATAATTGTTGCAGGCTTCCCAGAAGCAAAGAAATAAAAGCTCCATTCATGACAAAAAAAAGACAGCGATGGAAAAATTGTCATTGTTCGAGTACATATCATTGACATTTTATATCATAAGTAGACAAATTTTCAGAGAATATAGAATGAGATTTTCACTACCTTCCAGCTCTTTCTTGGTGATTTAAAAACAGATGGTCCCTCGCTTAATGATGCTATTCTAGATATACTTTCTCCTTCCCCTGTGAGACTAGCAGGTTTCCAACTTTTTCCAACATCCTGCATATTCTTTGCAGCTTCTGTTACAATGACCTATAAGAAAAGCTAATGCCCATTTAGTCTAGCTGATATCCACTATTCGTTTTGTTCCATTAGTAATCACATCAGAAATCCAATAAGATAAATTAAGCAACCAACTTCACATTACCTTCCTCAGAAGTGAAGGGTTAACAACACCCTGGACTTGCAATTCATCTACGGGTGCAGCTTTCCCATGTGATATGCTTTCAACTCTAAAGGCATGAATTCCATAGAAAGACTGTAAGCAACCTATAAAAATGAGTAACGTGTAAACAAATCATCAGTCCAAAGAATATACTGTCCACCATGATTGTGCGGTCTACACTCAAAAACCACTAGTTCACCAATCATGAAGCTCTATGATCCATAACCAGTATGAGCATAAAGTACAAAACTATGGTTGATAAAAACAATGCCATTAATCAGAAGTTTCCATTCACTGAGTTGAGTTTTCTTTTCTTTTTTTTTTCCTTTTGGAAGAAAATTTATAGAACCTAATAATAAGCCTAAGTTTACAGGTCAATAGCTGTTTAACTAAATGTAGAATGGCAGAGAACAATGAGGAGACAAAACGGTATGATGATCATGTTTTCTTCTTTTAGACCATGGATGATAAAACACACACATTTATATATGCATCTATTTAAACAATATGGCCCACATCTAGCACATCGAGTAATAAAAAGAATTAGCCAATTGAAAACAGGAGCAGCATCAATACCTTGTTCAATGATGATATCGATCACCAATGAAAGAGGAACACGCTTCTCAATTGATGTTACTCCCCAAAAGGGTATGAATGATGGCCTTGAAACCTTGACAGATAGAATAATAAAAGCAACAGAAATTGCATCTGAATCAATATTCCTGGCCCATCCTACAAGTAACATGAGAAAAGAACTTGACACATTCTCCCCCGAGGGAGAGAAGCCCACATTTGAACAAGCATGTGTACCTTATAGACTATTTCATTGGGTGTAACAAAGAGCTTTCGTGAAGAAATATCCTTTTGAAGCACATGTCTTCTAACAGGCAAATATAGCAACAAAAGTATACCTACTCCCCAAGCTAAAACCAGCAGCAATGATATGGAGACCCAAATAACAGTATCATACGTCAATGTATTTTGCCCAAGTTCCTCAAAGGAAGCGGTATACAGTATCTGTTCTGGTTTTAATTCCTCCTCCTCGTCATCATCCAACTCAGGATCAGAATGTAGGTAGTCCTTTGACGATCCCAGTTCTGATAAACCATCTGTGTATCCCGCCAACATTCTCCAACTTCAGAATTGAAACTGAATGTATAAAAGAAAACAAAGCTTAATCCATGTTCAAGATACGAGAGCTCATAAAGATAGAAGAAACTTGTTTGCTCTTTTTTTTTTTTTTTTTGAGACCGCAGCATTAACACTTATCTTTGCATCAATTGCTACGAGTATAAAACTTGTCAGTCAAAATTCCCTAACGATTTAACGACTACAAGATTAAAAGGAATAAGGCCCACCAGAAAAAGACATGCAATCACTGAAAATTGGTTCTTGAACATCTTAAAGAAGCTTAAAAAATGAAATTTATGGTTCATAAAATAATCAGCACTGCGAGAATCAGAGTACCAAATCAAACATGCAATGTCCCCCCGGTTAACCTAAAAAAATGAATTTACCTATGGGTTCTTAGAAATTAAAAGAGATGGAAAATCAAGAACCCATTTCTTAACAATCAGAGATTCAGAATAATTTCTTCTCGCAACCAAGGAGAAAAAAAAAAGGTTACCTGGTAGCAAAAATCGAAAACTTTAGTTGAAAAATTTGGTGATGTTGACACTTTAGGGTGTATAGTGAAATTCGAGGTTTTAATGGTGACCAAAACTACCAGTCCTTGCTGTGGTGTGCTCTATACTGGCTGGCTGTGGCAACCATTCTTTCTCAAATTATTTATTTTCTTGAAGGAAAATATAAGATGGGCTCCCAGAGAATGAAAAGTAGGAGACGAAGTGGGCCCAGTTGTAAATGACGCAAGGAAAGTTCCAGCCAGGGAAAGGTAGCGAGCGACACCGTTTCATTGGTTTTCTTGTTCCTCTCGTTATTATATTATATTATATTTTATTGATAGCTCAAGTCCATGTAGATCAAACAAGAAGGCTGCTGCCTAACTCTTCCATAACTTCCCAGTTCCCACGCTATCATTCTCTCTCTTCCCATCTCCCTGTCCGAATCTATTCCATATTCTTGGGCCAGCTCATTGTACTCAAGTTTACGACACCAGAGGATCGTTTCTCTCAACAATTTACAGGTGCTTCTCTTCTCCTCAATTATAATCTGCTCTTCTCCTATTTGTTGCTTACCAAATGTCTGATTATTCTAATTCTTCGAGTTTAAGATTATTAGCCGACTTCGTTTTACACAAATTGAGATTCTTCAAAGCTGTATCTGTTAACTCTTTATGGATGGTTATATTCTTGCTTCAAATGCCGCGTTTTATTTTCTGAAAAATATTCAATTTTTTATCTTGATGTTTGAATTTAGTTCAAATCGTAGCAATCACTCTTGGGAGCATTATATTGAGGAATTTTAGGATACTGTACTGGATTTTTTTCTCATTTTGAAATCTTCAGTTTTTTTGTTTGCCAAATATTCAAAGTCAAACACGCATATTGGCCTGGCTTTGTCAAATATACCTGCCAAATTGGAACCTGGTATGAACATTTTGTAGAATTTAAGATGCCTTCTCTAGGCCAAGCCTGTGTTTTGGTTCATTTTTGTACTGCTTGAGGTGGCAAAGAGGGTTTGATTGCAGTTCGACTGTGTTCCTACCCCTCTATTTGCTTTTCAATTTTTATTGCTTTGGATCCTAATTACAGAATCTTTGACTTGTAGACGAATACTTACGTTTATTATTTCGTAATGCAGTAGAAGATATCACTTCCTCGTGTTTGTAGACGCCTAGTTCTCTAAACCAGAGGTATCTGTTTGTGGCACTCCCATTTGATGACTGAATGGATAAGAAACAGCACATTACCATTTTCGCCACTGCAAGCCTTCCTTGGCTGACTGGCACTGCTGTCAACCCTCTTTTTCGTGCTGCATATCTCGCTAAGGATGGAGATAGAAAGGTCACTTTGGTGATTCCTTGGTTGTCTTTGAAACATCAAAAGTTAGTATACCCCAATAACATCACCTTCAGTTCACCCTCAGAACATGAGGCCTATGTCCGTCATTGGCTTGAGGACAGAATTGCATTTTTATCTGGTTTTGACATTTGCTTTTATCCTGCGAAGGTAATCATGCACTACATATGGAATTATGCACAATAATGATCAGTTGACAGCCCCATCCCTGACACCATTCACTGTGTAGTTTGCGGTAGATAAAAGAAGCATTCTTCCGGTCGGAGATATCTCTGAAGTCATCCCTGATGGAGAGGCAGATATTGCCATCCTCGAAGAGCCTGAGCATCTAACATGGTTTCATCATGGCAAGAGATGGAAATCTAAGTTTCGCCTTGTGATAGGAATCGTGCACACCAATTATTTGGAATATGTGAAGAGAGAGAAGAATGGAAGAGTGAAAGCTTTTGTTCTTAAACATCTCAATAACTGGCTGGTTGGCATATATTGCCACAAGGTATGTTTCTTGATTTTGAGTTTGGCAGCCCTATATTCTGTCTTCAGACAGTTGCAAACGTAAATGTGTGTGTATATGTGTTAATATATATAAACATGCACGACTGAAGTTTGAGGCTTTCAGTTTGTTAAGTATATACTTCTTTATGACATGAAATACCCAAATGTGGACATTCATTGAAATTTATTTGCACATATGCATCAAGGGAAAAAAAAAATTCATGGTTTTCATATGCATGCCCCTCTATTTTCTCAAAGCTGTGTGCAAATCTGGGATGGGTTTCAAGTGGCTAGCTCATAATAAATATTCATAACTTTTAAATTTTGTATTTTTTATGCTATTTTAATTTCAATATATATATATATATGTATACTACTTGAATATATGTATACTATTTGAATCTAAAATAGCCGAACAGATATAAGAAGTTAGGATTTTAACTTGTAAGTCTTAGGTTCAATTACCAGGATAGAGAATTGGATTTAACAAAAGCAATGAGCATTAGCCATAATCTCAATCTCTAATGATAACACCTTATTTTGTTGTAAATAGTTGTGTTCTCATTAACTCTATTGCTACAATTCTAGGTGACATGCTTGCTGACCCAATCACTTTGGAATTAAGTGCAGGTAATAAGATTATCTGCTGCCACCCAGGATTATCCTAAATCCATCATATGCAATGTTCATGGAGTTAATCCCAAGTTCCTTGAGATTGGCAAGAAAACATTAGATCGGCAGAATAGTGGGAGCCAGGCATTTACTAAAGGCGCCTACTACATCGGAAAAATGGTGTGGAGCAAAGGTTACAGGGAGTTGCTTAAACTTCTTCATGATCACCAAAAGGAGCTGGTTGGGCTTGAGGTAGATCTATATGGCAGTGGAGAAGACTCTGATCAAGTTCAGAAAGCTGCTAAGGAATTGGAACTTGTGGTTAGAGTAAATCCTGGGCGTGATCATGCTGATACTGTCTTCCATGAGTAAGTTACCTCTTGTAAGTCCTTCCATCAGAGTATAGAGTTGATTACTTAATGTAAACTGTTTCACTATATACCTAACTAATGATGCACTTTCCCGTTACGAGGAAAACCTAGTGCTACCTGGTAGTGGCCAAAAACAACTCTATGAATATGTGTTGTGCACCTAAAGCAGAAAATGACAATTGACTGTGGCTGTTACATCAATTTTACTGGGACCGTTTAAGCTGCATCTCCTCTAGAAGTGCTTCACATCATATTCATAGTTCTAATTAACTAGTGAAACCAATCTCCTCTTCAGGAACTCCTTATCAATTTCTCTCTCTTCCTCCTCCTCCTCCTTCCTCATCTTCTAGATAATGTTACATCTAGTGGTTGAAGCAGATTATTATCATCAAGCATTTCAGAGTTGAAGTTGGAACTCTGGAATCTAGAAGAATTGTTTTTATCCTTCTCTTCTTGTGCTCTTTTTTTAACCTCCAATAAATTAGAGTTCTTTTAGATGTTTATATTCTTGTTCCTGCCTCAGTTACAAAGTGTTTCTGAATCCAAGCACAACGGATGTGGTATGCACAACCACAGCTGAAGCATTAGCAATGGGGAAGATTGTGGTATGCACCAACCATCCCTCCAATGAATTCTTCAAGCAGTTTCCGAATTGCCGAACTTATGATAACAGCATTGAGTTTGTCGAGGCCACATGTAATGCATTGACTGAACAGCCCGCTGAGCTGACTGATGCACAGAGGCATGCGCTTTCATGGGAGGCTGCTACAGAACGGTTTCTAAGTGTCACTAAGTTGGACAAAGCATCAAGAAAGCAAGTGGTCGGGAGTACGTCAAAATCCTTTGCTTCCACATCTTCCAGCATAAAAAATAACATAGAGGATATGTCAGCATATCTGCATTATGTGGTTGGTGGTTTTGAAGCATCAAGAAGGGCTTTCGGTGCAATCCCAGGGAGTCTTCAACCGGATGAAGAGCTATGTAGGGATCTTGGGCTGGCTATGCCTGCCAGCAATAAGTTCAAGAAATTGGTCTGAAAGTTATCTGGCTGATCAAGGCATAAACAAATTGAAAATGAGTGTAGGTCACAAGATTTTGTTCCAAATATTTTATGCTTTAGGTGAATGAGAAAATGTACACGTAGCATGTCCATAGGAATAAAGATTGGGGCTAGGGCAGCATAAACAATGTTTTCGATAACTGTTTCGCATTGATGATTTTTTTGATCCTACGTGACATTTCTATGTTTGACACTGTAAATCTTTCTCCCATTCTTTTGGTTTCTATGCTCAAACGAGTGCTGGCTTTTGAGTAGTTATGTTAATCTAGTGCCCCAAGTATTGGGGAGTTCAGCAAATGCAGGTATTTTCAAAGAAAATATGGTCTTGAAGCTTTGGAAGCATGTGCTCGGTGCTAATAGTGAGAAAGAGACGAGGATTCAGGAATGTGTGAAGTTGGGAGCGTTTTGAGATTGTGACAATCTAGATAATTAGAGGGGTGATAACTGATATGTGGCTACTTGCTCTTACAACTTATAACGATGCGAGGAAGGTTGGTGAAGTAGCAGATGTTATGTTAGACAGCCTCCTCGGGCATAATAAATTTCTGAAAGAATACAGTGAGAATATAATAAATTGTACTACCGGTTTATCACAATAATAATTAGTATTGGTATACATTTTATGCACGTTTTTTAGTTTGCATTATTTTAGTTAAAAAAAAAAACTATTTGTGGCCTGACAATAAAAAGTATGTCAATATTTTTTAAAGAAAATTATAAATATAAATTCTATAAATTTTAAAGATTAATAAAAATAAAGTTATTAAAATTTAATGTCAATACAATAAAAAAGTATTGTATAAATACTTTGCAAGACAATAAAAAAAATAATACTAATTTATCACTCATAATTATTTACAAGTAGATGATTTTAGCAATTGAGGCATAAAATATCCTCGTATTCAGGGTTAATTATGTATATAGTGATCAAATTTTTGGAATTCATAACTAAATTATCATAATAAATAATTTATAATATAAAAATTATTAAAATTTTATTTATTTTAATTAAAATAACAGTGATTTGAAAATTAATTTTGTATATCACCATAATGATAGGTTAATTACGTCCATGATCATCAAATTTTTGGACTTATAATCAAATAGTCATAATAAAATAATTTGTAACACAAAAATTATTAAATTTCTATTTTATTTCAATTGAAGTAAAAATTACTTGAAAATCAATTTTTTATATTATCAAAATGACAATGAAATACGGCATGTATGATTATCACATCATTTTATGATTAGTAACTTTTATAAGTTGAATCACCATATGAAAAAAATTTCACATTATTATATAAACATAAAAAATGACATGTACATAAAAATAAAAAAATTAACTAATCATGATATATTTGTAGAGCTAATTTGTATTAAAATGGCATGACAATTATATATAATCTACTTAATTATCATTTTGATAACATAAAAATTAATTTTCAAATCATTTTTAATTTAATTAAAACAAAATAGGATTTTGATGAATTTTTTATTACAAATTATTTTATTATGACTATTTGATTATAAACCGTAAAATTCAATAATTATGAATGTAATTAACCTCCGAAATGATTGTTAAATACATCATATATGATTTTTATATCATTTAAAAATCAATCAATTAATCATAATTTTAAAAAGTAAAATACACATTCATATTCAAATGAATTGATTAATTATATAAACCTATTTAAATTCAATTTTAATCACTAATTTAATAATTTTCGGTCATTATTTTCAGCCCTAATCACAATCCATTGATCGGCTGTAGTTGTAGTTTTTTTTTTTTTAAACCAGACAAGTTAATTTACGGAGCCAATCAGTCAATTTAAAAAAAAAATTAATTTAGTCTATTAACAAAATAATAAAAATTAATTTAACATCCAGTTTTGGGAGGCATTAGATGTAGAACAGTATTACCAAACAACAATATTATAAATGCCATAAAAAAAAATTAAGAAGAAGAAAACCGCCATGTCCAAAGACACCGTCGCCTCCACCTGTGCCGCCGTTACTCCTGTGTCGGAGCAAACACCAATAATTTCCAACGATCTGCCTCCAGAATCGGCGGACGCGACCGTAGCGTTTTTCGAAGACTCGGAGAACTCCGAGTCTTTCTCTCAAGACTACCATCACAAGGACTTCTTTTCAGATGTCATTTGCCAAACCCTTAAGGCTGATCTAGTTCAACATGGCTGCGTTTCCTGCCATTTCTCTGTCCTACCTGCACTTACTGTAATCTATCTATCCTTTTGTTATAGTATTTGAATGTTCTGTTTGGTTCTGAGAAAATGGGCATAAATTTTGTTTATTTAGCGATCAAAAGGCAGCAAGATTTGATTTTTTTTTTCTGTGTTGGGGTTTGTAGAATCATTATAACGGACTACACGGTGGGGCTGTTGCAGCTATTGCTGAGAGAATAGCGACTGCTTGCGCTAGAACTGTCGTGGCCGAAGATAAGGAGCTGTTTCTTGGTGAATTGGGCATTTCTTATCTCTCTGCAGCTACACAAAATGTGAGTTATCTTTTATGGGATCTGTTAAATGTTTTGAGGAATCTGATTTGAATTGCTGGAATTAATGATCTCTCAGGAAGAATTGATAGTTGCTGGATACGTAGTGAGGAGTGGAAGAAATTTGAGTGTAGTTGCAATTGAATTCAAGATTAAGAAAACTGGGAAGCTAGTTTACACTTCACGAGCTACCTTCTATCACATGCCTATTGCCAGCCTATAAAATCCTCTGCTATGTAACTATCCTGCAACTTAGTTTTTTAACTGAACCAGCATAAATTTTTATCCACCTCTTCTGGTATCATGCTGATTTCTAGCCCTTTTTTCTTCTTTTGTTTGTGCAGGTACAGCAACAGGCTTGAAGAGTCGATTATTCATTGCTCTGCAGACAGCTTGTGATTTAAGAACATATCTTACTCCCCCAATGATAAATCATCTTGTCTTACATGCTTCATTTATTATGTATTTCTTTAATTTTATGGACACCTTTGCGCACAAAAAATAAATGGCAATGTGCCACTTTCTTTGTGGAATCTGATGAGCTTCTCAATGTGAAATTAAAAGATTTTTTTTAGACCTATATATTAGTCTAAATTGTATGGTTATTGGCTAAAATCGATAACGACATGTACAATAAATGTTATGGGCTTGGCGTATTCGTCTCCTTGCACCATTTAATAAGAGGAAATTACATCAAATGCAACTTTTTTTAATTTTCTATAAATTTATTTCTATTTTTGTTAATTAATTTTTCAAAAATATCAATTTTAAATTTTAAAACTAACACTTGTATAAAGATTGACGGACCATTTTGATGTTCTAATGTTCGTTTTACTTTTTCAATAATTGCTCCTAGTTTTTGAATTCTCAACTTACAAAAATAAATTTTAATGTCCATTTTGATGTCTCGACTGTGGTTGAAAAATTTTAATATTTATTGAATGTTCGGACGGAAAGAAAAGGGAAAAATGGGATATTTTTGAAAATAAAAAGTGGTATAAATGAAAATTTGAAAAGTGAAAATTAGATAATTGATAGAAAAAAAAAATAGTTGTGTAAAAAAATCCTTGCTATTACTCCAAAAAGAATTCAGACAGATGGCGAAAAGCTCCGCAGCTGCCACTGCGCCATCAGCCGAAATCGTGAAGAAGGTCGAAGGCTTTCTCACCAACGTCGGAATCTCGGCCTCTATCCCTGAAAACAATCAATCCAAGGATTTCTATTCTCGTATCATAACTCATCCCCTCAAGGCCCAGCTTGTTCAGCCTGGCCGCATCGCCTGCGTTTTCCCCGTCGTACCTGCTATCGCTGTAATCTTTCATTTCTTTGATGTTTGTCACTTTTATTATGCAAAGTTTCATGCTTTGGTTACTTCTTGAGAAAACACCTAAAAAGATTCAATTTTATTTTCTTTTTTAATCAAATGGGATTGTAAAGTCTTTGATTTTGTTTGATGGGGATGTAGAATTATTTTGGAGGATTGCATGGTGGGGCTCTTGCAGCTATTGCAGAGAGAGTGGCGATTGCTTGTGCTAGAACTGTTGTAACTGAAGATAAAGAAATCTTTCTCGGTGAATTGAGCATCTCTTATCTCGCTGCTGCGCCTAAAGATGTGAGCTTCTTGTTTGCTTTTGTTTGATTGTTGCCTGGTTTGTTATAGTTATGCAGTAAATTGAATCGATTGATTGGTTGTTAGTGATCTAATTTATGTTTTCAGGAGGCTTTGGTAGTCAATGGGTCTGTATTGAGGAGTGGAAGGTCTATAACTTCAGTTTCAATGGAGTTCCGAATCAAGAAAACTGGGAAATTGGCTTTCACTGCTCGTGCTACTTTTTATAACATGCCCGTTGCCAAATTATGAAATCATATTTTGGTCTGTAACTACACCTTTACCTGTTACGAGTTGTTTTGCATTCTGATTTCATGCAGTTGCTGACTTGTAGCCTGTAGCTAGGTGTGCAGTTCACTTTACAAACGGAGTGAGAATAATATTTGTGCCTCAGACTCTATTAGATTTTCATTCCATGCTTCTGTTATTGTAATTAAATGATAGTAGATGATAGTAGTTGTTATGGTTAAATTTGATGTCATTTACACCAAAATTCGAGCTATTTAAACTTATTCTATTTATCGAATTGTACATACAAACTAAATGGCTTTAAAGTTCTTGATTCTTATGCACTAAGACCATGTGTTCCATAGGAGTTCTTGATTCTTATGCAAATGGAATATGGTCTTCTTTATACTACTCATTCAGGTGCTGAAGACGATATCATTTTTTCTTAGATAAAAGGAAAGTTTCGTATGGCTCTGCAATCAGTTTCTACCTAAGAAAGTTTGAATCTTGGATAAGGTCTTTGTCGCTTTGTATATTTTGGAGGTAAGTTAACTTACGACTGATGCATACGCAACTGAAAGAATCTCTTTCTTGTACAAATCTGCCTCATAATTGTGGGAGAGATATGATTACTACTGCCTTTGATTGTCTGGTGAATTTTCGTTTTTGATCAAACTTAAAAACTCTAGTTCTCTTTCAAGTTCTGGATACAAATGTTGTTGTCTGCTGGGAAATGGGTTAATTTACAACATTCTATCTTTTATTGTAAATCTAATTAGTCCTAGGAACACCTTTGTTTTAGATGAAAAAGCATAATTTAAGTATTGAGCAGGCGAAGCTGTAAGGCTAGAACCTTTCAAATACATATGCTGGCAAGATCATCCTGCTATGTAGATTACACAAATCTCTTTCTGACCAAAACATTTTGCTCTCAAAGAACAATCTAATATAATTCAATGCATATTGTTTCTACTTGTATAATCTGTTTGATTCTTTAAAGTATTAGTCTACTGTCATCACTATAATTCAATTACTTCATTTGACTTTTCTTTTTTCTTGGTTGAGAGTCATGTGCCAAAAGGAACTGATATGACATGCTAATATTACCATTTTGTGTGCGCGAGCGCGCGCCCGCCAGAAAAAAGAAAAAGTTGAACGCTTGAACGCATTATGATGGGCTTGCTCTAAGGCCCAAATATTAAGATTTAAGAATCAGAAAAGAAAATAAAAATTGCAGTGTTTAGTCCTTAAACTTGCTGATGTTTTTCATCTGAGCTTTTATTCAATTATGCTCCTAAATTTTTTTTTCGTTGAACCCTTATGTCAATTCTATTTACATCAAAGGGCTTACTAGAATAAAAACTTAAAATTCATGGACTCTATTGAACTAAAATTCAAATCAGGGAGAGAATCGAATAATTTAAATAAATTTATTAGCCGAGAATTTATATTTGCTCGAATTGTTATTTTATTTATGGTGTTTGGACAAAAAGATTCCTATGAATTAGGATACATTATATTACACTGGTCTACCCATCTAAATACAAGAAATTCTGGGGATGGTTTTGGGGCAGATGGCCAAGAATTCAGGTTCCACCACCACCGACATTCCACCGAAAGAAGCATCATCATCACCACGCACCGGAGCCCTGCCTGCACATTATGTTAATGAAGTTGAAAGCTTTTTCATCCGCAAAGGAATTTCAGCCCATCTCCACCATACCCACAATTCCAAGGATTTCTATTCTCTCCTCTTTCGCAATCTCCTCAAGGTCAATCATGTCCACCGAGGCACCGTCTCTTGCTTCTTCTCCGTCCTGCCCCCCTTCATCGTAATATCTCGACAATTCTAGTTCGATTTTGATATTTTCCTTCTCTGTTTTGACCGATTTGTAAATTTTTGCGATTTAGAATATTTTCAATGGACTTCATGGAGGGGTTATTGGAGGTATATCGGAGAGAGTGGCGATTGCTTGCGCTAGAACTGTGGTGGGTGAGGAGAAGCAACTCTTTGTTGGGGAATTGAGTATTTCTTATCTCTCTGCTGCCCCACTAAATGTGAGTTTAGTGATTTTCTCTGTCATTTTAAATGGGAAGTTCGTTATTGGTCCCTTGGAGGCTATGGTGATCTAATTTTGTGTTCTCAGGAGGTTTGTGAAGTTAACGGGTCCATTGTGAGAAGAGGAAGAAACTTGACTGTAGTTGCCATGGAGTTCAGAATGAAGAGATCTAAGAAGCTGGTCCATATAGCTCGTGCCACCTTGTATCATTTGCCTATTGCCAAATTATGAACCTCTCTTTTGTATTTGCAAATCCATGAACTGATTGAATGTGTTTGTCGATAAAGTTATTCTCCTAAATAGCAATCTATGTTTGGTTTGGTCTTCTTATGCAACTACATCTTTAAGCATGTTTATAAAGAAAAATCTGATTTAAGAATGAAAACACGGACAGAATGTAATCCAATAACATTGGAGCACATCTCTATGGAAAAATGGAGAAGGCTCAAGCAGAAAGGATGCATTTGCTATACGCACAGATAAAATCCTGGAAATAGTAAAGCTTCATTTCCAAGAAGAACTTTGTGCGACATTATTATACCATCAAATTACAATCTAACTTGAACAAAAACCCTCAATCCCAGATGTTAAAAATTGCTTTTCTAATGAGGCCGCCGCCGATGATCCAAGACCTCTTCCCGCCCCCTGTAAACCCTATATCCAATTGATCTTTGTCGACCAGATTATATAGATAAATTTTGGACTGGAGATGGCGATTCTGCCCTTACTTTGGGAAACTGCGGTTTGCATCATGTTGTGGGCCTGCAAGGACTTGGGCTAATGTTTTCCATTAACGTAGCAGCCCAAGTTTAACTTTTATGGGGGTAAAATGGTAATTTTCAGCTGTTGACTTTTGGATAATTTTCATTTGTGGATAAAATGTACGTTGAAATCTGAATTATTAAAACGCCATGGGGAATGAAGTTCCCAAACTCTAGCAGCCGAATTTGAAGGAAAGAAAAAAAAAAAGATGAATCTATCTAGCCATCAAGTTTCCAGAAGAAATTCTCAACTATATTATTTTTCTTTTCTTGAAAGATTTTTTTAGTATAATAATCTTATATTCAAAGTTCTATTAGTCTAAATACGCTTCAAATAAAATCAGAAAAAAAAAGATAAAATAATTCGTTTTAAATATTTAAAAATGTACCATTCCTTTCTAAAAAGACTTCATTATATAATAATATGACAAAAAGAAAGATTATAATGGATTACGCCTAAAGAAATAAGACTTTATTGTATATTAATATAGAGTCAATCCGTAGTATGAATGATATTTAATATGCAGTGCTAGATAGCAGAAGAAATTTCGCTGAAATTATATTACAAAAATCATGCCTAAAATCTATGTAATGCACTAGGGGTGGGCTGACCAATAAGGTCCCCGGCTTCCTCATCAACTTCAGTAATGGAGCAGAATTCATCATCTTCCTCGGCAACGACAGTGGTCTCCAAAGATTTGCCTCCCATGTATATGGATCCGTACCACGCTCTTGTCAAATGTGGGATTACGGCCTCATTCCCTGAGTACAATGTCAAAGATTTCTACGCACATCTCATTCGAGACCTTCTAAAGGTCCATCATCTCCAGCGTGCCCAATTATCTCGCCGTCACCGTAATCTTTCTCACTCCTCTCCGTTTCTTCTAAAAATCAACGTTCTTGATCTTGTTTTCGAGGCAATATTCAAGCAGGGTTTTTTTCTTTTCAGAATGTACGTAACGCTCTACTTGGAGCGGTTGTGGGAGCTATAGCAGAGAGAATGGCCGTAGCTTGTGCAAGAACAGTTGTTGCCGAGGATAAGCAACTGTTTGCTGGTGAATTGAGCAAGACTTATCTCTCCGCTGCACAGAAAAACGTGAGTTTCCTCTTCCTTTCTTCTCTTTTGCTACTTGATGACTGTTGGGCAAACTCTGATGACCTGATATCTGATTTTCCGAGGACGGTAAAAAAGATTAAAAGAGTAAGCTATTAATCTCTTAAATGCTAGTAATGCTTAAATAAATCGATCATATCCGGTTTAGGAAATACCGACTATATAGTTTTACTATTAATGTTTTAAATGCCAGTATCTTTCTTAATCATTCTGAAATATTAATTTTGTCTTTTCAGGAGGTGCTGGTAGTAGACGGGTCTGTGGTGAGGAGTGGAAGAAATCTGACTGTAGCTGCAATTGAGTTCAGAAACAAGAAAACCTCTGAGTTGGTTTACACCGCTCGGGCTACATTATATCACTTACCCGTTGCCAAGTTAAGAAATTTCTCTAGTAAATGGTACCCGACGGCTTCCTTCTCTGTACCTGATGATAGGCTGCTTTCTTTGAGTTAATTATCTCCTTATTGCAACGTATTCTCACTTGTATTCTATGTTTAATTACAACGTTACATGCAAAATAAGATTATTATCTGTTTATGAGAGTGAAATCTTAGTTTATGAATGCATTTTCGGGGCACCAAATATTGCCGGCACACTTGTTTCAGTTGTTTGATATTACAAGGAGATGTCCGAAGAAATGGCAAAACTGTATTTGATTGCAAATAAATCAGCATTGTCTCGACAAAAGGACTCAAAAAACATGAACCCACACTTCAAAAGGCTTCCGGTTGACCATTCATAAATGTGCCTTAATCTTGCACTTAGAAAGAACGTCAATTGAGCCGAGATCAAATCCCAATGAACTTTGATGTGGGTGAAACCCTTTGTATTCTACTATTCGCATTCAATTGGTCACACCTTGAGGAATAAATGGGTGAATAGCAGAGGGAATTTAGAAAAAAGCATCTAACAAGCGACTACAGCCTTTTCAATGAATCTGCAAATAGTTTTAAACCTCTTCATGCTGCAACTTACTGCCAGGTCTACCCGTCTATACAATGACTTCCAGTGTAAGCCTAACCACTCTGCAAAGAGAAAAGAAAGGCTGAAATTAGCAGCGATTACCTGATCACTTGTGCATGCATCTGCCAATGACCAAGTTCAAGCAAAACAGCTAGGCAATTTTCCCAAGAATTTATTCCTTTCAAACAATTTCCACTTGGACCCACAATGGGAATAAGTTACATTTAGTGAACTAGCTGGTAGACCAAGTATGAAAAGGCCATGTTTCTTATAGAGTTGTTAAATAATCTATCAACAACAGAGCCAAGTGCACAGGACAATTTTATTGTTTCAAGCCTGTGCACTTCAGAAAAGGAGCAATGAGAGGAAAATAGCTATAAGAAATATGACAAACACCACCTCACTACATTTCAATGCAAGACTCATCCACATTCACACTGAGGAATAGCTTAGCTTACAGTGATGTATTTATTGATCACAAGGCTCATGAAAATATGGCATCAACAAATGCCTCAGCATCAAATGGTTGCAGATCTTCAACACCTTCTCCAACCCCCACAAACTTTACAGGGATGCCAAGTTCATCTACAACACTGACCTGAAGAGGAATTTAAAGTCTCAAAAATCGCAAAATCACAAAACGTGTAGACATCATTGAAAATAGAGCATACCACACAGCCACCTCTGGCAGAACCATCAAGTTTTGTCAAAATAAAACCAGTTATTCCAACCACCTGTCATGAAAAATTCAAGTTAAAACTTATCTGCCATATTTTACATGGTGACACAACAATGGCACCAAAACCAAGCTAAGAAAACAGCAATGCTTGAATGAAGGATTTAAGAAAAATTGACAGGATGTTGAAGAACTTAAAAACATCAAGTAAAAATTCCATTTTTTAAGCCCAGCTACTCGGGGCAAGTTTCACCATAAAAGCACCAGTATTACTCAAAATCCTCACAGGCTGATAGTACAGATGCTTATAATTGGGAAGTAAGATGTTATACACAAAAAATGCAAAGCAAGGTAGCTTTTGTAGATAAGCGAAGGATAGAATTGTTACTTCATTAAACTCTCTTGCTTGAGGAAGCATATTCAAACCAGTATTCCCATCCAGCACTAGGAGGATCTCCTGCATTGTTGGGAAATCACATTACACAAACAAATAAATGTCTTATTACAAAACAAGTTCGCAATTTAAAATGCTAAACAGAGACTTATTCAAGCATATTTCCCTAATGAAAGGTTGAGAAAGCTTTTCTGTCTAGAAAATAAAGAAGGAACTGGAATGTGTAGAAAGCAGAGGATGCATAAGAAGTTTAAGGTTCAATCTAAAATATCAATTTGTTACTTAACATGCAAAAAGATGTTACTGAAGATGGAAGCTAATAATATAGAAGGAGAAAGAAACTCTCAACAGACAATTCTACATCCTGATGAAACATATTAAACTTAAACAGAATTTGAATGATTTAAATTGTAGAACTCACACTAGGTGCTCCAGGAACAACTTTGCCCACAGCTTTCTTACATGCTATCAACTCTTCCATAAGGCTGTAGTTAGTGTGAAGACCTGTAAAGATAGATAAACGTTTCTACTGAAAAGCCTGCACAGAATGCACAAAGGAAATAATGACAAAAAATAAAAGTTCTATAGACTTACGTCCCGATGTGTCACATAAGACAACATCAAAGCCCTGTTCTTTTCCTCTTTTGACAGCTTGTGAAAGAACTATTCAGAAAGCACTTTAAGATAGTATGTTAGTAGCTATATGAAGTCTGAAATTTCCGGACAGATAAAAGCTAAAAGAAAAAGTTATATCTCTATATATTTTAATCATCTACCTGAGGATGCTTTGGCCTTCTCCCCTTCAGCCATAACAATCTCACAGCCTGTCCGTTCAGCCCATACCTCTAACTGGTCACTGGCAGCTGCCCTAAATGTATCACCTGCTGCCATTAATATCTGGCACAAAATCAAACCCAGTATGAATTTGAAACCCAAAAGTCACTGAAAGAATTTAGAAAAGGAATTCTTGAGACTTGTTAACATCAATTAAGAATTCAATGAGGATCATAAGAATTTCAACCTACACATAGTAAATTTAATCTTCACTGAACATATCAAAGCAAGCAGATGCTACTAAATGTTGAAAATGGAATTGTCAGTATATTTATTGAAAAATTCTTTCCAAAAGTTAAAATCAATTGTCAAAATGTTGGAACCATAAAATCTTTAATTCATTATCACATAAGACATGGCATTGTAGCTCTTTGTTGTTCATTTTTCTAAAAGGAAATTATTTAGCTGTAGAGAAAGAGAAAAGCATTTCACCTTTGCTCCCTCATTCTTCAATCTATATGCCAACTTTCCTGTGAAGCAGATAACAAACTCATCAATTTTTTTTAGGTCAATAAAATAAATCATCGTTTAGTTTCCATGTAAATATAACAATCTTGCAATCTCAGTTTTCGAAATATTTTGATACTGAAACCAGGACAACCACTACTACCTCAATATCTATACGTACCAAGAGAAGTTGTCTTTCCACCTCCATTGACGCCAACTATCATAATAACAGCTGGCTTCCTGATATTGTAATAGAATAACAAAATCCAAATTAAACACAAAACTTCCCAGAGAACAACAAACAAGTAACCGAAAATAATAGAAGAAATGAGACATATGGAACCTGAATCCAAGCTGAAGCTCAGTCTTATGCCCTTTCTGAATTAACAAATCGAGCACACTCTTCTTCAAAGCATCCTTAATACCACAAGAGTGAACAATCACTAAGGTTAACTATCAGTTTCTTGTTTGTAAAAATCCATTGAACTTAAAAATTATAGTAATTAAAATAGCACCTTGATCTCATTGCCTGATTTGAGCTTTCCAGCTAATATATCTTTCCGCAAGCTCTCCACAATCTTAATTGTGATTCTTGGCCCAAAATCAGAAACTAGAAGAACCTATAGAGAAGTTAAAACTTTTATCAGTTGCAACTTAAATGAATTTTAAAATACACACACACACACACACACACACACACGTATATCTTTCTGCTCCAAGAAAATTTGACATAAAAGAAGCAAGACTGACAAATAAGAAACCTCTTCGAGTTCGTCTAGGACTCGGTCGGTGTCGGAGAGGTTCCAATAAAGGAGGAGTTCGTCTATGACGGCGAGGTTGTCTCTCGTTTTGGAAAATCCATTGACGATTTTCTCGACATCGCTCTTGGCCTTCTCTTTAATCAATCTGCCCAGTCGAGTGAAGAACCCGCTCTGGCTGGCCAGACATTTCAACCGGGCGGTCTTCTGTGGACTGGACCTGGTTCGAGAAAAGCCGAAAACTAGGTGCGGAGAAGATGAATGTTTGGAGAGAAGCGAGAGATGAGTTGGAGTAGCCATTTTCTTCTCAGCTCAGGGGAGTTGAGTTCTGTTTCTGCTTCTGGATAGATTTCCTCTCCACGATGTCGTTTTCTCGTAAAAAATGGGCTGGACAATGTCTCCCCAATGCCCATCCCATATATATATATATATATATATATATATATATATATATATATATATATATATATATATATATATATATATATATATATATATATATATATATATATATATTTATTTATTTATTTATTTATTTATTTATTATTTTTTTCCTCTTTTTCCTGTAAAAGAAAAGCTAATCGGGACATTTTTTTTAATAATTTGTTTTTAAAAAATATTTAAGTGTGTCATAAATTATATACCAAAATTGAGATATTATCATGAAATAGCAACACGTGATAACGATTTCAGTGTTACTGTCAAATCTAAAACCGCTGTTACGGGTAGTGATTTCATAAAAAATTTAACACATATATTCTATTAAATTTATGTTAAATTTAATTTTCACATGCAGCGATTTCATGTTTAGTTATTTTCAAGTTAAGTTTGATATTAATTTTATATTTGAAGAACAAAAATTAATATTTAGTAAGTTGCTATAATACCCCATTTTATATCTCCATTTTTTAGATCATCTCCAATTAAGGAAATTCTTCATGAAATCGCTAAATTGTTCATGAGTTATTTATATTATTAGTTATGAGTTAATACATCCAATATGAAGAATGTTATTCATAATATAATGACTGCTAAAGAAAAATGCGAATGTACTTTAAGTTATTAATAAAATTATTATTCTTATAAACTAATGTATATTTATGAAGAAGGTTATTTAGGTAAATTACTCAATCCATTGTATAATACAATACAGTGAAAGCCATTACGAAATTGTCCCAATTCAGCACCTTACAATATAATTATGAAATGATGCATAACAATGATCCAACAAGACTTAATAATTGAAATGAAGCGGGTAAGATGAGAAAAAGAGAAATACATTGTAACTCATGGAGTCGACCAAGTTAAATGCCGTGAGTGGTTTATAGCCGATATTTGTAAAGCAGTTCATCCACTTGTATGAAGAATTTCCTTAATCGAAGGTGATCTAAAAACTGCAATTTATTATATAAGCATGTGCTATATGATTCATGCACTTGCAGTAATGAAATTGAAGTATTTCACGGGATAAACAGTTTATTGGCTCCACCATAACAAATATTTTACCAGCATTTCTTGCTTTGCAAGTATAAATAATTGCCAATGGAATGTCTATATATGGTTTTAAAAGAATAATGGCAGTTGTTTTCCAAAATAAATAACAACCTCTTTTACAGTTTATCATCCAAAAGTAACTGACTTTTTTTCGTGACTTAAAAATTACTTTACATTTATGAACAAAAGTTATGTTCACTGGTTTTCGACTAAAATCCTTGCCGAATTAATGACATAGCGTGCCACGTCATATGCCTAAATACACGTAACACGTCTTATATTTGGATCAATTTCACCAACGGTTACTAAACTTACGATTTTTCATCTAAAAATAATTAATTTATTTTTCGTTATTTAAATGTCACCGAACTTATCACATTTTTACAGAAAAATCATTTTAATCAGATATACATGGAGATAGATTTATTGCCACGTCATCAATTAATATGTTATATTTGATATATCAGCAGTCAAATCATCGTTATTAGCTAATATGTCATATTTGACACGTCAATAATTCATATGTATTTATAGCTAATGACGTCTATCTATCAATAATGTGTCATAGCTGATGATGTGGCAATAAATACATCTCCATGTGTATCTGATCAAGATGGCTTTTCTGTAAAAGATAATAAGTTCAGTGATATTTAAGTCATGAAAACTAATTCAATTTTTTTTTTGTGATAAGTCGTAAGTCCAATAATCGTGGATGAAATTGACCCAAACATGGGACCTTGGAGAATTTTTCTTATTTTCATGCCATCAGTCACCATTAGTCCAAGTTATATTCTCTGAAATATCAATACTATAAAAATATATCTATAAAAACTTCGATCGGTTCGGTTCTTTCGCTTTTTCAATTTCAAAAACCGAATTGAACTGATTAAACCGATGTTTTATTTCGATTTAAAATCGAATGAACCGAAAACCGAAATAACCAAACTAAATAGACCAAAATTCATTCGGTTCGGTTTGATTTTCAATTTCGATTCGGTTATGCACACCCCTACTTGTTCTGTCCAAAGCATATAATTTTTTGATATTTTTAATATCTTATTCACAAAAAAAAAAAATTATGTTTCTCCTATACCTTATCAAAGGATTGAATAAGCATAGTTAAGTTTGCCAAAAAAAAAAAAAAGAAGCATAGTTAATAGTTTTTTTTTTTCAATAGCACAGTTAATAGTTGATTCATGGATACTCCATTATGGAATAAATATAAATTAAAACAATAGTACTCAACCATATGCTTGGCCTGAAGAAAGAAACATGGAAATTTCCAGCATCATTATTGGAGATTTACTCATTCCACACCCACAAATTCAAGAAGTGCCCAAGAAATAGGTACGATAAACGAATTCCTGGATATTGCATGTTAAATAATAATTAAATATTTTAAATCGACTTGTTATAGAAATATACTATTTTGTATAATGGTTTAAATAATTTTCGAATAATTAAACTCATATCATATCTATTTTCCTAAATTGATATTAGGGATACCGATTTTGCAATACTATAAAGTACATATATGTTAGATTCTACAAAATTCATGGTCGTTTTTAAATACAGTACGTACTTCATATAATAGTTTGAATAACAATTTGACATTAGAAATCAGCATCTAAGGTATTTTCACTAATGTAAATCCGATCAAAATTCTGTGTTTGGCATTGAGTTGCAATGGTCATCTCTAAATTCGTGTTTAGTTTAAAAAAGAGATATAATATTAATTGTAGATTGAATATTAAAGCATTTTATAAACGAAACAGTAGTTTAATTAACGTGTATAAATAATAGTATTATAAATAAATCTAAATATTAAAACGTTCGGATGATGGAAATATTGACCGTGGATAATCTGTATTTAAAACGCATGACGAAAACTATGCGCTCCATCGAAATCCAACTAGTCCATTATAAAGAAAGGATAGGAATATTAAAATAATTACACGAACTTGCGGGTAATCACATCCAACTAACTATTCACCAAAAAATAAAAACCAAGTAGCTATAAAATAATAATGATGTGTTATCACGTTTATTCAATCGTGTTACTTGCACATTCCATATTTCGGTCATCATACGGGGATGTTCCGCATGCTGCTGGAAACTTCTCTTGCAAAACTATTTCAACGCAAAGAAAATAGTTTGAATTACAAAGAGGATCATAAATCCACTCTGTTCGTCCGACACCTTACATAAAAAGGGTAAGAAATTGTAACCTGAAATGACATTCAGGATTTGAATTTAATCGATTAAATAAAATTTAGATATCGGATGATTAATTAAAAATAAATAAATTTACTAAGTCTAATAATTATATAAATTTATCATAAAATATTTATCAAAGGCCAAATTTACCAACTTATGAGGAGTAACATTGTGATTCACATATAAAACGCTAAAGTAAAGATTTATCGATAATATTTTATAAAAAAAATATTTTAATTTATATAATATTATTTTTTTATTTTAAAAATTAAAAAAAATTTATCATCATTTTACATGTAACACTGGAATAAATAAACAAAAGAATATAAAATATATTTCTTCCAAATTTAAAATATAAAATAACATTATTCTGACTAATATATTATAAAAAAAAATTAAGCATTTTCATAGAACATCAAATTGATTTGCATTTGAATCTAGGAGTGGCAAATGTACGGGTTGGGTGAATTTGGATTGGATCATTAATGGATGGATCATAAATATATCAATATCCAAATAAGTTGGTTAAATTTGAATTGATGCATGAATTTAATATAAATTATTATAAAATTATTATGTGCAGTAACTTATTTATTTAAATAAAAAAATAATTTGTGCATTTTATTAAAAATCAATTTAAATAAAAATAATAATTCATGCATTTTATTAAAAATCAATTTAAATTTATTAAATTAGAGATATAATTTGATGGGCTATTAATTATTTTTCAGGGGGTTGTTCATAGCAATTTTCTCCTACTTTGCCTGAGGATGAGAAGCTATGAAGTCGGCAGCAAGGCTGATGGAACTAATCTTATCTGCTTCATTGTCTGGGATCTCAAATCCAAACTCTTCTTCTCACAACTTCAACAGTATCCAAACTATCTAACCCAAGATCATTCTAAAAATGAGCATTTGGTGTGACCTGAAATGGGGAAAAAGAAATATCAACTGAAATTGCATAGGCATAAATGTTTTCTCTATAGATAACCTTCTAAACACCTGTGGCTTTTCCAGACGAAAGTGCTAAATGTAAGCGATGGCAAAAAATAAACACGGATTCAAAACGAATGTGGGGAAACATCAATAGAGAAAAATGTGCAGACCTGCTAGCTTCATCACATTCTGGACTCAAAAACCAGACTACACTGCCATTAGTTATTAATTGCAGGAATGATTTATATCACTCCACTTCTAAACAAATAACGAAATCACAGGCCAACAATTGCACACGTTGGTAGCAACGGAGTAAGAAGCATATGGTTTGATGTGCATCTTTGGCACGGTTATTTTGGTTTCAACTTCAAAAACAAACTGGAAACTACTTTCCTTTGGACTTATTGTTTCCTTCAATCTGCTGATAATTAAATGGTATTAACAACTTTGCTCTCTCTTCAATCTGTTACTTATTGTTTCTCTTCAATATTCTCCATTGCCGGCGCAGCCACCTTCTTATTCTCCTCCAGAAACTTCATCACCATTCTCTCCATCTTTTAAGCTTGAAGTTCCCGAATTTAACGGCGAAAATCTCGTGGATCTGTAAGATGTGAGACTCCATTGACAACATTGGCTGTGAGTGTAGTAAGTGATAAAAAGTAACAGAGATATGCATGTTTTTCTTTGAAAACACCCGTTGGATAAATATTAGTTGAAAAGTGAGATAAATTAATTTTAGATTGATTTAATAGATATTAGATTGAATTAAAAAATAAAATAGATAAATTTTGAGTTGATTTAATAGATATTTATTTGAATTGAATTAAATTTAAATTATTTTTTGAATATATTTGAATCGATTCATTAATTTGTGTTAATTTTATCATATTTACTTAAATTAATTTAAAATAAATAAAAAATAAAATCTCAATAACAAATCAGAGAAATTGGAAAAAACAACATTATTCAGTCTGACCGTTGACTCAGTCTATATACATTACATCCACAAATCGAAGGGAACACGTGTATCGTGTGGAGAAGCGTGGAGCAACGTCGCCCTTTCATTCTTTTTTTATACCCCTTTTAATTAAAGAGGAAGTTGACCATATTTTATGTTGGTCGCGTGGGGCCCGCCCCAAAAGTCAGGGAGTCTACAATATCGGTACTTTTTTTTATGACAATTTTATTTCCTGATAACGAGTTGGGTTGGATCTAAATAGTCATTTTTCTTTCCCACCAAAAAATCAAATGAATTTTTAAATAAAGATTCACTGTGGATTTATTTTTGCGAATATTATTAACTTATTAATAATGGCTTTTCTATTTTCTAGAAAATTTCCAACTATACATTTATAAGAAAACCGGGGTACTTGAGACTTGCAGTAAGATAAAATTGAAAAATAGAAGTAATTGTTTATGGATTTTTTAATAATAATAGTACTCTCTCTATTTTGTGGTAACCAATATTCGCTATTGTACAAATTACTAATGTAACATTTAATTTCTTTAATTTTATAAAAAAATGTTTTTAATGGAATAAAATATTCTCTTGTGAAAGAGAAAATTTAACGATGATATTAATATAAGCAATAATGACAAGGGTAAAATAAAAAAAAAAAAAAAGCAACTTCCTTAAAGCAAACTTCACTTTCTTCACCTTTTCTTTTCTTGTGGGAAATAAAGTTTCTTGTCCCTTAATAATGGTAAATATGACTAAAATTTCCTCTAGTTTGTCTCCATTAAAAAATCAAAACAATTATTTTTTACCAAATTGAAACAAAGGGTATAATAATTAGCGATAATTCAATACGTCTAATATATTATATATCAACGAATTTGAAAAAATAAAAAAAAATATCAAACAATTCATAATTAAGAGTGTACCGTGTATTGAATATAAGAAATCAATTCTGAATAATTTTAACCTACACCCACGCCAAAATTGAATATTTTCAAGAAAAGCAGTTTCCTTCCTCTTACGTTGTACCGTAATCAATAACAGTCAACTTCTAATTTTGGTAATATCGTATTTCCTAAGCAATACGAAAGAAGAAAGTGTCAACCTACGGCAAGGAAACTCGTTAGAAATTGACTGAGCCCGTTTATTGGAAAATTCTTGAAACATCCTCCCTCTTTCTCTCTTCTTTCTCATTATCTTCTTCTCCCTTCTCTCTTCCGCTATATACATATACATAGCCTCTTCCTGCTCAACAATTCTCACAAAACCACAAAATTCTTTCCATTCACGATTTTAATCATCATGTATTCAGCGGCTCGTACTCTGGAAATCACAATTTTATCCGCGGAAAACCTCCGTCTCCATGGAAAACCCGTGAAAAAGGATACCTTCGCCGTCATAAAACTAGATCCTGTTAATTTTAAATCGACAAGAGCTGATTATGAAGGAGGATGCAATCCTACTTGGAATCAGAAACTGGAAATGGAAATGACATCGCATTGTAGCTTTATTACTCTACAACTCGAATGCAAGATTGGCTCCGGGAAAAGATTGATCGGCACAGCTACGGTTCCAGTTTCTGATTTCTTAGGGGATTATATTCCTGAAAATTATTTGCACTTTTTGAGTTATCGATTGAGAGATTCGAGAGGCGAAAAGAATGGAATTATTAATATTTCTGTGAGAGTGAAGGGGTTAGCCGATTATGCGATGCCGGAGGTGAGAAAGAACTTACCGGTATATGCCTCACATACTACGACGTCGTCTTCTTCACAGTCAACATGGGGAATGTCTGTGGAAAGGCAAGATTACCATGGAGGAGTTGTGACAGGGATACCTGTTTGGTGTGCTGCTCGTGCTTAATTGTTTCTGTTCGGATTGGAATTAAATCTAACTCTGACTGCTTATTATCATTCTTTTATCTCCAAAATAAACAACTGCTTTGAATCATCATTAGATTCAAATTAAGATTGAGTTCGAGAAAGCAAATACTTAGTATATGCAATTGCATAAGATAGATTTTACCCATGTAAATTCAATTTTTTATATATTTTTTTATATATACTTACTGTATTATCCAGTTTCAATTGAATTGACATGTTATAGAGTTAAAATTTTAAAAAGAAAAATTCTGACTCAAAATCGAGAGATTTGATTCACACTACGGCCTCTAAAGTAAATATAAAAAAAATAAATTGAGATTGGATTTTTGCCTCTGATTGATAGTAGTAATTTTTATATGGTCAAAAATCCGTTTTATTTCAGCTATGTTCTGAAGACCAAATTAAATTCCTTCAATTAACATTAGTCAACATATTCGCAAACCGGTCAGCATTAAGCTGTCTAGTTTATATCCCTCAAATTGACCATTTATAAGTCATATATCATATAAGCTGTCAATTTTGGGGATGTGGTTGTCCTTTCCAACTCTTTCAACTAAAGTATTCTTAATTATTAATATAATTTGCCTAAAATCTCATCCGTAAATTTTTCATAAAATAAACTAATATATCTAAAATTAATAACTATATATTTACTAATTTTTCAATAAATTTATCTTACGTGCCATTCTTTTATTGGTTCATTTATTAATTTATTAATGAATCTGGTCCAAATAAATATTTTTCAATTTGCAAATTTTTTCTTGGAGAATACCAATTAATTATTAGGTTCCATATATACGTTATTCCCCTTGTATATATATACTTCACGTGTAGGTTACAAATTCATAAATCAAAAGAAGATTTTTTTTTAAATAATAATTTGTTTTGTTTTGATTTGAGGAGTTAAAGATTCAAATTCGAGCGTTTGAATTGTGGTTTTTTATTAGAAGTGTATACAGATTCTATACTTTTCTAAGCTGGATCTAATTAAGTAATGAGAAAATAAGATTTGGAATCGAATTATAGTGTTAATTTGTTGACTAAAACTTTATTGAATTTTACCTCATGACAAATTTGAATTTTTTATATTGAAAATTGAGTAAATCTTGCATAAATTGTGTTTAGAAAAAAATCATGAACTAAATTAAGGTAAAATTACATACACGTAAAGGGAGTTGAAGAAAAATAAAATTATGATTAACATGCATAAGTGTCAACACACCATTAATCTGGTGCATGAATTCTCGATACATCTAATATAGGGAATTTTAAATTATATTAAATTGTATCACAATTGTTAAGGTTATTGAATTATATGGAAAGAAAAAGAAATGTTTAGTAACTTAAATGTATATACTTAATAAGATTGGAATATCTATCTTATTAAATGAATAAAACAATTCACGGTATGTGTAAATCAACTAGCTGGAATGTATTGGTTTTGAAGACCACAGTCAAATGATTCTATTACTATCTTAGAGATACCAAAGATAAACAAATAATTAATTATTTTCCCGATAAAAATATCTAAATGCAGTGGTACAGAGAAATGTTACTACAATTTCCTCCGTTGAAGTCAACCGGTTTATCTTCTTTTAAAGCTCAGCAATATTACATCATGTGTTTACGTATTCGTATTACGTTAGCCTGGCACACCAAATTATGTGTCATATTTACTAAACCAACATATAAACAGTGACTTCTCTCTCAAAAACAAAATAAAAAAACATACAAATACAGAGTCTATAAAAATATTAATAGATCAAACCCATAGTAAAAAGATATTTTGTGCGAAAAAAATAGTAAAAGAATATATCGAATTGATTATAAAATTCTATCCAAAGTGATGATGGTGGCGGATCGGATTTTTTTTAGCAGTTTTATGATGTACGGATAATTATAAATGAATTTCAATCGGGTAAAAATTATTTCGGATATTTGCTATCTAACTCCGTGTATGTATTTAGTTATAGGTAATAGTAAATATTTACATCATTTAAATAATCTGTAATTATATATTACTGTGTGTATTTTTTCCGTAGAAGTAGTATCTATCTGCAGTGTTAGCTTAGGAATTAAACTCCATCTAATCAAAGAAAAAGTTGGGTTCAAAAATTAAATTAAATATCGGAAATTTCCAGGAAGTTTAGTTGGAAATTATTAAATTACGTATTCAAAAAGAAAAAAAAAAGTTCTAACAACTAATAAATTTCAGATCTTGAGTAACGCTTATATTTATATATAACCATCAATATTGGCAACGGAGGAAACAATTATCAGCCGTCACCTTCTTCCCCTTCACACTCAACTTTTCTTCTCCTTTTCCATCATATAACATCAACCCACACATTGTATCTACTTTTCAATAATGAAAAACTCGTCTGGAACTCTCGAAATCACCGTCCTCTCATGCGAAGATCTGCGCATAGCTCGGAGACCCGTGAAGAAGAACACGTACGTTATTGTTAGAACAGATCATCATAATTCGGCCACCACAAAGATGGATACCGAGGGAGGAAGCTATCCTTCATGGAACCAAAAATTTATAATCGACATGCCTTTGCACGAGCGCTTTGTCACTCTTGAAGTTTGGTGCAAGATGCCGTACGGGGACAAAATTATTGGGTCTATAAAAATGCCGGCGACGGATTTCATGGGAGGGTATTTGCCGGAGAATTATTTGAATATGTTGAGTTATAGGTTACGGGATGATAGAGGAGAAAGGAATGGCATTATTAACATTAAGGTGAAAACGCCGGAATATTTGTCAAACAGATCTGAAAAAATATTGTCTAAATCAATTATGTCGGCGCCACCGCCTTTGGCCGTCGCGATTGGCGGGCAGAAGAATTGTGGTGTTATAACTGGGGTGCCTTCTTGTTTGGGATCCAAATCGAATGTCATAGTTTTGCTGACTAGTGAAACGATGTGGCATTCAGAAATTATAATTTTAATTATGTTAAAATAATGAAAAAAACTATTTGTTATCGTTTAACTAGAAAACTAATAGACATTGATTAATCGGATTTTTAATTTTTTAGTTACAGTAATTGTAAGTAAATAATTTTAGTGTTATAAATTAAAATTTAAAATGATTTTAGTATTACATGATATAAAATTGAAAAAATGATTGTGTAAATATAATTTTTTTATATTTTTAATATCTTATTCCCAATAAATTTTTGTTTATCATGTACCTTGAATAAGCATAGTTAAGTTTGGAGTCAATTTCATACATAATTACTAAACTAATGATTGATCACGCGAAAATAACTGATATATTTTTACGACTTAATTAAATGTCACTAAACTTATCACATTTTTGCTGAAAATTTATTTTTATTATTTTCAATGATGCCCTTACCGAAATACTGATATGGCATGCCGGAATGTTGATATGACACGCCACATCATATGTATGAATACACGTAACACGACACTTTAACAACCACATCACCTTAAGAAGCCATGTCAGCATATCACACCTATTGAAATAAAAAAAAATAATAAAAGGACACATGTCAATTGGATCACACATGGAAATCAAATCCAAATCAATTTTAATATCACTTGCCACTGTTCATCCACGTAAATGTCTATTTGCTACGGTGAGGAGCGTCCATGCTTATAAACCTATGTCCCTCCCTTTATTTTTCTAACGTGGGATATGGAAAGGGATAAAAAAAAAAGCTTAAAAAAATGATAAGATATGATTTTTTTTGCTTTTTTAACTTTTGAATTCATCATGTAAACATCATTTTTTTTATTTAATCATTTTATATGATGGTTAAAACAAAAAAAATGGTTAAAACAAAAAAAATGATATTTATGTGATGAATTTAAAGGTAAAAAAAAATCATATTTATCTTTTATGTGAAGAAAAACAATATTTATGTGATGAGCATGGTTAATAGTTTATTCATAGATACTCCATTATGGAATAAATATAAATTAAAACAATAGTATTAGTACTCAACCATATGCTTGGCCTGAAGAACGCAAATATGGAAATTTCCAGCATCATTATTGGAGATTTACTCGTTCCACTCCCAAAAATTCAAGAAGTGTCCAAGAAATACGTACGATAAACGAATTCCTCGATATTGCATGTTAAATAATAATTAAAAAAATATATATTAAGTACTCTAAATCATTTTGTTATAGATATATAGTATTTTTTTATAATGGGTTAAATAATTTTTGAATTATTAAACTCATATCTATCTTTTTAATATGATATTAGGGATACTAATTTTGCAATATTATAAAGCACATATATGTTCAATTCTACAAAATTCATGCTCGTTTTTAAATAAAGGACTTTATTTAATAATTTGAATAACTTTCACGTTAGAAATCAGCTTCTAAGGTGTTTTCACTGATGTAAATCTAACTCTAGTTGATCAAAATTCTGTTTTGGCATTGAGTTGCAATGATCATCTCTAAATTCGTGTTTTGTGAAACTTTTCTTAAAATGGAGTTATAATTTTATTTGTAGATTGAATATTAAAGTAACTTATAAGCGAAACAGTGGTTTAATTGTCAATTAGTGTTTGATTATTAATTTAATTAACGCGTATAAATAATATTATAAACAAATCTAAATAATTATAACTCTTAATAGGAAAACGATCGGATAATGGATAGATTGAGTGTGGATAACGTATATTCAAAAAGCATGAAAAAAACTATGCACTCCATCGAAATCCAACCAAGTAGCCATAAAATAATAATGCTCTATTATCACGTTATTCAATCGTACGTGTTACTTGCACATTCCATTTTTCGGTATAAAATAATAATAATAATAATAATGCTCGAAACTTCTCGTGCAAAACTATTTCAATGCAAAGAAAATACTTTGAATTACGTAGGGAATCATATAATCCTCTCAGTCAAATAATAGCTATGAGTAACATTGTGATTTACATATAAAACAATAAAGTGTAGATTTATCGTTAATATTTAATAAAATATATTATTTTATTTATAATATTTTTCATGTTTTCAAATTAAAAATATTATTGTTATTTTATATATAGCACTCCAATAAATAAACGCTTAACATGAATTTAAAATATAAAATAACATTATACCGACTAATATATTATACAAAAAAATTAAGCGTTTTCATGGAAAATCAAATTGATTTGCAGCTTGAATCTATTTAAAAATTAAAATAAATAAATAAATAAATCTAAATAACATATCAGTGAAAAACACGTGTATCCACGATCTAGTCTGACCGTTGACTCAGACTGCATACATCCACAAATCCAAGGGAACACGTATATCGTGTGGAGAAGCGTGGAGCAACATCGACCTTTCATTCTTTTTTTTTTTGTACACCTTTAAATTAAAGATAAAGTTGACAATATCGGTACTTTTTTTTTATGACAATTTTATTTCGTTATAACGAGTTGGATTACATCTAAATAATCATTTTTCTTCCCTACCAAAAATTTAAATGAATTTTTAAATAAAGATTCACGGTAGATTTGTACATATATTATTAACTTATTACTTCATTTTTTTATCTATCACTTTTATTTTTCATTAAAATTAATAAATAATTTTAAATTTATTATTAAATTATGTAATTAAAATTAAATTATCAAATCTGATTGATTCTAATTTTATTGAAAAAAAAATAAATTAAATTACATTAAAAATCTAAAAATGACTAATAAATAAAATTTAAATTTTACTTAAAAGTTACAAATAAAAAAAACGGATGAAGTAAGTAATTAATAGTAGCTTTTCTATCTTCTATAAAATTTTGAACTATACATTTATAAGAAAACTGGGGTATTTTGATACTTATATTAAGATAAATTTGAAAAATAGAAGTAGGGATAAACAAAAAAAATCGAAAATATGGTTAATCATAAATCGATCCGAAATCGAATAAATTTTTATGGTTAATCGATTTGATGGACTCGATTATAATTTTTAATTTTTATATTTTTTGTTAATAATTACGGTTTAAATTTTTAAGTATCAATTAACCATTAGTCCACTGTTAACCGGTTTATATATATATATATATAACTTCAAAATTTTTCTAATTCTCTTTAAAATTTACATAAAATAACACTTTAAAATATATTTAAATTTTATTTTTATTTTTATTTTTATACCTTAATTTTTTATATTTTTCTATAAAATTTATATAATACTTTGAACTAAATTTATATTATATCATTGTCTTTAATTTTATAGCAATATTTATATATAATATCCAATTAACTTTTATATATGTTTTTTTATCATATATTAGTGTTTATAATTTACTTAATAGCATTTAATTACAGTATTATCCAAAATTTTATTTGACTTATAATTAAACATAGTAATTTTCAATAAATATATAATCTATTTTATAATATTAGCAATTAATTTATAAAATATGAATTTTAGCTAGTAAGTTATATTTATTTTCGTAATTTTTATATTAAATTAATTTACACATTGAAAATTGAATTTTGTCTAATTTTTTTATATAATTTTATGTTATAAATTTTAATGGTTAACCGAAAAATATTGGTTAACCAAATCGAAAAATCAAAATCGATGGACCGCTTAACCGAATATAACGGACTGATTAATAGTTAGTAATTTTAAAAAACATATACTAATGAACTGGTTTTCTTTTTTTTTGCTTATAGACTGGTTAACCGATCCATGCTTACCCTTAAATAGAAGTAATTGTTTATGAATTTTTTAATAATAATAATAATACTCCCTCCATTTTTTGATAACCAATTTCGGCTATTGTGCAAGTTATTAACAATGTTATTAAAATCGGATCGGATAAAGAACCGATAAGGTTGAAGGTTCATGGTTCGATTGGTCAAACCGGGTTGAATCAGATTTTTATATATATTTTTAAAATACTATTAATTAATATAATTTTATAAATATTACTGTATAAACACTTAAACAAAAAAATATTCATCAATATATTTAATATATGTCACAAATATCCTAAAAAGTTGATCTTATTGTCCAAGAAATCATAAAGGTAACTTCTTCAATGAAATAAATTGCAATAACCATTATTAATACTAGTAAACATATATATACAACAACTGAAATTACCATGGAGCTAAAAAATTTAGGATTGGATAAGTGAAAAACTCTGAAAATCCTTGATTTCTTGGAGGATAACAAGTATTTGGTTGGAAGATTTTTTACTTGTAATGCCGATATCAAATTTGACTGGTTAGGAAAAAAATATGAAATTATGAATTAAAATAGTTAATTAGTGCTTTATTTGGTATAATTTATATAGCTATAATACTATATTTGTTATCTGTACTGAATTGATATTGAGAATATTTTAGAAAATAAAGTAGAAATGAATTTATTTATTTATTTGAAATTTATTTTCAATTCTATATATTGGTTATTTTATTATAAGTATAAACATTTATTTAGAAATAAATTTCATATGATTCATTAGTAAATAAATTGCATAATTTGAATTATTTTATTCCAAAAATAGTGTAAATTTATAAGATTAGATATTCGTAAAGCAGAATTCACTTTTTTGAAAATTTTCCTGAAACTTTAAATACCTTTTCTTTTCTTTTGGGAAATAAAGTTTCTTGTCCCTTAATAATGGTTAATGTGACTGAAATTTCCTCTAGGTAGTCTCCATTCAAAGATCAAAACAATTACTTTTACGGAATTGAAATAATGGGTATAATAATTAAGGATAGTTTTGTACGTTTAATTGAATTATTAGATAAAAAATAAAAAATATCAAACAATTCATAATTACTAGTTTGCTTGTATTTAGCCCGTGTACAGTCGGTTTGGTTCAATAATCGAAAACTAAAATTTTAATATTTTATCAATCGAACTGAATCGAACTTATAGAATAACCCAATTCAAACCGAATCAAAATTTTTGATCGGTTTGATTCGGTTAATCAAAAAATCAAAAATTAAAATTATTTTTAAAAGAAATAAAAAAATTATATCTAAAACTTATAAATCATAATATAGTAAAATAAAAATATCTAAATTGTACAAAATAAAAGTTCAAATTAAAGATATAATTTCAAAATATATATCAAATAATACAACAAAACAATTAAATAAATTTTTTCATTTAATCGTCAAAATTCTAAATTATCACCTAAAAATAGATATTAATAATTGATAAATATACTCATATAATTTACAACTCAAAATAAGATAATTTACATGTATAAAATAATAATTCAATTAAAAAATAAAAAAATAAATAATTATATAGAATTTCGGTTCGGTTCGATTTTTATACGGTTTTTTCTTTAAAAACCGAACCAAAATATTCTAAAATTTAAAACAAAAAACGGAACCAAAAAACTGAAAAATCAAACCAAATTAAAAAATCAATTAATTCGATTCGATTTTTTTGTTTGATTAGTTAATTTTGCTGTGATTGAATGTTTCGTTTTGGTAATGAAAATTGCAGGATGGTTTTTGGCATGGAAATTGGTGCTGGTAAATGGACCTCTGGTGGACCTCTAGTGCAAGAGCTATTTGGGTTACGTAAAAATCCTGCTAAATCCAAACCCATGACCCGTCGATTTTCGAAATATTACAACTCCATTAATGCCCGAAGTTCTGCTTCCAGGTAATCTATTCAATTCCTTTTTTTTCGCTTATTTATTTATTTTTTTGGCTATTTCCTTTTAAAATTTGTTAGATTTTAATTCTTCCAATAGCAATTAGTGTACAATTACTATATAGATTATCAAATTCGATGGTGGCAAACACATGAAACCAACTGCAATTTTCATTACCAAAACGAAACATTCAATCACAGCAAAATTAACCAATCTTATCTGGAGATATCCTTATTGGCCGAATGGCTTATTGATATATAAGTGATTGAATTTGCCATATTTTGACAATATTTTGTATATGTCTGAACAACGTGCGGTTAATTAAAATTAAAAAAATGAGAAATAGAATTCTGAATATGTGGACATAAGGCAATTAATATTTATAATAATATAAAAATACTGAAAAGTATGGAAATGAATAAAGTGTTATGCCCTTAGTGTCAGTGGGTAACCCAAGATCCTAGGATAGTATGGCTAGCCATAGGGACACTTATCCCGCAGTGTTCTGTTCTGCTCTGTTATTCTCTGCTCTGTTATACTCTGCTCTATTATCTGAAAAATACTGATTATTCTGTTAGCCAACTTATTATTGATAGTCCGAGGAGTAGTTGCATACTCCCAAGCAGTGTGGACACTCTTGGTGACTGAATTTTCTTATCCATTTATCCGGTTTATGGATTTTTCTGCAGTCAATAACTATGGGCAAAATGATAATTTTGAATAAAACTGTGTAAAAAGAAAAATTTTGGCCTTAAAAATATTGAAAATGTGAACAAAAATGATATAAGATGAAAAATGAAGTATATATGTTTAATAAGGGTAAAAGTGTAATTTTACATCCAATGAAGGGCAAAATAATCAATTGCCGATAAAACATAATAAAAAAATAAATAAAATAGTCCATTTGAATAAAAAGGGTAAAATTTACAAATAAGGAAGAATATAGGGACCAAACGGTAAATTTACATTCAAGAAATATTTTTAGGGACTAAATGATAATTTACGAAATTAAAGTTAATTTGGTGTTGGAAAAAAATTTACTGAGTCGAAATCGGAGTTAAAATGAATAAATATGAAAAAGTCAACCGATGGTTAAAGTTGGTCAACATAACAGGAAAAGTCAATTGAAGGGATAAAATGGTAAATTTCTACTCTGACCGGTGAATTGTTGAAATTAAATAAGAAAGAAAAATTTTGAGACTATTTAATGAGTAATTGGGTATGAAAGGAATAAATTATGAATTTGTGAAGTTATAATAGTTCAATAAATAATAGTAGTTAAATTGAATTAAATAAACAAATTAAATTAGTTAAAATTTTTTGTAAATGTATCCACCACTAAGCAATTAGATTTGCTTAGCGTGTAGTTTTATGACTGCGTGACAGGTGCCAAAAGATGAGAATCGAAGGAAGAAATGACATGTATATAAAAGATTATAATTTTGGACTTTCGTCTTGTAATTATATATAAATTATTATGACAGATATGAGAATTTTTGGTATGTAATATTAACTTAACATATGAGTTTGATGGTTGTAAATGAATGTAGTATGTATTGATTGTGTGTGTATGTGTATGATAAATTGAGATTATAGAAGTGCTGTGGGTTGTTGATTGGAGTCTGGGCGTAAGAGGAATATTATTGGAAGTACAATTTGACTTTTACAGGTTTGGAAATTAAGAAAAATTAAACAGTTATATTGCGAATTTTTCGTTAAAATCAAAATAATAACTTATTACTTATAAGGGCATTAATTAACAGTGTAAGTCTTAAATTTAGTTAAGATGGCATTACACACATCATCAGAAGACCGGTGATGTGGCACTAACATGGCAACGCCACATATATCCAGGCATAAGACGTGAAGTTTTACGTCAGCATTTCAGCTTGCCACGTCATCATTCAGGTAAAAGCATCATCAAAAATCGGTCAAAATGATTTTTTTTGTAAAAAGGTAATAAGTTCAGTAACATTTAAGTCACAAAAAATAAGTCAATTATTTTCGGATAATAAATCGTAAGTTTAATAACCGTGGATGAAATTGACCCGTGCCATTAGCATCTCTGCTGTTCAGGTTAGACTTTATTTATTTTCGTATATCATTTACAGTGAACTGTGTTAGATTTTGTTAAATTTTGTATGATTATTCCGTCAACTTGCTCCTTATCAAATATTGCCATACATTTGTATGAATGTTTTCTTTCTTCAAAATTTAGAATTCATCCACTGATTGTTGTGATCGTAGCTTTTGGAATTGTTACATACAGCTAGTCTTCATTTTGAATGCTTGAGCTAGTTATGTCTTTTTGTGCTGGACCTCTCAAGTATTGCACTTGATGCATCTAGACGTTGGCATTTACCCTTTTCTATCAAAAGTTTTATTTAGTATTAACATAGATCAATGGGAAGAAGTTGCCAATGCTAGAAGATGGCAAATAGGTGATTATTGTTCCAAATTGAAGGAAATGGAGGAAGATTTTGGATAGATGCAGTAGTGGAGAGATACAATGAGAAACTTTTGGGTAAAAAATTATTGAGATTAATTGATGGGGCTCTTTAATCGATTTATTACTGAAACATTCATCATGTATATGTTCCAGCATCTTAATTTTTAGTGAGTTCTGTTTTCATCTAAGGCTTAATGAGTTCTTTTTCAAGAATTAATTTACTTTATTATTATTATTATTATTATTATTATTATTATTATTATTATTATTATTATTATTCTGAAACATGTATATCTTGAATTATTAGATATTTTTAGTGACGGAATGGTGACAATAATTCTGTCTTGAGGTTTTTTATCAGGAGATAAATTTACAGATGAAAATATGTTTACCACCGCTAAATTTACCTAAGAAATTGTGATTTTCATCGGTAAATATGACAAATGAAGATAATTTTTTTATTTGCACCTCCCTACGGAATATATTTTTCATAGATAAATATATCGACGAAAATATTTTCCAAAAATAAAGGTGCCTACAATAGATTTTTTTATGTTTTTTTTCGTTGCTAAATTTTATCGATATTTTAATTTTTCCACGGAATTTTACATAATTTTATCCGAAGTTTTCGTAGAAAAAATAAATTTTTGTTGTAGTGCAACTTGCTGGAATGTATTGGTTTTGACAACCGCAGTTAAATGATTCTATTACTATCTTAGAGATACCAAAGATAAACAAATAATTAATTATTTTCCTCATAAAAATATCTAAATGCAGTGGTACAGAGAAATGTTACTACAATTGCCTTCGTTGAAGTCAACCAGTTTATCTTCTTTCAAAGCTCAGCAATATTACATCATGTGTTTACGTATTCGTATTACGTTAGCCTGGCACACCAAATTATGGGTCATATATACCAAACCAACATATAAACAGTGATTTCTCTCTCAAAAAGAAAATAAAAAACATACAAACAAGGACTTTTTAATCTATGGGTCACCCACTTGGAAATTTTTTTGGCTTTGTATCAGTGTGATATGTTGTTATTCCATTCTTTCCCTAACCAGAGACAGTCATGAAAAGAAAAATACCTAATTCCAACCGATCATGGAATTTTAAACTATTATAATGCAAGGTTTACCTTATCTGAGTCTATGAAAATATATATAGTAAAAGGATATATTGCTCGAAGAAAAAATAGTAAAACAATATATCGGATTGCTTTTAAAATTTTCACCAAAGTGAGGATCGTGGCGGATTGGGCTTTTTTAGGGTACTTGATCAACTTCATTTCGTTCATTAAGTGTACGGATAATTGTAAATAGATTTTATTTGAGTAAAAATCGGATAACTTGAATACCCGTTATTTGAATCGATTTATAAATTTAGTTGTAGCTAACAAGTATCACCGGATATTTATTTATTTATTTGAAATTATAGATGTACGTTGGAAAATTGGTGCAAACAATAAAAATGTAATATTTTGACACTACGCACCATTTTTATGACTTTTATTTATACCTTTTAATTTATAAATTGTTTTTGTAAATATTTTCTACTATATATTAATTTAAATTTTTATTAAATTATTATTTTTTAATTTTTGCGATTGTTTTATATTTTAATTTTTAATTTTATTAAAATTTATATTTTTTATTTAAATTCATGTATTAATGGAATGTGCAATGTTTATAAAAAAAAAAAAACTGCTGATTTTATGGAGCGAATCTGCACAAACTTTTCTTAATGGAATTGTCTTCGGATAAACAGTACCGATTACCGAATAAAGTGGGATCATAATAACGGATATATATTTGTTAAATATTGCAAAATGAATTGTATCCGTTGGAGTAACTATGATATTCCGTGGAAGTGAGTATCTATCAGCTGGAGTGTTGGTTTAGGAATTAAACTCCATCGAATCAACGAGAAAGTTGGGTTCAAAAACTAAATTAGATATCGGAAATTTTCAGGATGGGCACCGTGATATAGGTTTCCTTGTGGTTAGTCAATCAAATCCTGAGCTATATTTTGACCGTCAGACTATTATTAAGAGCAATATTCACTTAATTTCAATTCACTTTTCAAATTTTTGACCGTTTCATTTGCTTTATCAATTTAGTAAACCAGCTATTCAATTTTTTTAATATTTTTGCACAATTTGTGAATTATTTCACAATAATTTTTCACTTACTTAATGAATTATTTCACAATAATTCAACAAATACCTTACATGCATAACCTAATTTCCTTTCCAAAAATATTTAAATGATTTTCATAAATTCTACAAAAATACATAAATATAATTTATCATCTCTAGATTCATTTTGTGGCATCATTTATCAAAAATACACAAAATATATTTCAGTTTTCCTTAGGAGACCATTCGGCCACATGAAGTTGTTTACATTACATATTCTTTTAAATGAAATAAAGCATTTAATAGCTATTTTCGATGTCCTAAATCATTATTTTAAAGTCAATTTTAATTATACATGCATTTTTCTTAGTTTTCCCTAAGTTATATAAAGGGAAGTCATGCTAATTCAAGGAAAATAGAAATATTTAATAGTCACTAACCTTCCTCATTGGCTTAGGCTTGTCTAAACTTCCTTTTATTTTTCTTTGACCTTGAAAGTTTGTCCCTCACCTTGAGAACCTACCATAGCCGAAATTTCAATCAAACAAAATCCTAATTTTTTTTTTATCTCAAATGTTCAAATTAACACCATAAATGAAATCTAGGCACCTTTAAACAAAATTAAATCATGATTCTCTTACCTCAAATTGATACTTTAAGCTTTTTCACGTAATTTCTCTTGCTTAAATTCTTTTAATTAAGGGATATAAGCTTAATTAATCATCTAGGAAGGTAGAATACCAGCTAAAATGCTTAAATTTAGAGAGAATGAGAGAGAAACTTGAAGAAATTTTGAAGAAATTGTGGCTATAATGTATTCGGACTTGAAGGGGGAAGAAGAGGCTGATGGAGATAAAGATGATTGGCCAAAAATATCTCATTTCTTCATATTTTATATGGATCTAAGTAAGTTGGGCTTGATTCAACTAAGTTTTACTCACTTAAGGTTCAAAATTCACCGAAAAAAAGGAATTTTTACAGTCAAAATATTATACACATTATTTTAGGTACATATGCAAATTCTAGTAATTTTTAAAATTTATTTAATATTTTTAAATATTTTATTAAATTTAAATTAATTTAGTTACTATTTAAATCGAACCATTTCGTTTTACGTATTTTTAATTTTTGTAACCTTAATAATTAGGGATAGTTGGATTCGTCTAACATATTATATATCAACAAATTTGAATTTTTATATAAAAAATAAAAAAAATATCACATCATGTATGTTTACGTACTTGCATTACGTTAGCCTGGCAAGCGAAGTGTGCCGTGTATACTAAACCAACATATAAACAACGACTCCTCTCAAGAAGAAAATAAAAAACAATGACTTGTTGATCTATGGGTCACCCACTGGCAAATTTTTTTGGCTTTGTATAAGTTTGATAATGTTATTATTCTATTCTTTCCCCTAACCGGAGACAGTCTTGAAAAGAAAAATACCTAATTCCAACCGATCATGGAATTTAAAACTATAATACATGGTTTACTTAAAAACAGAGTCTATAAAAATATTAATATATCAAACCCATAGTAAAAAGATATTTTGTGATAAAAAAAGAATAGTAAAAAGATATATCGAAATGATGGTGGCGGATCGGATTTTTTTAAGATATTCAGTCAGTTTCATGATGTACGGGTAATTATAAATGGATTTCAAATTTTCAATCGAGTAAAAATTATCTTTGATATCTGCTATCTAACTCCGTGTATGTATTTAGTTATAGGTAACAGTAAATATTTACATCATTTAAATAATCTATAATTATAGTGCGAGTGAGAAATTTATCCCTTGTCTCAAATAATAAAATATAATATTTTGACGCTAGACATCATTTCTATGACTTTTATATATGTATAGCTTTTAATTTATAAATTGTTTATGTAAATATTTACTACATATTAATTTAAAATTTTACTAAATTAGTATTATTTTTTTAATCCTTGTGATTGTTTTATATTTTAAGTTGCAATTTTATTAAAATTTATATTTTTTTTATTTGAATTCATGTATTGATGAAATGTGCAGTGTTTATCAGAAAAAAAAAATTAAATTAAATGCCCAATTACGCAGGTAGGTAACGATACCCATAAATATTGGTAAAATGGATTTGGAAAGAATATGTTTAGTAGATAGATAAATATTGACTCTTGATAAATAATAATTAATAAATGAATTAGCTTAAATTACAAAATTAACAAATTTGTTGTTTCTAGAAAACACTTACTTATACTAAATTCATGAAATAATCAATATTGATTGATTCAAGTAATTTGATATTTATTTTCCTTAAATAAGATATTTGTAAAATACCAGTAATTATAAAAAAAAATTCATAAAATAAATTAATGTTGCGTAAAATAAAAAAAAAAAACTGCTAATTTTATGCAGCAAATCCTCGGATAAACATCACCGAATAAAGTGGGATCATAATAACGGATATATATATTTCGTAAATAGTGCAAAATGAAATGTATCCGTTGGAAGAATTCATATATATTGCTGTATATATTTTTTCCGTAGAAGTAAGTATCTATGAGCTGGTGTGTTGGTTTAGGAATCAAACTCCATCTAATCAAAGAGAAAGTTGGGTTCAAAAATTAAATTATATATCGGAAATTTCCAGGAAGTTTAGTTGGAAATTATTAAATTAAGTATTCAAAAACAAAATAAAGTTCTAACAACTAATAAATTTCAGATCTTAAATAACGCTTAGTCACTTGTGCTTATATATAACCATCAATATTGGCAACGGAGGAAACAATTATCAGCCGTCACCTTCTTCCCCTTAACACTCGACTTTTCTTCTCCTTTTCCATTATATAACATCAACACACACATTGTATCTACTTTTCAACAATGAAAAACTCTTCCCGAACTCTCGAAATCACAGTCCTCTCATGCGAAGATCTGCGCGTAGCTCGGAGACCTGTGAAGAAGAACACGTACGTTATTGTTAGAACAGATCATCTTAATTTGGCCACCACAAAGATGGATACCGAGGGAGGAAGCTATCCTTCCTGGAACCAAAAACTTATAATCGACATGCCTTTGCATGAGCGCTTTGTCACTCTTGAAGTTTGGTGCAAGATGGCGTACGGGGACAAAATTATTGGGTCTATAAGAATGCCGGCGACGGATTTCATGGGAGGGTATTTGCCGGAGAATTATTTGAATATGTTGAGTTATAGGTTGAGGGATGATAGAGGAGAAAGGAATGGCATTATTAACGTTAAGGTGAAAACGCCGGAATATTTGTCAAATAGGCCTGAAAAAACATTATCTAAATCTATTACATCGGCGCCGCCGCCCTTGGCCGTCGCGATTGGCGGGCAGGAGAATTTTGGTGTTGTGACTGGGGTGCCTGTTGTTTGGGGTCCAAATCGCATGTCATAGTTTTGCTGATTAGTGAAAACGATGCGACATTAGAAATTATAATTTTAATTATGTTAAAATAATGAAAAAAACTATTTATGTTATTGTTTAACTGGAAAACTAATAGAAATTGATAATCGGTTTAGTTACACTAATTTTAATTAGATAATTTTAGTATTATAAATTAAAATATATAATAATTTTAGCATTATAGGATATAAAATTGAAAAAATGACTGTTTAAATTAGCCATGAAATTAATATGAAATTTTGGTTTGAAAAGATTCAAGTTTTTGACTTACGTTGACGTCGTTATTTGAAAAGTAAATAGTAAATAGCAGCAAATCAATTAAGAAGAAAAAGCGTAACGGCTGAAAAGGCCAGCAAAGCAACATCAAGGAAACTCTCTCCTCTTCTCATCAATTGCCAAAATTGAACATTCCGTTTTCCAAATCAAACTGTGAGCATCGAATGCAATTCCAGGAATCCGCATGCGTGTGACGGAGGTTGACGACTGACGAGAGATTCGGAGTCCCATTTGGATAGAATTTGTTAAATAAATTCAAATAATAAATTTTAAAATAAATTTAAAAGATCAAAAAAATTAAAATAATTTTATTTCAATTTCAACATTTTTAAGATTAACAAAGGTTACCTTTGAATATTATATGCATTTATGAGATGTTGATTACAATCTAAAAATAATGGTAGCCAAGTCTGTAATACTACTAATAGTTTGATATATCCATTTTATTACAAATATTTATTATTTATAATTTTTTAAAAGCATGTATTATCATACCATATTCCCAATTATGTTACCAGTAATTTATATATATATATATATATATATATATATATATATATATATATATATCAAACAATATGACAAGTCAAAAAAAAAATAAAAAGAGTTGTTTATGGAACAAATAGTTGCAATGAGAGTAATAAATCAGTGTTGAGTCTCAATTGAAATTAGATACCGAACAAAAAGCAATTGCAAACTTTCCATTCAATTGCTAATTAAATTACGAGTTATTCCCGTTTAAATGGGATTTAGATAAATTTTATAAATCATACCAATAGTATATTATTATTTTTGTAAATTAGTTTAAAAAAAGTAAAGCGGTGATTAATGTATATGTATGGTAATGTTCCATTAGTTCAGATAATGTTCATTATCATTTTCCAACGAGTCCAATCCAAAAGGCATTCCTTGGGAAGCCCTGCCTTGCACAGACCCAAGAGTCCCTGAAACTCTTCCCATAGACAACTAGGATGCACGGATCAAGGCCGTTCGATCAGACAGAACGCATCCTTGCCACATAAACATTCTTTGACACATGCTTTCATCGAATCGCCACTTGCAGACCATCTTATTAGAATCAGTCTACTTTGATATCAGGATAAGCCTCTTATGCGGCCCTTTACGCATTCTATAAATATCAGGTTCACTCCAACCCCACGCATCATTTGTCATATGCCATATTTCTAGTATTCTCATCATTCTCTTCAAGCTTTACTAACTTAATCATTGAAGTGTTAATGTTCGATCTAACTGAGCTAACTCCTTTTTTGCAGGTTTATATATCATTCACCCAACCGGACATTTTCTCGGACTCACCACCGACCCCTTTCCTTTTGACTATAGAGGCCTTCACCTCTACGAAATCTCTAAACTTATCAAGTCCAATACATGAAACTTAGCTAAATTAGCTTAGATAATAGTTTTCCATTAGCTAAATTGGGTTAGATAAAAGTTTTCCATTAGTTACATAGTTTTTGAAATTATAATTATAAATTGGAGTCCCTAACCCACCTTACACATGGTTTAGCTGGCATAAAATGACATTATTTAGCATGGAAATGGAAAGGAAATAATTCCCGTACCCTTTTTTGCCTTGAATATTTAAAAGATAAAAGCAGGCCAGCCAATATAGTGAAGTTTCTTCCCTTTGTCTTGAAGTTTCTTCCTTTTATTTTATCTTTAGTCTTTTCCTCATTTATATATTTTCAAAGTATTTTCCTTTGATTGATCTAGATCTGCTTTCTGCTTTAAATTTTCTGTTTTTTCTCACAATGTTGAATATTAAAAATTTATATCATAATTTATTCATGTTCATGATTAAATTAAATTTCCCCTGCATTCAAAAAAAAAAAAGAATTTTCCCCTAATATTCGCATCAAAGTTTAATTTTATTTCAATGGAACAAATAATTTATATTTAATCACGATTTTAAAGGATTAGAATGAGATGACATTGATTTATTTTTCTTTCAACAATAAATTATATTAGGTATATGATATCTTTAATAACTTGTAAAAAATCATCTTTGATTCCTTTGCAGACGTACATGGCATAAATTCAAATATTTAATGGCATAAATATGAGACGGTGGATAATCACTGCTTCAAATCAATCAGTATATTTTTTTAATATTCTTACTTATATTATTTAAATCAGATTAACTTTTAATATAAATTTTAGCAATTTACAATATTAATTTTACTTTAAAAATAAATTTCAAACCATCTCAGCAAACAATATTAATATCAGTTTAATTTTCAGTATAACTTTTTCCTTGTTAACAAACAGAATAATTTTCAATATAACTTTTTCCTTGTTAAGAAACAGAAGGTACTTGTAGGGGTGTGCAAATAGTAGGTTCGATTTTGAATTGAACCGAAAATCAAACTTTGTAAAATAAAAAAATCGAATCGAAATATTTAAAATTAAAAATTAAATGAATCAAAATAATTTAGATCGATTTGGTTCGGTTCAATAGATTTTATATGCTTTTTTTAAATTGGGTTCGGGCAGAGGGAGAAGGAGAATTAAGGCCTGAGATTAAAAAAAAAAAAAAAAAAAGGTGACCTGATATTCAACTGAACTCAAAATAAAAAATATAAGATACAAAGTTTGGACTATTTTTTTTTTCTCTATCTTCTTCAAGCGCTCAAGAAAGATCAAACCAACTAATGAACAACTTTCAGTTGATTCTTCTTCTTCTTCCGTGCGCCTCTTTGTACAAGAGCTGCAACACTATTTTCTCTTAGAAAACAGAAGCAGACGAAATAAATCGAATCGATGAAATCAATATTTTATTTCAATATAAAACCGAACGAATTAAAAACCGTAATAACCAAATTAAACATATTAAAATTCATTCGATTCGGTTCGATTTTCAATTTTGATTCAATTTTGCACACCCCTGGAAGGTACCAATGGTCCAATGGTAGAATAGTATTAAACATTATTTAAAAAAAAGTCCCTCTTATATAAGGGACAGAACAGAAAATGTCTTCAGTTTTGTATAAAAAATAATTTTTTCAAGAACTAGTGAAATTACAATAGAGAATAAAAAATAAAAGTATTCTAGAATTTGTTAAAGTATTCATATTACTGCTCAATTAACCATTATGCGTAAAAAAAATTATATAAGAAAAAAAAACCGAGGTTAGACATTATTTTAGAGGTTATTAAATAAAATCTGTTGATGTGACGAATAAAAGACAGAGGTTCGTAATTTCTAGAACTGAATAAATTATATGTTTTGATGCGCTTTGTGGAGGGAATTTTCAACAAGCACCAGTGGTCTAGTGGTAGAATAGTACCCTGCCATGGTACAGACCCGGGTTCGATTCCCGGCTGGTGCAATTGAAGAGCAGTGAGGTTAACAGCGCCGTGGTGATGGTAGGGTCCATCATTGTCATCTGTAAATTAGGATGATTCTGGCGCAGCTGCTCTTTGAAATTCCTTTTTTCTCATCGTTGCTCAGTATTTGCTGTTTTTCTTTCAATTCGTTTTTATTTATTAATTTATTTCTGCTCAGTATTTCTGATGCTTTGCATTTTGGAAGTCGTAAAACAACGAAGAAAACTGTCAGTAAGAGAATATGATATATGCAAATTTACACAGCTTGGTCTTTCTGGAGTTGAAAAGGTGATGCTCCCTTTACTGTTTCGACAGAAGAAAACACAATCGGCAACAATCAGAAGATGAACAATCAAATAGTAAAGCCACGGTTTGCACAAATCAGGTCCTCTCTCATGCTTGCCTAAGAATTCTACAGCAGATCGTATATACATTGAGCACAAACTGAGAATAGCTACAGATAATTACACCGAGACGATTAATCTTGCTGTGAGCACACACCGGATAGCTGTCTCTTCCTAGAACCAATCTCCTCTGCCGACGATGGGGTGAACATGATAACACTGATGGGGAATAAGCTCTACTCCGAACTATCACCAAAAACGTAGTCTCTATACTTCACCATATATTTGGTTGTTTTCCTTTAGAATGTTCAACTTGCAGAGAGGGCAAGTTGCATTTATGTAAAGCCATTTCTCTATGCATGTGCTGTGGAAATGATGACAACAAGGAAGCTCACGCAACTCAGTTCCGTCTTCATAGGCACACAGGCAAATGCAACATTCCTGCAATTTAAGTTGAAATAGTAACAAAATTAGGAACTTCATCGCCATATTTATGCAGCTGAGATATAATCTAAGGCATGGTCATGGTAATTGGGGACCGATTATTTCTTCTTCTTGCTTTGAATTGGTTTATTAGCCTAACTGGCACCATACAGCACTATCAAATCAGCTACAGCCCCTGGTCTAATGATAAAGCAGTATACGTGCAATGAACCTTTTTGCAAGTGAAAGGGCAAAAAGTTCTACTTGGGTACTACTTACAGCATCCTCGGGGGAGATAAGGTGCTCTGTGAGATTATCTGATTCACATTCGGTTATCATCCCTCCAAGCGATGCTTCAGTCTCACCATTAACTATCTCGTACTCCCCTATCCTCCGGAACTTGTACTTAGGCAATTGATCAATCTCTTCCTTCGTTGCTCCTTCCTGTTTCAGTTAAGGATGATATGAAGTCAGGCAAATAATACTATGAACATGGAGCAAAAATACTAAACACCAGATCTTTGGGTGTGTGTTGGCTGGTGCTGATGATCTCATAAATAAGAGGACCCCAACAAAGTAAAAACACAGAGCATTTTCATCACACATGAAGACGAAAAAAAACAATGTTGATGAAAGCAACCAAACAGCATAAACATGCACTGCAGCCTTTCCAAGACTCAGCCCTCTGGCCTGCAAATAACAGGTGGAGTATCCCATTCATGAAAGATAATATGTAACACCATAATTAAATAACGCAGATAGCATCCAAGGTCCCCTTGCTGCGTTTTTGGCCATAAACAATTGAAAATGAATACTCCACAAAACAAATTTCAACGTCCCAGATTATGTTAATGCTAAATGAGAACCAAAGAGAGAGACTGCTGAATTTGTGTTGGCCCCAAAATACACAACAAAGCCATTTAGTTTTAGACAATTCATATTCTGGTAGAACATCTCTGCCTTAATCATAGGCAACTGTTGCTTATTCAAACTGACACGATACAATTTTAGAACTTTGTAGTTTGAATTTTGAAACACGATCCATGCAAGATGAAGGTCTAAACATATAGGATTTGAGCTCATAGGAGCTTTCATTAAAGTGGCACATGATCTTCAGGGAACAAACAGAAATGTCTAGCTCCCAAAAGAACATGTAGCAGAGCATGACAACTGGAGACGGGCCCAGTATTACAAATCTCTCCAGTGTTTTAATTAGGAGAAGTAAAGACAGCATCTGACTCATCAAATATGAGTGGACTGTGCCTGATTAAGCAAATACCTGTAGTCCTAAACTGCTAGATCATGAAGACAAGTCAATCGAACAAAATTCTACTCTAGTTTTCAGGATCCAGTTGTCATGTTACAACGGTTTCTAGTAAGATTTTTCATTAACAGATCAGCAACTTCACATCCACAAATCAATTCCTTGGCCCTGGTATCGTGCATGAACCACTATAAATAAGGCGCTGCCTCATATATGTTCTTTGAGCTGACATATTAAGCACTACGACTGATACTGCTTTTTTTTTAATCATTTACCATCTATCATGTTGCCAATTGAAATTGGATTATATCAACTGAACTGCTACGCTTATATCTACTGAACTGCTACAAAATAAGCTCAATTTCCTTAAATGCCCAAGCACGTGAATCTTTGTCTTTTGCAAACGGTAAAGTTAAACAAATACAAAGCAATAAACAAAAACAGGATTTGAGAAATGTCATTTACCCGATCTGTCATGGCATATAAGATTCCAATAATACATGGAAGGCAGCAGCAAATAGCCATACCGATGAGACATGCAACAACAATGCAGATAATTACAAAGATCACATCGAAAGCAAGAAAAGTAATACAAAGCCTGCAAAAAGAAACCAACAAACAAGTTAATGAACATATAAAACAACATGCTGACATAACCTAAATTGCATCAAAGAAAAACTTTTGTCGAACAAACCAGTATAAATGAGGTGAATCACTTGTCATATTTTGTCCACCAGCAGTAACCCAGTAGAATCCAACGATCCACCAAATAAATGAAAACATCGTATTTGCAGATTCCAGGTGCTTCACAGAACTGCAACAACCAAGCATGAGGATTCTTAAATGCAAAATTCTAAAAAGCTACAGCCTTAGTCGGTTTATCACTCAATTACAACCATGCTAAACAGCATTAAGTAACAACATTTGTTTGGAGGAATTGGGCTGAAATATTTATTCTTTTCTCCTCTTATAAGCAAAGGAATGTGAATTCTCTATTTCCCTTCAAAGGCCAAAATCATTTTGGTGGGAAATGAGAAGAAATTAGAATTCTTTCCTTTTTCCTTGCTCATTTAGCAACAAAAAAAAAAAAATTCAGTTTCAGATTCTAATTTTTGTACCACAAGATTTAAACTTTTAGAAAAGGACAGAACAAGGTTCAATTTCAGCTTGAGAAAGACTTGTTCTTGATTAGAGAAAAGAAAGGAAAAAAATACCTAGTTTCATCATCATTGCCTCCAAGTACACCTACATAATCCATATAATCTCCTCCATCACTACCCGATCCGGAGCTAGAATCTCCACTTTCCCAAACCCCACTAGCCCCCATTCCCACACTTCTTCCGTCAAGCCGCCTTCTGTACTCGTATATAACACAAGCAATATGAAGCAAACACTGCAATCCATATCCAATTATCCACAGCCTTAAAGGAACCTCAGGCTCCTCCTTGACGCTCAAAGCCAATACCACAACCGCAATCGCGATGAAACCCAAATTCCACAACACGTCAAGCACAATAATAGGCTTCGAGTAGGCCCAGTTGCTCTGCTGCTCCTCCACCTGCTCCGCCGCATTCTCGCGCACCCGGACTGATGGCTCCCGCAGCATCATGCGGCGACTGCTGGCTCGCTGGAGGAGCCGAGCAGCCGCACCACGGAGGGGAGGAGGCTGGCGGCGTAAGAGACGGCGGCTACGGAGGAGGTGGTCGGCAATCGAGTGGGTGAGGAGTGGTGTCGTGTCCACCGAGTCAGACGGCGGAGACGCCATTGAAGGATTTAAACTCGGCATCTTTTTTTTTTTCTTCTTCTTTTTTATTCGTCAAATTGAAGAGGAAAATCCAATTCGAAAGATTGGATATTAAGCCACCTATTGGATTAGGTTTGATGGATGTATAAAGTGGGAATTAGCTAAATTAGAGGGGTCACACTCGAAACGAAACAAAAAATTTGAAATTGAATGGGAGGATGATTGATAATGGAAGATGTTGGGATCTGATTGATATTTTTGGAATTTTGGCTGGCAGCGTTTGAATCAAAAGGGAGAAATTTGGTACAAATTTTCAAATTCGATAAGAAATTTGGTTTCTTTAAGGGTGAAAAACAAAAAAGTGATTTTTTTTTTTTTTTTAGAAAAGAAAACAGGTAGAACAGTGGAGTGGGCGTTTCGGACAAGGCAACCGTGACTCGGCGAGTTTCATATTGGTCCGTTCGCGGGACAGCACATGAGGGACATTTGCTGACCTGGCATTTGGTATTTAGGTACTTGGTTATTTAGGAAGACGTGTCAGCTCATGTTTGTTTATGCTGATGATTCGGCACGTGACGTGGGCCTGTAAGCACAATCATAATAATCATTTTAGGGTGAAATTTAGTATGCGAGTGCCATGCCAACATTTCTTTTTTCTTAACGCATAGTCTCTTAAGATAAACGAAAATTTATTTTTGGGTTTGATATTTCCTCTTAAAAATTAAAATACAGATAAGATAAAATATATTTTTTCTGATAGAAAGATGGAAGGGCTTTCTGGAGTACATATTTACGGAAACAGTTTCTTTTTTTAGTTTTTGATTTTTATTTTTATAATTACTTTGATTTGAATCATTTCTGTTGAAACTTGTCATCTCTTTATAAAAAAAAAACCCAAAAATTTATAGCATAGAGTTCTGCAAACATTTTATTGTTGCTCATGCACTTCCTGACTTTTTTATTTATTGGAGATATGAAATAAAGAACTAGAAGAGTTTTTACAATTTTTAATTTGGCGGCTAAAGGTTAACTAAACCAACGAGTAGCAATCGCCTGATGAAATTTTGTTGGGAACCTTGGTGTAACAAGGTGGGTATGCACAAAGTTCGAATTTTTCACCTGCGTCAGCGTCCATTTGATCCACTAAAACTCACCGATCACTTGCACAGCATTGCAAATTCAACTAGATTTTCTTATTCGATTATTGAATCAAACAGACTTTTGAATGATTTGTCAAACGGTGGTCAGATAGATGAAGCACGCAATCTATTCGACAAAATGACCAATAGGGATGAGTTCTCCTGGAATTCAATGATTGCTGCTTGTGCAAATTCGGGCAGATTAACTGAAGCTAACCGACTATTTCACGAGGCTCCATCAAAGAGTTCAATCACATGGTCTAGTCTTATATCTGGTTACTGCAATTACGGGTGCGCACTTGAAGCATTTGAGTTGTATTTGCAAATGCAGCTTGAAGGGTACAAACCTAGTCAGTACACTTTAGGAAGTATCCTCAGATTATGCTCGACGATGGGTTTTCTTCCAAAAGGAGAACAGATTCATGGGTATGCGATAAAGACTCAGCTTTATGGTAATGTTTTTGTTGTTACCAGTCTTATTGATTTGTATGCTAAGTGCAAGTGCATAGTTGAAGCCGAGTGCCTTTTCACGGCGGTGAGTCACAGTAAAAATCATACAACATGGACAGCTATGCTTACGGGGTATTCTTATAATGGGGATGGGTTTAAAGCAATCAAATGTTTCCGGGACATGAGAACTGAAGGGGTCGAGTCTAATCAGTTCACTTTTCCTAGCATTTTGACAGCTTCTGGAGCAGTTTCAGCTCACGATTTTGGGGTTCAAGTGCACGGTTGCATAGTTAAGAGTGGTTTTAGTGCTAATATATTTGTGCAAAGTGCATTAGTTGACATGTATGCAAAATGTGGTGACTTGATTGGTGCGAAGAGGGTGTTGGAGAATATGGATGTTGATGATGTGATTTCTTGGAATTCCATGATAGTGGGGTGTGTAAGGTTGGGGTTTGCGGAGGAAGCTTTGTCCTTGTTTCACAAAATGCATGCAAGAAATATGAAAATCGATGATTACACATACCCTTCCGTGTTGAACTCTTTTGCATCCACGAAGGATATGCAAAATGCAAGGTCCATCCACTGTTTGATTCTCAAAACAGGATATGGTGCATACAAGCTAGTGAATAATGCCCTTGTTGAAATGTATGCGAAACAGGGAAATTTAGATTGTGCATTTGTGGTATTTAACCAGATGTTGCACAAGGATTTTATCTCATGGACCTCTCTAATGACAGGATCTTCTTTTAATGGCTCTCATGGAGATGCTATCAAGCTGTTTTGCGACATGAGAATTGCAGGTTTATGTCCTGACGAAATTGTCCTGGCTAGTGTTCTGAGTGCTTGTGCAGAACTAACAATGATGGAATTTGGTCAGCAAGTTCATGCAATAATCACTAGATCTGGTCTTGGATCATCTTTATCAGTGGATAACTCTCTTGTGACAATGTATGCAAAGTGTGGGGGCATAGAAGATGCCAATCACGTGTTCAACTCTATGCAAACCAGGGATGTCATCAGTTGGACAGCTCTAATAGTTGGATATGCACAAAATGGTAGAGGAAAAGATTCCCTACTTTTTTATAATCAAATGATTGCTACAGGCACAAAACCAGACTTCATTACATTTATTGGTATACTCTTTGCATGCAGCCATACTGGTCTTGTGGATGATGGTTGCCGCTACTTTGAATCAATGGAGAAGGAATACGGGATCAGGCCAGGTCCTGAACACTATGCTTGCATGATTGATCTTTATGGCCGCTCAGGAAAACTTGTTAAGGCCAAGGAATTACTTAATCAAATGGTTGTAAAACCCGATGCAACTGTTTGGAAGGCTCTACTTGGTGCATGCAGTAAGCATGGTGACCTAGAATTGGGAGAAAGGGCAGCCAATAGACTCTTTGAAGTGGAACCGAAGAATTCCATGGCATACGTACTGTTATCTAATATGTATTCTGTTTCAGGCAAATGGGAAGATGCTGCAAAAATACGAAGATTGATGAAATCCAGAGGGATCAGTAAAGAACCAGGGTGCAGTTGGATTGAGTGGAACTGCAAAGTACACACCTTTATGTCAGAAGATAGAAGTCATCCAATGATGACTCAGATTTATTCAAAGATTGATGAGATAATCATATTGATAAAGGAAGCTGGTTATGTGGCAGATATGAATTTTGCACTTCATGACATGGAAAAGAAGGCAAGGAGCTGGGTTTAGCTTATCACAGTGAGAAGCTGGCTATTTCTTTTGGTCTTCTCAATGTGCCTAAGGGAGCACCCATTCGCATTTTCAAGAATCTTCGGGTTTGTGGAGATTGCCATACTGCCATGAAATATATATCAAGGGTATATATTCGCCATATTATTTTGAGGGATTCAAATTGTTTCGATCATTTCAGAGAAGGAACTTGTTCTTGTGGAGATTACTGGTAATTGGTTTATTATTATCTCCACTCAACCTGAGTTTTTACGAACTTGAAATCAAACAGTATTTTCCTGGTTCCTTGGATTTATTTTGCCACTTAGAACTGCTGTCAAAATCACTTGATTCAGAGAGACTGTATGGTACTATAGATTCTGCTGTTCCACACAAATTAAAAATATGAGGAGCCCAAACAACACCAATGGACTAAGGCCCAACAGGAAATTTGCTGCAACCTTCTGGGGAACTGTTGCTTCGAGGGATCTGTTAAGACCCAACTGGACTAATAAATTTGAATGTTATTAAAACCGGACCGGATAAAGAACCGAAGAGCTTAAGGATTCGTGGTTCGATCGATTCGTTGGGATTCAATCGAATTTTTTTATTTTTTGAAAAATATATTATTTTTTAAGTTTTATATAAATATTATGAAAATATCACTATATAAAAAACTTAAAAATAGTTTAGAAAAATATATTTATCATCAAACATTAATAATAAGACTATATTTTTAAGTCATTCAACATTTATAACAAAAATTTAAGATAAATATAGTAAAAAATTGTAAATTTTTAAAGAAATTCTTCAAATATAAATTATAAAATTTTATTTTATTCATAAAAAATTCATTAAATTGTTTGAATTTTAATTATTTTGTATTTATAATTTTATTTTATTTTTTTCCAGAAAAAATAATATTATATGAATATTTTGGACAAAAAGTTAGTTTTTCTAAAATTCAACCGGTTTTTTATCATTTAATCCGGTTTTTTTCAATTTTATCCCGGTTTAACCGGTTTTTTGTCGGTTTGAAACAGTATCTTTCGGTTTTTATCCAATTCGATTTTCATCCATTGAACCAATCGAACCATCCGGCGGTTCGCGGTTAAACCGGTTCGACCGCCAGGTCCGGTCCGGTTTTAATAACCATGATAAATTCATGAGTTGACCACCCAATGATAAATTATCATGTATGCATAAAGCATTATTACCAAAATAACAGTTTGTCCTTGAATAAGTTGATAAATTTATTAATAAATTCAATCTAGACATGGAACATCTTTTCGCCTGAAATTTGGTTTGTTGTTGATTGTCCTGGCTTCCGACATCAACGCAGCTTGTCCAGGATTTAGCCATATTGCTGTACCGCCTTCATTATCTCTTACTGTTGCTGTAAGAAGGCAAAGCAAAATGGAAATTCTCATTAAAAAATCAGACAGGTTTTGGAGAGTGGAAGGAGGAGGAAGAAAACGGAAATATAATCATGAGACCAAGTAGTTTGATTTTTGTTTTTTTCAATAGCAAAAATAAAACAATTAAGATGTTCACAAACATCGTAATTGTCCAATGGTTCATTTAGATGATCTCACTAAATGCTCGTACACTGAGAAATATGAAAAAAAAAATTACTACTAACAACTCATCTTACACTCACTGAGGCATATAACACACCATAATCCAAATAAAAATCTCGGAAGCTGGCACCTCCTTGCCTAGTAAATCCCCTTCGTCAACAGGCTTCCATGTGCATCTGAGTCAGTAATACTCACAGGCCATGGATTCGTCAAAACTCTCCTATTAGCTCTCTTGACCTCCCATTGGAAGGCTAAAACACAGTTGAGCTACAACAAATTGTGCAGGCACGACCACTTGTATGGGGGTCTAAGCATCCAAAAATTGAGTTGCATTGTCTGCATAGTTTGTCATCTCAGCTTCATATATTGTCTTTTCCTGCATGCCGGGATGAGACGCTGGCGCAGTTCAGCAGGTGCTCCAGCAAGCTCTGCAGGGAAGCTTGGTATAAGCAATTGCAAAAAGAAAATCCTTGGTGAGAATAAAATGTGCATGTTGGGCCTACCTTGGGCTGTAAAATTAAACAGAGGAGGCAGTGATCGTCCATTAGGCAAGCACGCATTAGGGTCTCTCAAATCATCGAAGAAAGGGTGAGCGCATGCCTCCAGCTGAGAGCCAGAAAATAGATAATAACTCATTATAATTTCCTTCCAAATGCAAATTTCAACATATATATATATATATAATTGATAGTTAATTCAAGAACGGGTTAAAGGGCAACGAAAATATTCAACAATGCAGAACACTACTTTATACCATCTAGAGTAATATAATGTTCTTACTGCAGTGCAACGCAGATTTGGTGAATACTGCAGCAGCCTTGATACGAGATCCACTGCCTCAGGAGGCATTTGCTTGTGAAAAACCTGCATATTGTAACATTATCCACCATTACCCAAACTAATGGCAATATTCTTAAATACGAAGAAGAAAATCCTGATAATATTGCTCGCAGACCTTGTGCCATGGGTGAGCTTTAATCTGGGGAAACTTAAATTCAGTGTAATTTGGATTCATGCATTTTATTTCTTCCCTAGTTGGAGTTCCCAAAACCTGATTTCAGACACCGAAACAAGACAGCAAACTGAGAAATTTGCCACAAAAAAGGGCACAAATTGAATGATAAAGAATAGCCAATTGAATATACCTTGATAATTTCAACCAACTGATCAACACCACTTTCCCCAGGAAATAAAGGCTGAATAAAGTAGAGAGACGGAGAGACATGTGTTAGATAAAAAAGAAAAACAGTCAAAATTGCCTCAAGCATTAGTCAAGGGCATTACAAAGTAGAGAGAAAGAGAGAGAGACCCACATGACCCAAAAGAAGTTCAGCCAAAACACAACCAGCAGACCACATATCGATTGCAGTGGTATATGATGTAGCCCCAAATATGAGCTCAGGTGCTCTATAATATCGGGAGCATATGTAAGATATGTTGGGTTCACCAGGCACCTAAAGATGAATATTAGAATGACATTAGTTCCTAATCAATGATGATACACTTTAACACCAACTGGAAAAATGAACATAGACAAGACTATACCAGCATCTTTGCACTTCCAAAATCACAAATCTTTAGCTGATGGGTATTTGAATTGACCTGCAGAATGCACAAAACTTGAAAACAATAATATTTTGGGGATATTTATAAGCATAAAGCTTCAAAAAGGAAAATTGCCGATGCTACAAATATCATAGAATTCCATGAGATTACCACATTAATTATTTTGTGCACACATAAAGGAGAGGTGAAGACAAGTTGCTTTGTCAACCTTTCCCTTTAAATTGAAAGCTTTTTCATGTCTAACAGCAACCAGCACTCAAAAGCACATATACTAGCTAGTTTCTGATAAACTTCTTTCAATTGTCAATTGTATTTATTCTTTTGGTTACCAACCAATAATACATGAGAAATGATGTTCATTATGATTTTCAGCATATATCCACAATTGAACTGTCAAGCAGCGGAAAAGAAAAAGAGCGAGAGTAAAGCCACAAGCAAATCGTACCAGTAAATTCTGTGGCTTGATATCACGATGGCACACACCAACTACATTATGCAAGTAATTTAGACCTCGGCAAATCTACAAAAGCAATGAACAGCATACTTTATTTGGAAAATTACATAAAAAAAAAATCTCAAAACCCACCTAAAACTAGGCAAGTCACAGGGAATAACGTACCTGGTATGTGTACAGTTGTACATATATAATAGGTATTTGTTGATGGTTCATCTTATTATATTGCCTGCAAACTTGGTGGACGGTCTCAGGTAGATAATCCAGCACAAGGTTAAGATATACTTCATCTTTTTCAGTAGTTGAATAGAAACAATGCTTCAGTTCAAGAACATTAGGATGGATGAGTACACGCATGATCTGTAGTTCTCTATTTTTGTATCTCCTATCTTGCAGGACCTTCTTTATTGCAACTACTTCACCGGTTTCCAAGCACCTAGCCTATTGCACAAATGTTTTATGCGAAGGCTGAATCATTATCTGTATTGACATAGAACTACAAATAGATCTCGGTGTATGGTATGCATTCTTATTTCACATACCTGATAGACGACACCAAATGAACCCGTGCCAACCACACGCTCTGCCATGAATGAGATTGTCTAGGACAAAAGAAATAACAATTGCAATCAGTGTTGTCTCCTAAAATTCATACAGAACATCCTTAGGGTTAAGGTCCTAAACCACTAATGATGTAAATGAAACTTGTTTTGTTAATCTTTGATTATAAATTATATCTTATCAAGTACATTTGAGCCCAAAAGAAAAACAAAATGAAGAAGAAGAGGTTGCAAGAAATATCAACAAAGAAACCCAACCAAAAAAATACTCTAAACCAATAGGTAAGAGCCTCAAAATCAGTTCTGTCTCTAACAAACTGCTTATTGCACAATCCCATTGCGTAAAAGTGCACGCAAATATGGCCCACCTATATCTTTTCCTCAATTTAAAGAAGCACTTTTGTTTGTCCATTCCTATCAAACAGATAACTAACCTTTTTTGGTTGTCCATTCCGACCACCCATTGTAGTTGCAATTACATGTCCAGCTTCTGCACCCTGACCACTCACAACTGCAGCCTCCATATCCTTCATAATGCAAAATTAGTCATGCAACCATTTAATATCTATTGAAACCAATTCTATGATGCATTCATGCCACAAAAGATCACCACTAAAGCCAACAAGCATCTTCATTCCTGGTGGTTTTGATGGGGTGAAGCACCTAAATTTTTCCCAAAAAAAAAAGGTACCTTTTCATCATGGTTGGTTTTGTCATCCCTGATCCTCATTTCAAGCATTTCTTTTGGAAGATGATTGTGACCTGATTTTTCTTTGCTGTCCACTGTATAAGTGTTAGATGTGCTTGCAGCAGTTTCCAGTGATGTAGAAGCCATATGCTGCTCCAGACCTGTGCTACTTCTTTCATCTATGTTTAGCTCTCCATCAGTCTTCTGCTCTGTTTCTTGATCAACTTTCACCCTCTTTGTCAAGGAATCTCCACCCTAAAGGGAAAAGATAGAAAATCACATCTCTGGATATGCAGTTCATCCAACTTAAAAATGAAATCCGAAAAGATCACAAAGATATACAAAAGCACAAACATCTAGACGAGTACTAAGTTTTTGAACTCTGGAATAGAAGTATTTTACTGTTTGAATATTATCTGAAGTTATTACTTGGAATCTTCCCTCGGTCTTAGGCCAGTAATAATGAAGCAAAACCTGAATTACTCGCTGATAGCAAAAACCCATTACAAACAATGGTTTAATTCAAGTCTCACTATGATTCACACCTCTTCCAAAAGGAATTTAAAGGCCATAATTGGTATGTAAGATTTAATATGATCCCACTTTAGCACTCAGAATAACATCCGATCTATAAGAGATTATATATGATTCTCTTTGGGCACTCAAGACTTCCTCTTAAGTGCAAATCAATCATAAGATGTTGTAGTCAACTTCACATTAGGACACAACAACTTGTATGGATTAGTTATCAAGCACTTTTCTCCATCCCGATGCTAGAATCGTGGTTTCTCTCTTTATCCACCTTCAGCTTTATTTAAGGAAAAAAAATAATAAAGATACATAATAACCATTTTCAGGAAAGAACCAATAATTGGGAATTGACCTACCAACAACCGCAACAACAATACTCCTCGGAAAAGCCAACCACTAATCTATAGTTTCCACATCAACAAACCAAGTAATTTAATTATCAGAGAGAGATACAGCATCATTTTTAGAAAAGTACAAGCATAATGTAACACCAAAATAAACAGTACTCCTGATAATGCGAGTACATTTTACTCCTGAGCTACAGTGCCCAAAGCCAAAATTTATCGGCCAAGCAAAAGAAACTCCGTAGCGGTTGAAAGAAACACACAACAGAGAATGCTCAATAAGTTAATAGTAATAGTGAACTGATTAGATGGACTAATTACAATGAAAAATTATTATGTTTATGCTCCCAAATACCCTTCCAAATTCAAATTACAGTAATGTATAACCAGGCATACGCCCATTGCCTCCTGCATCTTTGAAAAGCTCCAACAACAAATAAATAAATAAAACTGCCCACAAACGATGGATAATTCAAAATAAAACTCAAAAATATATGCATTAAAAACGAAAGAATATATCAAAAAAAAAAGCCTCATGGTTAGGAAATCTATCAGCCGCAACACAGCATTGAAAAAAAAAACTACCGAATCCTGATCAACAAAACCCAAGCGTATAAGTATTCAACATTCTATTTTCCATCCCCCATTTTCTCAGACGCCAAAAAGACAATGGCAAGGGAAAAGAAAAAAAAAAAAAAGCTGACATTAATTTGAACTTACGGGATCAGAGGATACTGAAGGTCGACCAGAAGCAATGGTCTTCAAGCGACGCATGACATTCATTTTCCAATCTCCGGGAAAAACCAAATCCCAATTTCCTTTCAATTCCCAAAAAACAACCCTCAGATTTTCCCCAAAAAATTATTTAAAAACGCATGTATCTATAGTTAACTTGAAAGCCAGAAAATAAAACTCAACCTTCTCCTTCCCTCTGCGTTCAACAGAGCGAAAGAGAAGGAAATTTTAAGAACAACAAAATATAGATTAAAAACAAAAACAAACACAATTCCAGCACAAAATCCTCGGTTTAATCTTTTCTATATCCTTCTCGCTAAAAGAATTTTCCCCTCTTGCAACAAATTCTCTTTCCACTGTGGAAGCTCCATGTGTCTCCCTCTCTATTTTTTTTTTTTTCTAAATTTTCCGTGGTCAAAGCTCGACCAAAGGCCAGGGCCAATCATTCCAAGCTTCGAAATTGTTTAGTACTTTGGTCAAACTGTGATTTCTGTCCGTTGATTCGTTATTATAGCGATCAAACGGGTAGTGATTGAGGTTTTTTCAGCAGTTTACTGAAATGCCCTTAGTTTTTCATTCTATTTACGGGAAAGGATTGCAGATTTCGGATTGATGCCAGCGGAATATTCGCAGTGCTTTGACTGGTCTTAGACGGTTCTTTCGGCGGTTGGGTTTAAGATATACTAGTCCACCAAATAATGGGCCTAATGTCCTCTTTCACAAGGCCCATATGAAGCCCTGTTTGATAATATATCCCCTTATCGTCTTGGGCTTTTATTTTGGGGCGAAAATTATCGTATCATATTAACTGAGGAGAGAGTTTTATTGACGAAGTAAGAATCAACCTTTTACATATCACTTTTATAGGATAAACCTAATTTATTATTGAATTTTTTGAAATGGTTAAAAAATATTCGAATTTTTTTTTTATAGTTTTTTAAGATAGATAATTTTTTATTTTTTAACATATTGAAATTGATATATTTTATTTTAGAATTAAAATAATAGGTGTTATTATAAGATTAATTATTGAAAGAAATAAGGATATTTTATTTTAATTTGAAATTTTAAAGATAAAAACAAAAAAGAAAGATTCAATAATATTTTCTAATGATTTCAAAAAAAAAGTGAGATGGAAAAATGTTAGCTTGTACTTTGTGGGCGGACGTATGAAAGGATGCAGAAGCCTGGTCTACAATATAAATGATTGGAGTGGGTGGGCACTGAAAGGATATTTCTCAGTCCATCCTTTCGGCCGGTAGTGATAAAAATCGGAAACACTAATGGGCCAAATAATCGGTGGGCCTCATAGTCCACTTTTCCATCAAATATCTGCTGCTTTAAATACGGACAGATTTTAGCTTTTTGCTTGTTTGACGAGAAAGAAAATATACATTACATGCATTTTTTTTTAAGCAAAATTTATTGTAATAAACCTAATTTTAGTTTCCGAGTTATAAATCCTTCTTCTCATTTTAAAGTGGTTAAATCTTTACTGATGTGATTTGAAAAATTAAATATTTTAAGTTTTTAGGATTCATAAAAAAAAAAAAAACCTTCTCGTACTAAGTTAATTAACGTGTAGAAAAAAAAATCATCATTATAATTTTATTATTTATGTATTGATATATTGTTGATTTGATATATAAAACAGGGAGTCTAGCAATGAAATTACCGAAAGAAAAGAAAAAAAAAATCAATAATTGAAGGAGCACCACCACCAATCACGTGCTTTGTTCCTAGGCTTTCTCTGTCTGCAACCTTCAGCCCTACCCTTTGACGTTAATCCATCATTTATTTCTTTCTTTTTTTCATTATACTTATTGTGATCCAATCGGCTTTGGAGAATCAGCCTACCTGGAATCTTCTGGGCCCAAACCCATTAACTATCTAAATTACTACATTCTGTTTACTTGTAAATCGAGCTAGTGATAATTATGACATCAAATAATGGACTTTTACTTAATAAATATATTCCCACTTTCCTTTTAGCGGAAATTTATTCTTTACACAACATCTGACTTTTTTTTTTTCTATTAGGCTAATATATGATTTTTTTTTATGAATTTAGTTTAGATAAATGTTTTTCAAGTTGAGAATGTTATTTATTGTGTCATTTTTCTTTTATTTTATTTTTAACAAAGAATTTCTTTCTTAATTATATCTCGATGGATCATTATCTAATCTAATCAAATTTAAAGGACTACATTCAAAAAGTTAACTACATATATAGGAATATTGGCCAGAAATATATGTAAACATGTGAAAATATAGTGTAATTTATTCATTTATTCTGATGTGGAAGTGGAAGGCATGAGTGATTAATTGAACGATGGGAATGGTCCACAACAGCTTAGAAGTAAGTGTAGCATAAAGTGAACAAAATAATTGATCCCAAATTGGAGATGGACTTCCTCCAATCCAACTCCATTTTCACTTCAAAAACTAAGCAATAACAAATGTTTTGAAACTCGGTTTGACCTAAATGATCGAACCGATTGGATTGCAACTTGATAAGAAAACTAGATTGATCCAATATAAAACTTGAAAAATAAAAAAGCTTAGATTAAATCAAATTGAACTGGAAAAATTTAGATTGAACCAAAACTTAGATTGGACCGAGTCAATTATATTTTCACCATCGTTGATCACCGTAATTCTACGATTCCTTCATTTTCAATCATAATTTTTCGAATGGCCATCATTGCAGTCCATCGACATCCTCTCCATCACCATCAAAATCTTTCTCTCTTTGATATTTTATTTTTCTTCTATTTTTTCCTTCTAACCGAGCTTTTAAGATCATTTACTGATGAAATCGGCATAATTCTAGAAGAATATGTCTTGGCTTCTGAGTTATGCCATTTTAGAGAGAGAGAGATTATTTGGTGGCTTTGTGCAAGGTTTGTTTGAAATAAATTAAAATGGAAAGAAAAGAAAGGAAAATGGATGAGTAATTATATCATATGTGATTAAATCAATTAATTAATTATTATATTAGTAAATTATTATGTGTTAATTTAATGGGTGGTGTGGTGGTGTCTTTATGTGCACAAGTGAGGTGGTGGACTTCAAAAGCTTTTCAAAAAATTAGAAAATTATTTGCTTATTATTATTATACCTCATATATGTGGTTGGATAATTCTAAATTCATATAATTTGATTTATTTTTTATTATAATTAATTAAATTTTAATTTTTATCCCACTCAATCAACCTTATAAAATGGTTTTGTATGAAATTATACATTTTTCTACATAGTTCAGTTTTATTAATTACATCTATTCACGGAACTTGAGGTAATTTGTACATATATTAAATGAATTTTTTTGAATATTTATTTTTGATATTATGTGAATTTATTTGGATATTTATTACTTAAGACAATTTATTTGATTTTTATATTTATAAAATTTATTGGACTTAAAATTAATATTTTTATATTGATATTTGTTAATTAATATGTTTTTGAATGTATTTTTACATACATGTTTAATTTTTTATAAATAATTATATTTAAAGAAAATAATAAAAATTTCGAATCGATCCGATCGAACCAATTGATCCATGACTCAGTTGACAAGTCGAGTCGACTTCTGGCCGAGTTTCAAAAACATTGGCAATAACGCCAATTTTCACTATCTGTCTCCGCATGCAGGAAATGTCACTACTTGTATTTCAATCAATATTTTCAGAAGCGATTCAGAGATCGACTCGATCTACCAACTAAGTCAATAATCAATTGATTAGATCGGATTGATTCAAAATTTTTATTGTTATTAAATATAATTATTTATAAAAAATTAAAATATGATATGTCAAAATATATTAAAAATTTTATTAAATAATAAATATCAATATAAAAATATTAAGATCAACAAAGTTTCTTTTTTTATATTTAAATACTTGAAAAGAAAGTAATTTAATATTTTACTAACAAAACATAATTAATTTATAAATTTAAGAAATTTTATTATAAAAAAATAACATCATTTTGTCCTTGTAGATTTATAAATAGGCCAAGATCTTGAATGACCCATTTTATAATGAGTCGAATTGCTCATCAGAATCCTTGTTACTGTGAACCTCAAATCAAGATCATTAAATAATAAAAATAAAAATAAAAAAAGGTAAACTTAATTTTGACGTCTCACCGATCGGTTCTCTTTTTTCTCTTTGTTGGTATAAAATGGATGTAAAGAAAGGGAAGGAAATTTAGGAATTTAGGATTTTATTTCTCAAAATGCAACATTTTTAGATTGAACCAAAATTCGGTCCGAGTCATCAAATTTCGGTTCAATTCGATTTTTTCGAGTCAACCTGAGTTTTTATATATTTCGATTTTCATATTAAATCGACTCGAATTATTTGTCGAATTACGGTCCAACCGTTGAGTCAACCTGATTTTAATAACCATGATTTCAATGCAATTTAATTTCTTTTCTTTTTGATTTATAAAACAAATGGACGCTCTACCTAATCCAGAATTACGCGTCCAAAAATCAAAGAAAAGAAATTTTAAATGTCTGAAGTAATTTTGAAAATTATCAAATCCCACTCTGCAGTAAAATAAAACTTACAAGGTATTAACTATTATGCCAGCGCATATTTTACACTCCACATATTTCTTGATTTTCAGTGGGTTTATTCGTTACACTGTGTGCACAACCTTTAATTTGTTATAGAGGAATATGACAAAGTCTTTCTTAGCTCGTATATCGTATGGTCCAACACATTTATTGCACCCAACCGGTACTGTATACATAATATTACAGTCTCGCACTGCATTTTATTCTCACCTACTTAACCATCTCTTTCTTTTTTATATCAAATTCAAAGACTGATTCATAAAAGATCTATCATTTTTCAATTGAGTTCGAGTTCTTAAGGCATTAAATGTTTCAGTAGTTTTTAATAAGAATAACTCTGCTTTTTCATATCTTTGTGTATTAAAGTTTTAGGTAGATTGGATTTTATACCTCTTGGATGTAATCCTGTAAGCAAAATATGACTGCTACTAGCTAACCCATCCATCCATCCGTACGTCTTTCCTCCTGCCAAATTTCTACATTATGCTGACACCACTCCGAAAAAGTAACAAATTTATGAGCCATAAATGAAACGTGCACTCAAATTTTTTCTGTTGAGTTTTTATTTCAAAGTTAAAAAACCCATTTGGATTATTGCGTGCATATTTCCGTAAATGATGGATCCTTATAAATCGTTATTCTATATTAAAAATTTAATCAATTTAATGCAATTATACTGGATAATGCGATAAATTCTTGCAACTCATAAAATCTCCAAATATTTGTTTCATCCGATACTAATTTCATGATAAGCTTGAAATTTCCATTTCAATCACAAAAATGATTGACAAATTACCATGAAAATGCACATAGATAGAATCCAAGACTTCGGCTGATGGGGCAGAATAATATTAATTGCTCCTTGAAGCATTGGTATAGCTGAATAGAAGAAAATTTTCCATTTTAGCTAATGAAAACCTTTTGTTTTTATTTTTGGGTTTGCTCAAGTCAAAAGTTGGGTCCATAGATTAAGTATTTTATTCAAGAAAAAAGGTGTTTGTTTGGAATTTTTAACTTCCAAGCTGCAAAATCACATCAACCCATCCCGAGCTGCCCAAGATATGACTTTTCTAGTTCGAGAAACATAATCGCTTTCTTTTTTCTTTGTCAATGTGAACATTAAACAGCATCTAAAGAGGGTATTTTGACAATTTTTTTATGGGTCTTCATGATACACGTATGCAACTATGCTCCTATTGGAAGACTCCAGGGATCATAAGTTTTCTCTCAAAATATCCAAATTATTGCTTTGACAAACATACAAAAATCCAAACTATTGATTACTGAACATTCTTTTAAAAAAGTTAGAGCTTTGAAAACTTATTTTCTTCACTAATTATAAAAGCTATTTTCCACGGGTTGAACGGAGGCTGGCTAGTTCTTCAACTCTTTCAATAATTAATTTGCTTTAAAATTAATTTCTGATCTAAATCATTACACGATTTAAATGTAACTACTGTCATGTTATCGTATTTTATTTTCAATAATTTTTATTTATGTTTTTTTCTCTCTCGCCTTGTGATGTATAAGAATTGGGTTAGATTCTTTTTTTTTTTGAAACTGAGCAGGCTTGTCGAGTTCGAAATCTAACATCGGACGGACATTTAAAAAGTGGGTGGGGCAGCAATAATGATGGAAAGAGACGATTAGAAAGAATGAAAGATGATGAAGGTGAGAAATTAGGGTGGAACCCAGTGCACATGCCTGTGATGGATAGAAGACTGGAAAAAGGAGCAGGCAAAAGCACAAAGATTGTCGACGAGAAATGTCCCAAATTAAAAAGCCCTTTTCGGGGACCATTTCCCTCTTGCGGATAGCCTTTCACTTTCTTGACTTTATTGCCTTCGTCCCCAACTATCTGCTTCTATTTGTGCTCTTCCCATTTCCTTCTCACGTGTCTCCCCATGCATTTTACATACATATATTCTTTCATGTTTCAAACAATTATCAGCATGCATGCCAATACTAGTTAAATTAATCATCCATTGCTTAAAAAAAATCATCATATTTTGGTAAAACTAGAGCCGTAAGACATATGTATCGGTTAAGGGGACTGGTGTAGATCGAATAACAACAAATGTAAAAACCGGACATTCCTATGAGCTAGCTGTTGTTTTAACGCTATAAGCTGCTGTGGACCATCAAATTCTTTTTCCGGGAAACGACTGTATGGATTTAACAGCTCTGGACAGTATTGCGCAATTCTTTCAACAAACTGGCTTACCAAATGATTTAACACTTGCGTGGAGGCTCCGTCATCCATGTAACTAATAACTAATTATCATTTATAAACAAAATATCTTCACCTGCATTTCATTTCTCTTTTTTAATTTTCTTTCTGAAATTTATTGTGATCCCTGTATATAATCAGCCTAAATAAACTTATGAAGTTCTCTAATCTTTATATGACACGTGTAAATTTAATAAACTATAGGATTATATATTTTAGTTGACTCGTACGTATCATGCAATGAAAGAAAAGTAATATTATCGGTACATAATCTTTTGTTTGAATTTATGAGTAGTGCTCGTAACAAAGACATTTTATTGACTTCTCATATAAATTTTGATAGATAATTGAGGAAAATGATATTAAATATTGTGGTAAAATACTTTGATGAGAAAAGGAATGATTTGAAAATAATAAGGCTGAGATTTAAATAAGGGTTAGCCAAAATTCGGCAAAAAAGATGCTGCATTTACCTCACCTGTGTTGTTGTGAATAGAAACGGCTTATAAAACAAAAGAAAATAAAAGCCATAATCTGAAAGCTGCTGCTGCTGTCCATCTCCATCATGACGATTTAGCTCTTTCCCATAAACCCATAAGACCCA